>OU015762.1:17206387-17266606 GCA_907173295.1 Fagus sylvatica | reverse complement strand
TTGGAAAGATTGCCACCTCCAATCGCATGATTTTCTGCTGCTGTCTCCAACGTGATTAATGCAGTACAGCTGATGTACAGATTTGTAGCTCCTAAAATCATGATGTACAGATTTGTAGTTCCTAAAATCATGTCTTTCCATTACATTGTACAGCTATACTTGTATCTATTTATACTGATCTCAAATACAAGGAAATATATTATTCTTTCCAAAATATATCTTGTTTATGGTATCAGAGCTTCCTAAGCTCCAACGAGCAGATCCTTTTTTTTTGCTATGGCTACCAACAACATCTCTGTTTCTTCTAATCCTCAAAGCCCTACGCCTCTAATTGCTGTAAACGCTGCTGCGCAGCTCCCTCATAAACTGACACCCACCAATTTTCCTGCTTGGCGGTGTCAGTTCGAATCCTTACTCATTGGTTATGATCTTATGGGGTATCTTGATGGTACCCTCTCCTGTCCTTCTCTCAGTGGTGCCTCTACTGATGACCAGGCCGCTGTCAAGGCTGCATATTCGCACTGGATACGCCAGGACAAGCTCCTACTCAACGCCCATCCTTGCTGGTGTTTCTGAGGGTGTTGTCTCTCATATTGCTAATGCTGAGACGTCCATGGCAGCATGGAAGACCCTCACCCGACTCTATGCTAGTCGTTCACGTACTCGAGTTATGCAACTCAAGGAGGACCTCACTCTTCTTCAACGAGGGTCTCGGTCTGTCACAGAATTTCTTCACTCTGTGAAGCACATAGCCGATGAGTTAGCACTCATTGACGCCCCTGTGCCAAACGACGATCTTACGCTCTACATTCTCAATGGTCTTGGCTCGGAATACCGCGAGATTGTTGCCCCAATTCGCACCCGTGCCACCTCTCTCACCTTTGAAGAACTACATGACCTGCTCCTTGGTCATGAGCGCTACTTGAAGCGTCTGGAACTTGCTTCCAATCCTCCTGTTATTACTGCTAATATCTCTCAACGCAGGTACAATAATCGTTCCTCTCAAAAGAATGACAAGAAGCAAGCCTATTCTCGGTCTGGCAATTCTGGTGGCTTTTTTCAGTCCAAGCCCACCAACAACTCCTCTGCTGACTCTGCTCCAAGAGGTCGCCAACAAGGAAAAACTTGCCATTTTTGTGGCTTCAGTGGCCATACTGTGACCGAATGTCGCAAGCTTCGTCGTGTGTTAGCACAGGCTAACAAGCTAACTGCACTATCATGCCTCAGCCTGCCACCAACCGTTGGATGCTTGACTCTGGGGCATCTCATAACATCACATCTGAACTTCAAAACATGTCCATGCATTCTGAATATGAAGGACCTGATGAGGTTGTCATTGGGGATGGCACAGGTTTGAATGTCACACACGTTGGTTCCACCCATCTCTCCACTCCTTCCAAAACCTTTGCTCTTACAGATCTTCTTTGTGTCCCTTCTATTCATCGCAATCTTATCTCTGTTCATAAATTTACCTCCTCTAACAATTGCTCTGTAGAATTTAATCCCTTCTTCTTTCTCTGTGAAGGATCTGAGCACGGGGGTGCATCTACTTCAAGGCAAATGTGAGGATGGTATCTACTACATGCCTCAGTCCGCTCATATCTTACGCAAACCACCAGTGGCATTTGTTGGAGTCCGCACCTCGCTTGATGGATGGCATTCACGGCTGGGTCATCCTTCCACCAAAGTTGTCACCAAAATAATTCGATCATTTGACTTGCCTCTAGAAAAATCTTCTTTTACAAAGAAAAGCCTGTGTGTTTCATGTCAATGTAATAAAAGTCACAAGCAACCTTTCTCTATTTCGTCTATGACTAGTTCTCAGCCATTTGAATTAATTTATTCAGATGTCTGGGGTCCATCTTCAATTACATCCATCAATGGTTATCGGTTTTACGTTATTTTCATTGATCATTTCACAAAGTTCACTTGGTTTCTATCCTCTAAAGCAAAAATCTGACGTTGAGAGTGTCTTCATTAATCTTCAAAATTACATCACAAATCAGTTTGCCACCACCATCAAACATCTCTATACTGATAATGGTGGCGAGTATCTCAAACTCCGTCCCTTCCTCGCTAAACACGGCATCACCAGCCTTACAACCCCTCCTCACACGCCCCAACACAATGGTGTCTCTGAACGTCGCCATCGTCATTTAGTCGAAACTGGTCTTACTCTTCTCCATCACTCCAAACTTCCTTTGAAATACTGGTCTTTCGCTTTTGAAGCAGCATGTTATCTTATCAACCGAATGCCCACCCCTCTCTTACATGGCAAAACTCCCTTCGAATCCCTCACTCTCCGTCCGCCAAATTATCTCAAGCTCCGCACATTTGGTTGCCTTTGCTATCCATGGCTCAAACCATATAACAACAGCAAACTCGATCCCAAATCCACTCCTTGCATTTTTCTTGGCTACTCTCTCACTCAAAGTGCTTACAAATGCCTTGATATCAAAGACCCACCGCCTCTATCTTTCTTCGCCATGTTGTGTTTGACGAACACACCTTTCCTAACTCCTCCAACTCTGTTGCTAGTCAGCTTTCTCTTGCTCCTGACCGTCATCAACAATCACATGCTGCTGTGGAATTTTTTGGTTCTATCCCACAAGTCCCGCCAGTGACTCAGGTGCCTCCCTCTCTCACATTGCCTGAAGTACTTCACCCTCCTGCACCACCGGATCTACAATCGTCATCACCAGGTATACTCTCTCTTCCCTCTGATAACACTACTCTCTCCTCTTCACCTGCTGCACCCGCACCCCCTCCCCCTCATAGGATGACCACTAGATCTATGAATAACATTTACAAGCCTAAACACATGTACCTTGTCACCAAACACCCCCTTCCCGATACTCTTGAACCAACTTGTGTCAGTCAAGCACTAAAACATCCTCAATGGCGCCACGCCATGTCCCAAGAATTCACAGCCTTGGTTAAGCATGGTACATGGGACTTAGTTCCTCCTCAATCTTCTCAAAATCAAATTGGGTGTAAGTGGGTCTTCAGGATAAAGAGGAAGCCCGACGGAAGCATCGACCGATACAAAGCTCGCCTTGTTGCCAAAGGCTTTCATCAACGGCCTGGCCTTGACTATACGACAACTTTTAGTCCTGTTGTGAAGCCTACCACTATTCGGACAGTCCTCTCCATTGCTCTTATGCATCGCTGGCCCATTCGCCAACTCGACGTCAACAACGCGTTTCTACATGGCACCCTTGAGGAAGATGTCTTTATGACACAACCTCGTGGATTTGTTGACAGCAACTTTCCAAATTATGTCTGCAAGTTGAAAAAATCCATCTATGGCTTAAAACAAGCTCCTCGTGCGTGGTACAATGAGCTCAAAGGTGCTCTTCTTGATTTGCACTTCAGTCAGTCCAAATCGGACCCTTCGTTATTCATTTATCATGCAGGTGGTCACACTATGTACTTCCTCGTCTACGTTGATGATCTCCTTATTACTGGCAGCAGCACCTTACTTGTACATGAGATTATTCACAAGCTCAGCAAGCGTTTCTCCCTTAAGGACTTGGGCCTTGTCCATTTTTTTCTTGGCATTGAAATTATCCCCACCTCTACTGGACTGTTTCTCAAGCCAGCATCAGTATATCCGTGGCCTCCTTGATCGAGTAAAGATGGATGGTGCTAAAGATGTTCAAACTCCTCAGAGCACAAGTATTACTCTCAAGCTCCAAGATGGCTCTTCTCTTACTGATGCTACTACATACAGACAAGTCATTGGTGCACTTCAATATCTCTCCTTCACTCGACCAGACATCGCCTTCTCAGTCAACAAACTTGCTCAATTCATGCACCAACCAACTGCTACTCACTGGACTGCAGCTAAACGCATCCTCCGCTATCTCAAACACACCATCCATCATGGACTTCATCTCACTCGCACCAATTCGTCAACGCTGCAAGCCTACTCCGACGCCGATTGGGCAGGAAACTTTGATGACCGATCAAGCACCACTGCTTATCTTATTTTTCTTGGCAACAATTTAATCTCATGGAGCACTCGCAAGCAACGGGCCATTGCTCGTTCGTCAACCGAAGCGGAGTATCGCGCACTTGCTGCCACAACTTCGGAAATTGCTTGGCTCACATCCTTACTGTCCAAGCTTCATTTACCACTCTCCAAACCTCCACTCATATTATGTGACAATATCGGGGCTACACAACTCAGTCTGAATCCTGTAATGCACTCTAGGATGAAGCACATTGCTATTGATCTTCATTTCGTCAGAGATTATGTCAACAAAGGCCTGCTTGATGTTCGCCATGTTTCAACTCATGATCAATTTGCGGATCTCCTCACAAAAGCACTTCCCAAAGCTCGATTTCATTTACTCAAGTCCAAGATTGGCGTCCTCGACGGCACGTCCATCTTGCGGGGGTGTATAAGTGATAATGGACAAAAATCAAACTTGGAAAGATTGCCACCTCCAATCGCATGATTTTCTGTTGCTGTCTCCAACGTGATTAATGCAGTAACTGATGTACAGATTTGTAGTTCCTAAAATCATGATGTACAGATTTGTAGTTCCTAAAATCATGTCTTTCCATTACATTGTACAGCTATACTTGTATCTATTTATACTGATCTCAAATACAAGGAAATATATTATTCTTTCCAAAATATATCTTGTTCAAAGTCTTTAGTTGTACACACAAAACTATGTGCTTGCGCTAAATTTTTATCAAGTATCACCCATTTCACGGGTAATTATAGAATACTGCGGGAGTGCATTTAATGTGTACTCCCTTCTCTCACATAAGTGGTGGGTCCCGCTAATTAAATACATGGTGAGACCTACCACTTATGTGAGAGGAGGGAGTACTCCTAGAGTATTCTATAATTTTCTCTCACTTCATATCGCCTCATCATGGAATGTATACAAAATTAATAAAGTTATGATCATCATATTAAAAAAATAAAATAAATGGATAATTACACTTAACCCACATGTGGTTTGAGATGAATTCACTTTATTTATTTGAGGTTCAATCAGTTGGATTTTATTACACATCACCATTAAAACAAGGGGTAAAAATGTCTTTTTAATCAGCTTTTATTTTTCTCTACTTCATCTCCTCAACACAGCAACCACACCCACATAGACAGCAACATCAACCATCAAGGTTTAGTTTCCTTAGACTGTGATATTTCTATTTAATTTTTGCTAAGGATAATGATAAAGCAGATAAATATTCAAAGCTGAAGAAGATAAAAATGAGGAGAGTCTACCAAAGATCAACATCTCATTTGCGACTGCACATAATTAGCATAGATAAAATAACTTCAGTTTTGTGTTGTTGAGTATTACTAAAACCTATTCTATGTATTATAGTTACCAACAACTTATAAACTCGTTCATATATAAATACTTGTATTATAATTACCAACAACTTATAAACTCGTTCATATATAAATACTGTATTATAATTACCAACAACTTGTAAACTCTTTCATATATAAATACTGATGAAGATCTCAACCAAATTTAGGCGAGAACATATTTTGAAGTATTATTAGATTTTACGATTTTACAATTGAATAAAATTAGAAGAAGAAAAAATTAACAAAAAAAGAAAAGGAATAGAGTATGAGACTACAAATTTCGTGGTCTGTTGCCGTGAATGAAAAGGGAGAAAAGAGAGATGAGAGATGAGAAGAGACAAGCCAAAAGAGAGGAAAATAAAAAGATTATGGAAAAGACATTTTTAACCCTTTTTTAACGGTGGTGTGTAACGAAAGTTAACAGATTGAACCACATGTGGGCAAAGTATCACTTTTGAAATCACATGTGGACAAAATGAATTCACCCCAAGCCACAGGTGAGCAAAATGTAATTATCCCAAAAATAAAAATCTAATAGTTGCTCATTTTTTTTTTCTCGAAAAAAAGGTCAATACCAAAAAAGTATATATATATATATATTATCTTTATATAATGAGAAAAAACAGTATATATGTGTAGCTAGAATAATTATAAACCTCTACTTCTGCCTACCCTACAATAAACGTGATCTTCTTCCACAAACTTTCAGCAACCACACAAAAATTGATGTCGACTATGAAATTATTAATTGATATATATTTAATTTCTACCCCCCATGACGAAGATCTCAACTACTTTTGTATAAGAAGCCAGTTTTGTACTAGTCATTCTTTCGTTAATTTAAGTTTTTTCATTGTGATATTACCAATAATTAAGTTGGAAGTTTGGCAATCTGCTTGTAGTTGTTTCGAAATTGCCAATCTGTTTAGTTTGTGATATATCCTTTCTTTTCTAAAAAAATTCTACTTTGTACTTTCACATTTTCGAACGTTGTTTCAGCAATCATCTGGAGTTCGTGTTTCCACTGATAAAGTATAGTTGTAACTTTTGTTCTCTAATAAAAGGAATACAAATCTTCGAATACAAATATTCTATCCTACGTTTTTTTATTTAATTTTATACTCCACCAATCATAATTTATCACTTTTTTTTTTTTTTTAAAATAATTAAGATTTAAAATGGAAACAAATCGAACACAATCTAAAATGTATGTACTATATTGCTAATAGTGAAATAATAAAGAGGAACACAAAAATGGAATAAAAGATATTTATTCAAATAAAATAGTTAGAGGCCTCCTTTGTATTTCGACACATAGAGGCCACAGTACATGTGCACACTTTTATCACTTCCGACTCAATCGTATGCTATCTATTACGAATAATATTATACTATATTTCAAATGATCGGTATTTGTATCAGTATGTCGATCCTATTTTGGGCCCCGACAATTGATTAGCTATCTATTTTCCAATAATAGGTCTTTACTATATTTAACATGGGAATACATACATGTCTCAATCATCTTATCATCTTGGACACAAAACTATGTGCTTCATTGGTTAGTGAAGACTATAAGTTGTACTCACAACAACTATGTGCTTGTCGCTAGAATTTTTATCAAGTATCACCCACTTCATATCTTGTCTCATCAAGTATCATGACTTCATATGATGATATATATGAAATTAATAAAGTTCTGATCATCATATTAAAAAAATAAAATAAAAGGATAATTACACTTAACCCACATGTGGTTTGGGGTGAATTCATTTTACCCATCTAAGGTTCAATCAGTTGGTTTTTATTACACATCACCATTAAAACAAGGGGTAAAAATGTCTTTTTAATCAGCTTTTATTTTTCTCTACTTCATCTCCTCAACACAACAACCACACCCACATAGACAGCAGCATCAACCATCGCAGTTTAGTTTCCTTAGACTGTGATATTTCTATTTAATTTTTGTTAAGGATAATGATAAAACAAATAAATATTCAAAGCTGAAGAAGATAAATGAGAAGTGTCTACCAAAGATCAACATCTCATTTGCTACTGCACAGAATTAGCATAGATAAAATAACTTTAGTTTTGTGTTGTGTTGTTGAGTATTACTACCAAAACCTATTCTATGTATTATAGTTACCAAAAACAAAAACTTATAAAATGTTTATTATATTATTACAACTTAAAAACACTTTTATTATAAATACAAGACTCAACTCTTATATAAACCCTTTTGAAGTATTATTTAGAAATTTACAATTTTCACAATTTGAGATGAAAATTAGAAAGAAAAAAAAGCCAAACCTTTTTTTAACGGTGGTAAGGAAATAGATTGTATAGCTACCTCATGGTCTGTTGCCTAATTATCAAAGATAAAAATATAGGGCTTGTTGGTACACAATTTTTAAAAACAGTTTTACATGTTTGTTAACCAAAAAAATAGGGATCCCACTTTTTAGTTTGTTTTTGTACACCTGAATTTAGTCTAAAAAAGAGTATCTTTTTGGTGGGTCCCATGCCATTTTTCAGAATAGCTTGAACCTATTTTGGCCTTTTTGAAACCGGTTTCGTTTTCATGGTTTTATTATTGTTGCCATTAATTACTTTTGCAACCAAATAATATAACACAACCAATATTTATACAGATCAGAGAAGGAACAGAAGACAACCCAAATTAATTACTTTGCAACCACAACCAACACAACCAAACATTATACAATTGGAGAAGGAACAAACTCACCCCAAATTCACAAACCCCATATATCAAATTCACAAACCTCCACCACACCCTTAAATATATATAAAGAAAAATCCAATTAGAACGTAGTGAAAAGTTGACCCACGATGCCCACCCTCAATATATTAAAAATTGTAGGATGTATAGAAGACCACTGTCCACTGGTATATATCTTCTTCTTTCGTACGCTCTCTCTTTTTCTGTTTCTTTTTCTTAATCTTTGTATTTTGTTTTATTTGCCTTTGGTCCCCTTTGGTGTAAAAGGTTAAATTTTTTTTTTGCAATTGCAAGCCATCATTCATATGTAAATATATAGATACTGCCAGCAATCTCATACACCACTACTATACATGTGTGTCGTTGTATAAGAGAGGTATATAAATGGGGGGCTCACCTCCAATTGAGTTTCCTCCCATTACCTCCCATTTTTAACCGGATATGAGACACGTGGCAGATAAACAATCTAACGGTTACAACAAAACAATGTATTTCTTTCCTAATTTCACTTTCTTTCTCTCTCCAATAACTCTATCATCTTCTTTGCCCCTCTCTCTCTTTTTCTCTAACATAACCAGTTCACCACCGTAACCTGAGGGCGCTAAGATCAGATCTGCTGGAGTAGAAGGGAAAAAAATGGATGGGGAATGTTCACCCACAATTCCGTGAACATGAGGTCGAAGAAGAAAATAGTCAGATCCCCCACCTAGAAAGAGATCTCTCCACACACACACACAACAAAAATAAGACTGAAGAGGACCACACTGATTGATGAGTTTCTTGATGAAAATTCCCAACTTAGAAATGTATTCTTTCCAGATCACAAAATTGGTATAGATCCAATGAAATATGTAGGGAATGATAGGTTTTACTATTCAAGGAGTTTTTTGTTGGACACTGATGGAAAATCCTATTCAAGCCCATGGATGGGGTATTTAGTATTCTATTGGATCAAAAATGAAGGGAGACAAACTTGTAACTGTACCTTCTCACTTTCCCATCCTCCTAAAACAATATAAGCTCCATAACCATAACCTTCCTAAATTCTCCAATATAAGCTCCATAACCATAACCTTCCTAAATTCTCCAAAACTGACATAAATCAATTCTTGAATCACCATCCAACCCATAAAATGGGTCTCAATCCCCTGAAAAACAAGAAAACCCCACTTTTCTTGAGCTCCTCCACCATCATAAGCTTCACAGCCTTCATACTATCCTGCTCGGAGAATGAGAGAGAGGGGGGGGGGAAGAAGAAGACAGAATTATTGGAGAGAGAAAGAAATTGAAATTAGGAGTGAAATACATGGTTTTATTGTAACCGTTAGATTGTCTATCTGCCACGTGTCTCACATCCGGTTAAAAATGGGAGGTAATGGGAGGAAACTCAATTGGAGGTGAGCTGGTCCCTATAAGTTGTATATTATAATTAGGGAAGTGATTTGTGCACATCCCTATCACATACAATGTCCAAATGTTTAATGTGTACATATCTAGATTTTTTTTTTTTTTATCACATTATCAGATTTTGTGAAAGTGTGCAATGAGGATGTGCACAAATCATGATCCGTATTTTTATTGGGAGATACATGCTTATAATTTGAAAGACCTTAGTAACTTATAGGAGTTTTGACCAATGAACATATATAATATATATATATATATAACATATATATATATATATATTGAAATATATATATATATATTGTATATATAGCATAACTCCAAAATGGTACACGGTATTGATCGGTATCTAAATATATCGTATCTCTCACCAAATGAGTGTGTTTAACCTTGATTGAAACTGTTTCTATTTCTATCAAAATTTTGGTTATTTTTTTTTAGTTGATTTTTAGTTTTGTTTGGTTAGTTTTTTTTGTGTGTGTGTGTGTGGCAAGTGTGTAATGTGTGCACTATTGATCAAAATGTGTCCACACTATATCAAATTTCTGATTCCGCCCCTGGCGACACCAAACCTAAAGAATTTTCTTTCTCAGTAACCAAATACCAAAATTTAAAAAAAAATTGTAAATCCAGACCCAAAACCCGGCGGCGGTGAAGAAGAAGACTGGAGCATTGTAACATGTTGACGAAGACCTCCACCTTGCTGGTTGTGAACATGATGAAAAAATGAACAAACAAAGTGAAAAAAAAATGGTGGAAGAGGTCAGTGAGGGTGGGGAAGAAAGATCAAATGAGGGTGGGTTGAGGAAAAAAAATGGTGGAAGAGGGTGAGGTGGGTGAGGGAAAAAAAGAAGAAAGAAAAAAAGGTGGAAGAGGTCAGAAAAGGAAAAAAAAGAAAGAAGAAAAAGTGAGGTTAGTGAGGGTGAGGATTGAAGGGGAAAGAAAGAAGAAAAAAAAAATAAAAGGAGGATTTGGGAGGGTGGGATTGGGGAAAATTGAAAGAAAAAGAAAAAGAAGTAAAAATGGAATGAGTGTACTGAAGAAGAAAATGAGAGGGGGAAAAAATAGGGTGGTGGGGGAAATTGGGGAGGAAAGGAAAAGAAAGGAGGAAGGGTGGGCCACGTGTGTGGTTGGGAAAAATGGTGACCGAAAAAAAAAGAAAAAAAAAATTGGGGGAACAATCTTCTACAATATATATGTAAATACAATTCAAAATATTAATTGAAAACAAACTGCCTAACAGAAAAATTTATTTAGATTGAGTTTCAAAATGTGACTTGAAAATAAAGTGCCAAAGAACTAATCTACAAGAAAGGAGGAACAAATTTAACAGATAACAACACAACAGCCAACAAAAGAGCAAGTTCAATTATGAAAACATGATAATGGTAAGTGAGAAGACTTTAAAAAGATTAATTTGATAAACTCAAGAAACTGATAAACTCAAAATATTGAACAAATTGCGCAAATCTAACTCAACTGTCAGCTCTAGATCTGGATCTAGTCTGACATCATTAAGTGATATAGTGCATGAAGAAGATGAAATTCTTCATTCTGATAATGATCTCCAAAATTGGAGTCTCCCCAAAGTTGATAAAAAAGAGGTTTACCAAACCTCATGGGTTCTGACTGTATTCCAACCTGAACATAAAGTAAAAACTGTTGAACCCTATGCTCTTAATAAAAAAAAAAGAAGAATGTCTTTTATTCCGAAAGAAGGAAATGAAAGAATTCAGAAATAAAGGTTTCAGATTCATCCATCTTGGATTAATTCAAGTTGGTATTAAACCCTTTACTAGATGAGGAATCAATGCCTCTGTTCTTATTAAGACTGCTTGATGCTAGGTTCACTATCCATGATCAAGCCCTCCTAGGAATGGTTGAAGCTAATGTTAGCCAAGGACCAATCCATTTCAATGTTAACCCAGACTTAACATTAAGTCTTGATGATGGTGCCCCTGAAAAGGTACTAACCCTCAAAATAAACACTTCTGGATATCATATGATAGAAGGAAGTCGTCCTCTTGCTTTAGTATATAGGATATACTATAAGCTGTTAAAAACAAACTTGAATCCTCAAGCCTTGACAAAAGATCCAAAAGATCAAACTGTTCTCCTACAAGCCAGTAGCGAAGATATTAATGTAAATGTACCCAAAATGATAAAATGGAAAGATATCAAACTTACTGTAGAATGGGATCTCCCAAACGAGATGCCACTCACAATACCAAAACCAATAAATATTGCTGAAACAGACAACTTAGAATCTATTACACAATTCCATGATGGAACTGTTAAAATAAGATTTGATCATAGTAAACCAAGAATACCTCCAATGATAAAATACACTAATTCTAGGCACTCATTTTCTAGTTCCTCTTCAGCCAGTAAAAGAGATCAAGATCTAGAAAAAGAAAGAGATTTAGAAAAATATCTTAATGAATTAAATCTTAATAAACAAAAAGAAAGAGATATTAAAAAAGATATTAAACAAAAAGGTGTTAAAGAAGAAAACTCTCAAGTAAATTCAGTTTATTATACGGTTGATAATGAAGCAAATAAAAGTGTTGAATCTGATAATGAATCTCAGGATCCAACCCCCTCTGATATGCTTGGAGAAATTGATAACCAATTAAATGTTATTAAAAAACCTTTTGAAATAAATTGGGATATGTTAAATTCAGAATCTGATTTTGAGAAAGATAAAGGTAGAAGAGAAAGACATCGTAAAACCTATAATAAAAAAGAGAAGAAAATAATCTTCGAAAAATGGAAATCTATAATGCAAGATCTAAGGATGAATATTCATTTCTTTGATTTTGTTGATAATTATTATTCAGAATTAAAAGAATTAAATGTCCTGACAACTTCAAAATGGACAAAACTTGATAAAACAACAGTTGAATCCTCCCATCCACCAAAGGAAAATATTTTAATAAATGTTGGAAATGATTTGATAAAAGCCTCCCCATTTAAAAAACCCCCTACTAAACTTCCTGAAAAGGATAAAGAAAGAAAAATAATTGAACAAAATAATTATACTAATAAATGTTTAAATGTTATTGGCAATCAGCTTGATAAAATTGAAAATAAAATTGACTTAATTAATATTAAATCAGATCCTATAAAAATTGAAATTCCTTTAATAAAAACTCATGAATTAAAAACTAGTTTAAGTCTTAAAACTAGTCAAACAAAAACTAGGGAAAAGATTGACCAAATGTTAAAAGAATTAAACAAAGTAAAAGGAGAACCCTCCACAATAAATGTAATAAATAAAAATGATAAAGAAACTATTGAAACATGCTCTTCAAATTTAGAAACTACCTCTGATGAAGAGATTGATAAACTTGAAAAAGCTTTTGGTAAACTCCAAAGAATAACTAATAAAAAACCAAACCCAACCACTTTCACAAAAAATTGGTATCCTAGGCCTACACCTCCGGATATGCAATTTGAAGAAAGAAGCTTTCAGCACCAATTCTCGGTGTCTGCTGATAAACTTTATGAATGAAACATTGATGGACTTTCTGAATAGGAAGTTCTTAATAAACTTAGCCATTTAACCATGGTTGCTAATAGTTACATGACTAATCATCAATTAACTCATTCTGAAATAATTGATTTATTAGTCACAGGTTTCTCTGGCAAATTAAAAGCTTGGTGGGAAAAACATCTCACTGAAGAGTATAGAGACCTTATTAAACATTCTGTTAAGAAAGACGAAGAAGGTAACCCCATCTTCAATGAAAGAATTGGAATGAGAATTCCTGATGGAGTTAATTCCCTTGTTTTCACAATAATAAGACACTTTATTGGTACACCCAGTAATATTACCTCTAGGATCCATGACCAATTAAGTAATCTTGAATGGAGTCTTTTCTGGCGTGCTTTAACAAACAGCGGAGAATCTCTATTGTTGGAGATAATATTTGCTGCAGGGACTTGACAGCTGCTTTATCAATTGTCGGGCATGTTTATTAACAGTAGATTTATCAGAAGACCTTCAGTCAATATTCAAATCTTCAACATTATACCCATCATATGGGTCTTGGGAATCCTGGAATAGGGAGTCCTGGTACCAATTTGAGGGCATTGGTATAGGATCATAAGGAAATTTAGCAGCTTCTGCAGCTTCCTTAGCATTGGTTGATCCTTCTGAGGATGCAAGAGAGTGTTTACCACTGGCACTGGCTGATTGGCATTGGATGGCAGCCATTTTGCAAATCTCAGCAAGCTCTTCAGGAGTTTTTCCTTTTAACAGGTCTTGAATTGAAGAAGACGATGACTTGTCTTCTAACTCCTTCGGGACTTCAGGAGGAAATTCATCATACACAAATTTAATAATTCGATCTCTGTTATACTTGTCCCACCATTTAACAGCGAAGTTTCTGATCAAGATATTATCTTTAATCTGGTAACTCCATTTAACAATCCATGAGACTTTATATTTAACACAGAATAGCAGTATTGGAGGGAATCTGCTATTGTATTCTGAGCATTTGTAATTTTTAGTAAAGTGTAATAGTGCTTCCTTGAGCGTATGGGTGCTCAATGGTGGATCATCATCATTAACAGGAATCTTGGTGTTCCACAAGGTATTAGGAATGATCTCAGCTTGGGAGCCATGCTTAGACCACCATTTAATAAACCACATGGGTGGCTGGCAATCTGGTTTATTAAAATCATACTTCTCATGCCATGCAATGAACTAGGAATGAGACATGTTATCATTTTGATGCAAAAGTATCTTGTACCAAGTATCAATGTAATCAAAATATGAATATTGGATGGGATGACCTCGGAGTGGTTTTGAAACAAATGGGTAGGTGCCCCATTGTCTCATGGATCGGAGGTAAATTTAACAATCTCTATTTTATGATAGAGAAGTTTTTTATCAGAAAATTGGTCATAAATGGATTTAATAATGATAGAACCTTCTTGCTGGAGAATGTTCTGATAATACTGGATGGTTTTGTATTGGTTAGAGGGGAGAAAATGTTGTTGGGTACCGTCAGTTGGATGGGTAGGGAAATAATCTTTTATCAGTAAGAGTGGGTTAGTAATAGATCTGTGGATGAATTCTATATGAAAAAGATTTTCATCATATAGAGAAAGGAAAGTGGAGGTTTTAGTTTTTTTGGATTTAATAGGGGCTGCCGGGGTAGAGGGGACTATTTGCCTATTAAATGGATCATAATCGCTGGTTAGGGCTTTAGCAAAGGACGTACTTTGTACTGGTTTACCAAGGTATACCATTCTAGAGGATGATGGTTTGTTAGGAGAGTTAACAGTGGTGATCTGGTGAGAATCAAATTTAACAAGTTGGCTAGGGGTGACTAGCTCTGGTTTAACATTGGGAAGTTTATCAGGTGAAACTCTGCTGGAGGATGCTTTTTTTGATTTTTTATCCGCCATCTTTATTTTGTAGAAATTCACTGGTGAGGAAGTCAGGGATAGAATTTTGGCTTCCTTTAATATATTCAATTTCAAAATAAAAAATACTTAATATTGACTGCCATCGGGCAAAAATGTGTTTTGATGCAATATTTTGAACATCTTTTTCCAAAACATATTTTGCAGATTTGCAATCAATGCGTATGAGAAATTTTGATTTATCAAATTAGTTTGAAATTTATCAATGCATAATACTATAGGTAAAATCTCTTTTTTAATAGTACTATAATTATTTTGCGCTTTATTCCAGACACCAGAATGGCATCGAACAATTTGTTCGGGGGAATCTGGGCTGATTCTTTGCATCGGAATACCACCGTATCCAATATCAGAGGCATCGGTTTCGACAATTTTGAAAGAATTTATCGTTGGAATGCCAAGACAAGGCAAAGTCTTAACATACTTTTTAATATCTCGGACAATGGAAGTGTGAATAGATGTCCAAGGAGGAGGATTTTTTTTAAGTCTATCAAAAAGAGTCTTGCATTGCTTCCTAAGATTTTGATAAAAGTCAGCAACATAGTTTAATGAACCCAAAAATCTTTGGAGTTGAGATTTATCAAGAATTTCATTAGGAAATTTATCAGCAAATTTAGTAACTCTATCTATAAGACTTATCTTACCCTGATAGATATTGTAACCAAGGAATCGGATTTTTGTTTGGAAAAGTTTAATTTTTGGAGAGGAAACAACTAATCCATTGTGTTTAATAATATCCAGAAATGAATTCAAATGTTTCTAGTGTTCATCAATTGATTTACTAAAGATGAGAACATCATCTATGTAGACAATGCAGAATTTACTAAATGGATTAAAAATATCATTCATAATATTTTGGAACTCACTCGGGGCATTTTTTAATCCAAAACGCATTACATTCCATTCGTAATGGCCAAATAGGGTGGTGAATGCAGTTTTGTATTTATCATCTTCATTAATTTGGATCTGCCAGAATCCACTTTTTAGATCAAATTTACTAAAAATGACTGAATCGCTCTGTCGATTTATCAAATCTTGTTTATTAGGAATTGGATACCTGATCCATTCCAAAACTTTATTCAAAGGCTTATAATTTATCACTAGTCTTGGGACACCTCTTTCAAGTTCAGCATTTTTTTGAACATAGAAAGCCAGACAAGACCAGGGTGATTTACTATGCCGGATTATCTTCTTTTCAAGTAAATCATTAATTTCATTTTTACAGAATTCCATGATTTCTTGGTTCATTTGAATAGGTTTGGCTTTAGTAGGGATGTTTCTTTCATTAAAATCTTTAACATATGGTAATTTAACAACATGAGTTTTTCTATCCCAAAAAGCATTGGGAAAATTAGAACAAACTTCTTGGTTTAATTTTTCTTGAAATCTTTCAATTCTTTGTTGAATGATTTTACAAGTTAATTGTTGTTCAACTCTTTGGTAGTGAACTTCATCTTTTAAAAATTTCAAGTGTTTTTCTTTATTTTTTATTAAGCAAATTGATTGGGAGATCAAATTGCCTTTTAACATTTTAACAGTATTTTCCTTAATTCTATTGAGAAAATTGAATTTAACAGGCTGTCCAAAGGAGCAGTTGTGATACCATGTACTTCTGTTGTAAAAGGCTGTCTTATTTTGAAATTGAATATATATACACTTTTTTGGTACGGACCTTTTTTTAGAGAAAAAAAAATGGGCTATATATATATATAATTTTTTTTTTCTTTCTTGATGAAAAAAAAAATATATATGTAACAGCTTCGAATAATTATGAACCTTTAGTTCTGCCTACCCTACAATAAACGTCATCTTCTTCCACAAACTTTCAGCAACCACACAAAACATTGATGTCGACTATGAAATTATTAATTGATATATATTTAATTTCTACCACCCCATGAACGAAGATCTCAACTACTTTTGACTAAGAAGCCAGTTTTGTACTAGTCACTTTAAATTTCGTATTAACTTCAGTTCCTAACTACTTCGATAATACCAAGTAAAGTGGTCCATCCTACGGTACAAATTCATTCACATGTGATGTGTTTTTTCTTCTTCTTCTAATTCAATGTTAATAATAAGTAAAGTGGTCCACCCTATGGTACACATTAATTCATATGTGATGTTTAATTTTTTGGCTTAAATACATTGTTGATGCCTAAAGTTTACTCACTGAGCGCTATTAGTCCCTGAAGTTTAAAATGAGCACTAACGGTCCCTGATTTTGATTTTGTTCTTAAGCTGAAAATAGGTGCATCTAAAAAAAATGAAATTGATTATATAAATTTGAAAGGCGTGGTGAAGGTGAAGGTGAAGGTGCTGTTGAAGGTGTTGTTGAAGGAAGAGAGTCTGGGAGGCAATTTGAAAGTCGTGGTGGTGGCGGTGGTGGTGGTGGCTACGGTGGACCTCGTGGTGGTGCTTACCGTGGTGGTCTTCGCGGTGGCTTCAGTAATGGGGAAGATGATGGCAAACGTCCTCCTCGAAAAATGTTTCGCAGCGGGATTGGCCGTGGATGAGTAGTTTGTAATTGAAATGCTTATATACACAAAAATGATTTAAAGCTAACATGTTTATATGGGCAGAAATGAGGTCAAGTCAAACGCGAAGGGTTTGACAGTGGGAACTGGGGAACTCAGAGTGATGACATTGATCAATATGTTTTTTTTTGCTTGCTTTATGACAAAATATGCTTTTATAAATATGAATTATGTAACATGACTTTTTCATCAATCCAATAAACCCTTTAATTTTGAGGATTTTGATTTTGTTCTTGATGTGAAAATGGGTCAATCTAAAAAAAATAAAGTGAAATGGGTCATTGAATGTGGATCTTGATTAGGTAATTTGGGTTTAAATGATGATGTGTAATTTTAATTTTTTTTTTTTTTAAAAATTGCCACCTAATTTAAAAACTACAACATCATGTCTCCATTAGCCACATAGGCATACTAACTAACGGAGTTGGATGAAAGGACTAATAACGATCAGTTTTAAAACTTCAAGGACTATTAGCGCTCATTTTAAACTTCAGGGACTAATAGCGCTCAATGAGTAAACTTTAGGGACTAACAGTGTATTTAAACCTAATTTTTTCTTCTTCTAATTCAATATTAATAGTAAGTAAAGTGGTCCACCCTATGGTTCACATTCATTCACATGTGATGTTAGCAACCTGATATCTTGATGACATTAATGGGCACGTGGCCCAAAAATTGAGTCATGAACCAACCATGATTTTTGTGTGCGATGTTTTTATGTATAACTAGAGCAAATCATAAAATTATTTTAAGTGAGTTGAAAATGTTAAATAAAGATAGTTTTGTTGGGTAGAAGAGTTGGGTTAAAGGGCTTAAAAGATGAGTTAATGGCTTAATTTAGATAGACCGATTTTTTTTTAAAAAAAAAAAATTGGATTGGGCGAGCTCAATTAGCCTAGCTCAGCCAACTAATGGCACCGTCCTTGACTATAAACGAGTCGAGCCAAGTTAAGTATTGAAAATTCAAGATTATTCATTTAATTTTATTTTGAACATGAGTTGAGTTCAAACTCATCAATTAACTAGACTACATATTCAAGTTTTATTCATTTTTTTGTCGAACAAATCTATGCCAATAAATAATAAGTCAAGTATTTATTTGGGGTTAATTAGATAGAATGGTTTTGATTTATGAAATTATAAAAATTAGATTTACCAACTTTGTATTGTTAAAAATTATATGTGATTTTTACAACAAAATGGACTTATATATTATCAATATATTATAAATAATAATTTGATAACTTATTAAATTTACAAACTTACATAATCCAATATCAAGTATATATAAGTATGTTTATATATATTCACTTCAGGGAATGGTGCGGGTCACCCGAGACTAGTAGTTTTTTAACAAAAATTCATTGTTTTGTTCAGCTACCAGAAGACAAGATATTAATTCGAAATATTTTCTGGAATTGCGTTCTTGATATTACTGATGCAGGAGCATATTCGAGGGATGAAATGTAGAGAATGTTCTCTCTAACATTTCTTCATCGGTGATATCTTCCCCACATAAGTTTAATTTTGAGTTGATTTTAAAAAGTGCAAAATTATACTCAATTACACTTTTAAAATCTTGTAACCTCAAATTAATCCATTCATATCGAGCTTTAGGGAGGATTACAGACTTCTGGTGCTTGTATCTCTCCCTTAGATTATTCCATAGAATTAGGGGATCTTTTATTGTGAGGTATTCTGTTTTCAATTCCTCATGGAGATGATGGCGAATGAAAATCATTGCTTTAGCACGATCTTGTTGGGATTCGTCGTTGCCCTCTTTTATAGTTTCTCCAAGGTTCATTGCCTTTAAGTGGATCTCAGCATCTTGCATCCATGATAAATAATTCTTGCCCGAAATATCAAGCACAACGAATTCAAGTTTTATAAGATTTGACATAATATATATCAAATATATCAAAATATTAATTAGTATTTAGATCAAGCAAATTTTAATTAACATAAAGTTATTACATATGAAAGATACTAATTCTACAGGGAAAACTTACATTGGGTTGGAGACTGAGTGAGAACAATTTTCTTTTTAGGATTTGTTTAGAGTTTCGTACTGATAAGGTGTTATAAAATAAAAGACAAATAGCAAGAGAAAATATATTTGAGGATGAGAAAATATTATGGGAGCTTTTACAATAATGATTTAAAACTTTAAGAGACACACACACACACACACACACACACACACACATATATATATATATAACCTTAAGAGACTTATCATCTTCATAAACCTTAATAAGTATACACAAGTTATCTAGTTTGCTATAATTATACACAAAATATCACCATTATTATTATTATTTTTTAAATAGCTCTTATTATTTTGAGTACTATCACTCTAAACATTAAATCTCCTATATTTAGTTTTTTCATTTAACATTTTGAGAAAATCAAGCATTAACAAACAATTGATCAACAACAACAACAACAAAAAACTTAATTTGAATTGAGCAAATAATAAAAATGGCTTAGTTTCAAATAGAAAAAATATTTCTCCAAGAGAAATTTGCTTTTATTAATTTATTACTTGAACTAAACAACCAAAACTCACCATTTGTGCGACTATCTTTTAGAGACGATTGGACTAGTTGATCAATTATTTTCTTTCTTTATTTTTTTTTTTTTGGATTTTTTGGGGATCAATTCTAAATTTTAAGGTCTAATATTTAAAAAAGTTGTAAGAATATATATAATATGAAAATTTGTCACATTTCTCTTGCACTTGTTGAACACCTTAAAACTCTCTGATCTAAGGTTGTTAAATTTGGAATCCTACGTAGGATCACTAATAGACATCATAAATTGAATCGGGGATTGTAAGAATCTGCTTTATGTGAAAAATAAATTGAAAAATACCAATAATAATGATTTATATTAAATCATCATTAAACTAATTAAAGGAAAATGAATAATTAATAATATTATTATTTTCAAAAATAAAATAAAAAAAAATTTTTGCAGATGTGGGAAGGGAAACATATCATCACATAAGTACAAAAATTGACAACAAAATTATATACATTCATGTGCCATTGAAGAAGTGAGGTTTTCTTCCTTTGGGGGAGAAAATGTAAAATGCGATACTATACAGATAAGCTCTCAAGTAAATAAGATGAAGTTGTACTACGTACACTACCTTTGTCTCATATAACTTCATTAGTCAGAGAAAACAATAACTGTCTAGTGTGAAAAACTAGTGGTGTTTCTTCTTATCACCACCATGGGTGCCCCACAACACATCAAAATATAATAATTACGACAAATTATAGTAATTTTTCTCAAAATTTTGCAAAATGACAGTATTCTCCTTATATTTAAGCTAGTGATTTTAAATTTATTATTTAAAGTTAACATCTATATTTTCCCTTTAAAAAAAAAAATAAAGAACTTCATTGAAAATCAAAACAATGACAAGCTTCCAACTTGGTTGGAAAGGAACTACAGTGATTACACAACAAAACCTCGAACCCTATAACAAGGACGGTAAAAACGATATACGTCATTGCACAAGGCCCCACAGGGCGGCAAATAAAAAGTACAAAGAAAACACAACAGAAAAAACAATTGTACAACAGAAAACACACCAAACAATGAAAAAAACTACACAAACACAAATAGCCAACATAGGGCCTAACAACAGTCCGATAGATCGCAAGAGCTACAGCTGCTGGAGATGTCCGAAAAGACAGAAAGCTTAAACTCAAATTCTCATCCGAAAAACCAATAAGGAAGTTGAATCGGATTGTCTATGGCATTAGATGCCATGCGATTCGGGTTTTGGGGTAGATGAGAAAAGCCTGATATGGGAGAAAACCCTAAACCCGTTGCCTTCTAAGCATCCATGGCCTCTGGAGATCACGCCGCCAATAGGAAGTCATAAGTCTACCGTCAAGAAAGGACATCGTCGGAGTCACAAGCCACCTATAGACTCCGACGAGATCCACCAGCACGAGACTAGAACGGGGGAGAAAGAGGGAAGACAGAACCAAAGAGAACAAAAAGGTGGTGGTGGCGGCTCAGCAGGTTCTGATCAGAATGGAAAAAAAAGAAAAAGGAAGAGAGGATGAGAGTGGGCCGCACGGCGAGATCTAACCAATCTGGCCACGATCTCTCTCACACGGAGGTGGGGGTTGGCTGCATGGCCACAAACATGAAGAAGAAAGTTTCAAATGAGGAGAAAGGGGCAACGTTAAGGTTGGGGAAGAGAAAGTGATTGTCTCTAATTGGTGTCAAAGGAGATACTTTCTCTCCTATATTTTCCCTGTTGACTAACTTGTCCTAAATTAGGTTAGGTTAATAACTTAAGGGTAAAACTTAGGTACAATTCCTTAAGTTAGATACATTAGGTTCCCTAATTGAATTCAAATACATGGTTGCATTAACCAATAAAACACAAACAATGTTATCTTTTCCAAGAATATTTAAATTCAATGTATTTGAATTCAACTAGGAATTTAATGTATTTGACCTAAGGAATTGTACCCAAGTTTTACCCATAACTTAAAATCTCTAATTTGTTCTTTTAACTTTATCACAATAAAGCCCATCATTTTCGTTAGTGCAATCTCACTCCTCACCTATGAAGCACGGGTACTCCAAAAATGAAGCCTTACCCATATCGGATACTTTTTGGTTACTTATACTCTTGGGGTACTTTTACATGGCGTACCCATATTTAAAAAAAAAAAAATCATTTTATTTCATTTTTTCTTTTGGATATGTCACAAAAATAGATAAAAGTAGTAAAAGTGGTGAAAACATGAACTTTAGATGTAACTATATGGATGCACACTTCTTTTATTTACTCTTTTGGATCTTGATTTGTAATTTAAAGACCATTTAATGGCAATGGATATACTTTATTATCCATAATTGCTCTTAAATTCACATATGTTTATCAATATATGAAAAATATATGCATAATAATATATAAAAAAAAATTTAATAAAACATATATCCCTGCCGTATCTGTACCCTACTTTTCTAAGAATTGTTGTATTGCCGTACCCGTACCCGTACCCGTACCCTAAAACGTACCCATGCTTCTTAGCTCATCACTATAGCAACGTCTTCACTTTGGGTAGCAACTTCACTTTTCTTTTAACAATGGCCTCATGGCCTTTATCATCAACGTTTCTTCTATTCTCGTGTCTCCTTTGATCTTCATCCTCATAAAAAACATACTATAGTTTGTTCCTATTCTTCACTGATTCGATAGGAGATCTTGAGTCTTGAGTCTTGAGTCTTGAGTCTTGACAACTGCTCTATGCCACAACTCTTATTATGAAATTTTAGTCCAAATCCATTTCTTCCACTAATACTTGATGATGACGCTGCCGTGAAAATATTGTATACAGTAAAGAATCGAGTGCAAATCACACAAAATTTAGAATAATAAACTACAATAATTAGTCTTATTTTGAAAACCAACCCAATCATACGTATAATTAACTCATTTTTTGAAGGTCATGTCAGCAAAAAAAAAAATGGATATAGTTCCACACCAATCTAATATCTATAACAAAAAAGTATTAACAACATTACATCAATAACATGCCCAATCAACTATGAGGGGTAGCTCAACTGGTCCGGCTTTGGGTGTACTCCCTAATGGTTATTAGTTCGAGTCCCTTTAAAGCCACCTACCTAAGACAAAGTCTTGCACCTATAATAGTACACGTGCTAGTATGGTGTTGCATGTCCCCCTGGGATTAGTTGAGGTACGATAAAGGGGTAATCTTACAAAGTGTGTTACTGAACACGGAAAATTATTTAGCATGGTGGGTCCTATCATGTATTTAATTAGTGAGACCCACCATTCATGTGGTGGACCCACCATTTATGTGAGATGGGGACTACACATTTATTTGTAATCCTGAATTAACCATAGTCATATATATGAAACCCACCATTAGATTCAGAAAACAAACTACACCACCTCAAACAAACACTAGTAATGTAGAACATATAGCACATGTTTTCTTGGAACAGTGAGACAATCACAAGTTAGCGTGCAAACTTGGTAAGCATAATCCAAAAAGGCACTAGTAGAAATCATTTTGGCGCTCATCGCCTTTCGTCATGATCACCATCAGATTTTAGGCGAATTCCTTCGTCTAGGCCTTTAATTAATTGATTTTTCCGTTCAGAGTAATTTTCCGTTTAAAAGTCAAAATAAGGTTTCGCCTGTTTTGGAACGTTTCCTAGGACTAGTAAGAGTTGATTTAGCAATTAATTTACTTTTTCAGTTTTTGGTAATTTTTCCTATTTCTAGCCTAATTTCGTGTCTACCACGAATTAGGGTTTATAGAGTCTTACTAAGGGTCATCTAGCAGCCCTAGGAATCCTTTACTATTTATATTGTTTGTAGCTGTCAAGGCAAAACAATTTTTTCATTAATAATATTTCAAAAAAGAGGTTTTCCCTCAATTGTTTTCTATTTCTTGTGGATTCAAGGAGCCCTTAGTGGATTCTAAGGTTTTATTACCCTAAGGAGAACGACGTGTTCTTCTCCTTGCTATTTTGCTGTGTAAAAAAGAATCATACCTTTGATAAAAGTACCATTGAGGAGTATTAGGGAATGGAGCTCTGGTGGGCAAGGGCGTGAGCTGGAAGCCCACTCCAGCAACCATTGGATATTGCAAGGATTTTTCTTGGGACAAATGTTTTGTTCCAAGACCTTAATTAAACATTGTTTCAGGTGTCGTCAGCTTCGCCTGAGGCAGCGACAGAGCTATATTCACTATTCAAGGACTGTGGTCTATGGCGATTGGGCATTGGTTGGGTTAAGCCCTAGGTTTAGTCCGTTTGGGGTTTGCGCTTTGAAGCCCCAAACGCAATTCTTGTATGCGGTCTTACTCTACTCTCTCTGTCGGGTAGAGTTGGGGTGATATGGTAGAAATTGAAACTTTAATATCATAATTATACAATAATAAAGTATAAATTTATGAGGGTTTAAAAACTGATGTATAATGTGATGCCTCGCACCCAATTAATGTCCAATTTAGTATACCTAATGTTAGGTGGAAAATTACAATAGAACTAGCAATTTAATTTAAATTGGTTAGATACTATACCATTTTAATATAGACACAATATAATTAGTGAGACATATAATTTAACTAACCAAACCCCAAAACTAGTATTAAGGCAATTTTAATTTACATGTAGAGCACTTTGGTCATTACACTTAAATTGGTGGCCCAATAGAAATTTACCATGTGCTGCCACCTTTTAATTGCATCACATGCAAGGTGACATGTGTAATGCACTAGCCTAATTCTTTTCCTCTAGAACCGGCCCTACACTTCTCCATTTCACTTAGTTTCATTTCTTGCACAATGCCATGACTACAACTCATTTCCTCTCTAGAAGCCAAGCCCCACCCGAAAATCACTTGCCCAAATTCCTCTCAAATGTCTTAATTTCTCTAAGGAATCATCAACTTCTCACCAAGGCCTAGACCTATAGCCCAATCAAGGTAAGAGTTTATGATTTTAGTCAAGTTTTGAAATGGGTATAGTTGAAATTATTGGTTGATCTTTTGGATTCTTATGCTTTGAGGTTATGGGGTTATGAGATTATGATGTTGGGTTGAGGAAAGTGAATTTTTATGGACATGCATGTGGATTTGGTAGTGTTCTTTGCTGGGATTTTATGTTGCTATGTGGGTTTGGTGTTCTATTCTAATTCAAGGATTGCATGTCGTGATTTGAGTATTAATCTATGCTTGGATGTGCCATTAGAGGTGGATTTGAGGTGAAATCTGTAAATCTATTTGGGTTTGTAAAATTCTGGAATTTCTGAGAAGAGAAATTAAGAAACGGTTTTCTTTAGCTTATTATATCACATGTCTACGGCCCATATATTAAATTTCACTTGAAAACAAGGTTGTTTGATAATTATTTGTTATTTTACAAGAAAACTGTACAAATCTGTCAATTTGACAGATTCTGTGTTTGTCAGTTTGAAATTTCATAATAAATCCAATTCTTGGATTTGAGTGATTGGAATAATTTTCTGGAATCCTAGGATGTATATGGTCTTGATGGAATTATCCCCATGCAATTTTAGTAAATAAAGAATTGTGGGTACTGATCTAAAGTTACCTTCAAAACTGTGCTGGCGGATTTGAGTTTTCTGTCTTGGTTGAATTTTATAATTTTTTATAAAGCTCAAATAGAGCTGTAATTTTTAAGTAATGTACTAGACATATAATAGAACAAGTAAATGAAATATCAAGGAAATTGGATAGTGAATGGATAGTTAAATTCACTGTTCAAATGGACTGCCTTGTTGTGGGACAGAGCCTTTATTTCTTGAAAGAATGAGACTTTGACGAATTTATTCTTGCAATTGGATCATTTATTTGAGTTGATATTTTATGTGCAGACTAATTGCATGTTTATTGTATAGGTGAATTTTATTATGCATTGATTCCACTGTTTGTTATTATAAAGAAAGTTATGAGCCATGTAACTATGGTTTCTGCATTAGTGCCTTAGAAACAATGTGTGATTGGTTGAAGTATGTTGTATTTTGTATTATAATTATGAGGTTGGTTAGCCTTGGATACATTCAACATGTTGTTTGGGGTTGCGAAAGGGTTTAGGACAGTTTTAAGCTAAGTATTGGGAAAAATTAGTAATTAGTATTTCCTTTGGTTTAGGGGAATCCGGAGATAATAGGTGAGATTGCAGGCTTGCTTGAGACTCTGGTTCGGGTTCTGCTGCGGTGTACTGGTAAGGGAATGTGCCATGAAAATTTAATAGTCCATGTTTTAAGAATATATCTATATATGTTTTATCAATGCTTTCAGTAAACTCAGTTTGATACTTGTTTATAAAGAAAACGTGCATTGATTTAGAAACAGTTTTGAGTTAGTATAGTTAAGATAGATTTTAGAAACAAGTTGTGGATATGCTATGAATTTGGGCTTAGTAAGGCAAGAGAGAGATTGAAAAATAAACAAGCATGATATGTTTTATGAATACCTAAAACGATTTTCAGTGTGAGGGCCTTATGACAATAGGAAGGCCACGAGGGGTTTTATTCCCTGTAGACCGGCAACAAGTAAGGCCACGAGGGGTTGTATTCCCTGTAGACCGGCAGCATGAAGGTTATGAGGGGTTTCATACCCTGTAGACTAGCAAGCAAGAAGGTCACGAGGGGTTTTCATACCCTGTAGACTGGCAAGCAAGAAGGTCACGAGGGGATAGTTTCCCTGTAGACATGGCACCAGTAAGGTCACAAGGGGCCAAGTCTTAAAGATATAGTACAGTTACATGTTCCATATAGTTGTTGCTATATTATGTAATAGTATGAGATAAGTCTTTTCTTCAGAATAGTTTAATGGAACATGTTTTATTTACATATAAAGGAATCATGCTATATGTTTCAATAGTTATATTATGCCTTACAAGTTATCAGATATTATGGTCATTAGTATGAAACATATATGTCCAAGAAACTCATGAAATCATTTTAGCATGAATTGTTTATATGCAAGTCATATCCACAAAGATTATTCTGTTTATCATGCATTCATGCATACTGTTAAATCTTCATGTCACGCCTCCCTTACTGAGCAAAGTGGGTTGCTCAGATTGCAGGAACATCTTATAGTGCAGCCAAGAGTCTCAGCATGGAGGAGCAATTTTGATGTATCTAGAACTAGTCTTAGATGTTTTGAGTTTTTGTGTATATAAAGCAGAAGTGATGTATATGTTTAAATAGTCTTCCGCTGTATTAGAGTTATTATGTCCACATACTGATGTATTTTGTATAAACAGTTATAAATGCTTTGACTACTATCACTTCCTTTAGGTGGACTAGTATATTCAGTTATTTTGCAAAGGAATACGTTATTATATTATGGGAGTTCCCAACCCAATGAGAAGTTAAAGAATCAGGATGAGAGAAGAAGAAATTTTTTTATACTTCTTTTAGTTGGTTCGTGTTAATATCAGGCATAGGCTTGATATTAGCATGCCGGTTCGACTCCGAATCATATTACAGATTTGGGTCGTGACATATAACATTTTATTATGAAGTCAAAAAAAAAAAAAAGTTTTACATTATAGTATAAATATAGTATTTGTTTGATTCTATACTTGCACTCTTATCGTATTATGAAGAATATTACTTCCCTTAAATTTTAACATTCTAAAATTCTAAAAAATAATTATAACTTCTATGCGTCTATCTTAGATTTAAAAAACATAGGTGAATATTATATAAAGGTATGTGAGTGTTTGTGACGGCATAATAGTCCTTTTCTAAAACTCCCACCCCTAACGTCTTCACATTGTGAGAATCTTATATCATCACATTAAACTGGTAATCATATTAACATGAAACATGCGAGTGAAATATCGGTGAGAACATAATATTCTTGCAATGTGTTAGGTATTTAACATACCAAGCATGGAGATTCAGATTTGGACTGAATCCCAAAAAGCGATGGAAAGTCTATCAGAACCCCGGAAACCAAACTTTGTAAAACTTTATTCAGAAGATCCACTAGTCATGGACTTGGAGCCAGTATTCAAGGACTAACAAGTTAATCTTAAATCTATATTTAGGCTTGATTATTTAACAAGTTAAGCTTAAACATAATAATGTGTTCATAAACATACTCGTGATGAGTAGAATTGGTTCAATAAAATTTGAGCCCTTAGGCGTAACTTTAAATGAGATATTTTTTTCTATTCAAATATGAATTGAAAAATATATATTTGACTTACTATCTATATATATATATATATATATATTAATTTTAAAATTTTTTTACTCTTTTTGAGATGCAAAATTAATAATAACAGTTTTGTATTCAAGTTTTGCTAACATCTTCTTTTAATTGATAAGATGAATAATTACTTAATCTTTCTTGTGGCATGTTGACTTAGTTAGGATTTTATCAATATTAATTTTGACAAGAAAAAAAGTATTTCTATAGAAGTAACTGTAACAAGTGTCAGTAAATTTCTACAAGTAATACATGAATTTGGAAAATAATAGAGTTTTTGTCAATGGGACCTTATATGCATCCCTTGATTTTAATATATGAACTAAAGTTGATTTAGGGGCAATATCCCTGGATTGAATTAAAATCAAGGACAACTAAAATTATTTATTTTAGTCAATCAAGGATATTCACATGTAGTTAAATGTGATATGCATGATACACTAGCATCCTCCTTCAAACTCAAAGTAGAAGCTTGATGATGCCTTGAGTTGGGAATGAAAGCTCATGAAGATGTCTTAAGGATGACCATGAGTGATCGTATTAGATATAGAATGGGCCATGCACAATGTGAAATGAATCTTGCAAACTGTTGGCAATGGCAGTGTACAACAACGGATGAATGTTAGAAGACGATTACAAGGGGCAGCAAAAAACGGTTGCACCAGTGTTCAAAGAGTTGTTGCTATAGCCAAAGGAAGGTTATATTGGTAGCTTGAGAAATATTGGCATTGAACGACATCGTGATGAAGTATGTGAGCGAGTTGCATATTTTTTTATAGATTGAGCCTAAAAAGAACAAGTTGTGTGACTTGGGAGTCTCAAATAGGAAAACATATACAAAATTGGAATCTACACAAAAAACCAAGTGGGGTAAGTGCCTTGTCGAGAGAAAAGCAATGGCCGAAAGTGGCTTGGACAATGGTGGTCGACGGTGGTCAATGGTTGAGTCAAGCGATAGTTTGTGGTGGGTTGCTTGAAATTTAGTGAAGGTCACAAAAAAGTGCTTTGATATCATGTTAAAAAAAAAAAAAAAAAAAAAAAAAAAAAAAAAAAAAAAAAAAAAAAAAAAAAAAAAAAAAAAAAAAAAAAAAAAAATGTAAAAAAAGAAAGAGTGGAAACTAGAAGAATTAACGTGGTTTTGCTAGATGACTCACGTCCACAACAAAAAGTCATTAGTGGCTACATTTTTGTTATTTTAACAAATGTTAGCCTAAACCCTAGGAATAAAGTATAAATAGAAATTAAAGTTGGTTTTGGGGAATCCTCCCTTGATTGGACTAAATTGAACAATTAACATTCTTTGATTTTGATCAATCAAGGATAACCACCGTGTACTAAATGTAATATGCATAATACACAACACTTTGGCCCCGGAATAATCTTGAATTTTTAGAATCACATTTCTAGAAATGTAAATTAGCATTTCTATGTTCGATTAGTTACTTGCCCTCCTATCATATTATGAAGAATGTAACAGTTCTACTTCCGTTAGAGAAAAAAAAAAAAAAAAAAAACGTCTTCACATTATAAGAACCTTAGATTATCGCATCAAATTGGTATCATATTAACATGAAACATGAGAGTAAGATACCGGTGAGAACATAATACTCTTGCAATGTGTTAAGAATTTAACAAACCAAGCATGGAGATTTGCACAAAAGTTATAGAACTCCTACGCAAACCAAACATAAAACATTATTCACTAGAATTCTAGAAGATCCACTAGTCATGGACTCGAAGCCAATATTCAGGGACATGGAACCTGATGAGCTTACTACGTACTGATTTTGCACTTAGTATTCAGGGATGCAGGGACGGAGCCATGTATGGACAATGGGATGGGGGGCCATGGGCCCCCACTAAGATTAAAATATATATATATATATATATATATATTTATATATATATATATAAATATATATATATATATATATATATATATATATATATATATATATATACTTGGCCCCTAAATTGAAATTTTTTCTTAAATTCAAAAACTAAAGTAGTCATTTTTCCCAAAAAAAAAAATCATTTTAGGTAACAAATTCTTAAGGTATAAATTTGTTTGACAACTTATTTGACTCTCTGTTTTTTAAGTCAAATTATTGTTGGATTTTTTTTTCCAAATTTTTTTCCTTTACCACTTTAGTTATTTGTTGTTTAGGACCCAAAGTAAAAAACCAACAAAAATTAAAACTTTAGAATTTGGATGTTGTTTTGTTGTTATCTGACTAAGCCTAAGTAATTCGTTTGAGTGCTTATTTTATTTTTAATTTTTATGGTAACACATTAGAAAAATATTGGAAATATTATAGAATATAAAGCTGAGTGACTGAGGTTGATTAGTTTTGACCTTTTTTTTTGTGTTTGGGTTTTTTATATTATTTTTTGGGTAATTAAATTACACTGACACTCTAGAATTTATAATGAAATTACACGCAGTACACCCAATTTTTACGAAAAACACTATGCACCCAAAATGATAAAAACAATTGACATTTCACTCCAAAATAATTAACACCTCGCTTTAAAATAATTCATACTCACCTCAAAATAATTCATAATCCGCTCCATTTTTTTAGTGGAGTGTCATTTGTTGAAAATAGGGTGTAACGAGTCTTATTTCACCAAATATCTGGGGTTTCAGTGTAATTTATCCTTAATTATTTTTACCTGTTAACAATATTTAGTAATAATGGATATAATCAAAACTAGGCTTACAAAGATGATTTATCATACTATTAATTTGATTTTGTATATTGAAGGGAAAAAAAAAAGTCAAAATAAGGCCGAGTTCTATTTTAATAGGTGATTGAGTTAAAATGTATTAAAAAATAATTATTTTTTATTTTATTTTCCTTTTCTTTATATATATATATAGTAGTGAATAGTTCAAGTTTAGATTTTTCATATATTAATTAATTTAGTTTTGAATCTTAATATATTTTTTTTGTTCTTGAAAGATGAATTTTTTTTTTGTTTCATAGTTTGGTCCGTGCTAGGATGTTATCCTGGCTAAGCCGCTGCAAGTCTACTGTGACAGTCATGGATCCTGATGAATTTACTATAGACATTCCACTAGTCCTCGACATGGAGCCTGACAAGCGGGAGGAGTGTTGTATTTACAAGGTTCCCCACTCCCCAGCTTCTCCGCAAAGTAAATAAAGATGCCTACACTCCAAAACTGATTTCAATAGGCCCTTTTCATCACGGAAATGAAGATTTGAAGAACATGGATGTAGGAACTTAAATTAAGACGAATGAAAGAGCTGACCAGGAAATTGAATCCGAACACCTTTGAGGTTGATCCGAACGGATTTCCTAAGACCTGTAACACAAAATAATCAAACAGTAAAGACAAATGGTTAGCACCTTGGTCAACCCAGTGGGGGTTGGCCTTTTGCTCTCCGATGCCTGAGTCAGTTTCCGGGAAGAAGGTGATCAAAGAATATATGAAAACAGTGAGATACTTTTCTAGAGCATAAGAGCACGTACCTTTTACATGTTGAAGCTCCTTCTATTTATACCAGCCCTTAACTGGAGATATTTCCATGATATTTATCAATTTCCCTTCCCAATAACCTTAATTTTGCCAATAGTCAGAGATATTTAGGCTCTCTGATCTATTATCACCCTTCAGAACGTGGGCAATGTCAGTTCATTTATGGGTGATCATCATTCCTTATTACAGCTAATTATAAATTTAAAGCATAAATGTATTCAACACATCTTTGACCAGATATTTCAGGCATTTATGGTTTTTAGAGTAGAAGTCAGTTCAAAGACTGCCATTCAGGTTTTAATTCAGGTGGCTTATCTAAAGGTATTTGCCCTGATATTTCAGGCATTTAATGCTGGGGTTTAAAAACGATTCTAGTTCATTTTGGGTTACCTAGTCAGGAGTTCAGTTACTTATTCCCGAACAGACTCTATATCCGAGCAGATCTATGTTCCTGTTCGGACATATCCGAACATATAACACGGCTTGGTTAAGTCCGAGCTGGAGATGACATAACTTAGTTACTTCCTAAATTTCTGGTTCGGATTCAACTATGTACGAAATATTTTCCCTCCAATTACCCCCTTGCTCTGATCCTTTCAATTTCTTCGGAAGGGTCAGAGCATAACACGTCTTTCAAAAATATTTTTTCGCGCCAGGTGCCAAAAGCTAAAATAATAATGAGAATAAAAATGAGTAAGTAAATGAATAAAGAAAGAAACCGTCGTTTCTTATTCAAGAAACGGCGGTTTCGTTTCCCAAGGCATGGATATGAAAGGTTTTGACAGATTAGGGGGCGAACGGTCGGATTTATTAAAGAGGGATTTATAATCCCTTACGCCCACAGCCTCCATTTTATTTCACCTCCTCTTTCCTTCAAATCTCTCGTCCCCGTGCGCTTTCAGAAGTTCCAAAGAAAACCGAGTGCTCCGAACCCCCAAAACCCGTAAGTTCTCTCACTATCCTTCTTTAAATTCCGTTTATTTCTTGTTTTCCCTTCAATTTCACACCTCGCATCTCGTAAGAATGGCCTCCGCGCATAGATTAGCTCACTTAGTCAACTCCGAGGAGAGCATAAGGAGGTTTAGGGCTAAATACTTAGTGCCAGACAATGTTAAACTTAGGTATTTTAGCAGTAAAAACCTCCCTCCTTTGAACGGCGACGAGATACTCGTTTCCGTGATGAGCGTAGTGGAGGGTGGGGTTAGGTTTCCCCTTCACCCCCTTCTCATCGACTTCCTCCAAACCGTTAACGGCTGTCCCGACCAAATGTCCGTTAACGTATTTCGACTAGTCATGGGCGTAGTCGCCCTGAATCGGTTACTAGGAACCAATCTAGGGGTTAGGGATATCCTACACCTGTACTCCTATGTCTGTCCGAAATCGGATTCGGACACTTCCTGCTCCCTTAAAGCCAAGAAAGTGAATACCAAGCTGGTTACCGCAATGCCGAGTTCCAACAAAGGCTTCGACAACGACTGGCTCGTTGTCTCAGGAAATTGGTATTCGGGCACGTCATGTTGCCGAAACTGGTTCGGCCGTCCAGGTTAGATTTACAAATTAGCTTCATTTCTGGTCTTTGGGTCGTGTCCGAACAACCGTAGGTTCTTAATGATAGAATAACATGATAATCGATGAAGTTTCCGTTTATGTAAAATGTTGTATTTGTGTATGATGTTGTTGGTTTTGTTTTGCAGTTGCTGCCCGACTAAATGTTCCAGCCACTTCGGCTAATTTAGAAGATATCAACAAGGTGCTGAAATCCAACATCTGTATGGACCAATTCGGACACCCCAGGGCTACTTCCATACTGCTCGGCTATTCCCCTTTGGTCGGAACCTACTTGGAGGGTCCAACGGTTTATCGGTCTCAAGAGACGCCCGTAGAACCCACAGCTCTATACGTGGCCCAGCCTGCCACTGCCGCTCAGACCGACGATCTACCCGAGTTCGTTCCTGTTGGCGAAGTATCCGAGATGGCTCCACCAGTGGACGTCTTCGAGATCTTGAACAAGAGAAAGAGAGAGAGTTCGAGTTCTAAAGGAAAGGAAAAGCAGAAGGAGAAGGAGAAGGAGACGGAGAAGCCTGAAGCCCCTCCTAGGCGTTCGAGGAGGATTATTTATGAAACCGTTACCCCTTCTCAACAAAAGGAGGGGGCAAAGTTGAGCTCGGCCAAGCAGTCCGAGCAAGTCGTACTTCCTCGGATCGAGGAGGAAACTGAGTCCGAACAGACTGAGGAGCTCGTTCGTCGGCCCAAGAGAGCCAGAGCTGCTGCGGAACAGACCGAACTCCCTAGCTCCTCGTCCTTGTCCAATGTCTGGGCCCCAAAGATGGCCGTGGCAGGGGATCCTACTACGACTGCCCACACTGTCTTCGAGACTACCGACGTAGAATTTTCAGCTAGGGTAGCTCAGGCAATAACTAGGGTTTCCTGCCTCCCCGGGGACTCTCAGATATGGGATCAAATGTCCTCGGGGAGGATATTCCGACACATATCGCGGGGCCTGGTGATGGTAAGTAATGTTTATTTATTTTTATATTTTACAATTTTCGTTAGTCTTTAGTTTTTATATTGATTACCTTATCTCTGTTTCAAGGCCGCACAGGGAGTTCATGCCGCAGAGGCCAGAGTGACCGGGCTCCACCAGGCCGTGAAAGATAAAGAGGAACAAATAGTTGGACTCAATCAAACCATGAATGAAAAGGACGCCGAACACGAGAAGGTGGTCTCGGACGTGATGGCCACAGCGGCAAAAAATTATGGTGAATTGGAGAAACGGCTTCAGGAGGCCACAAATAAACTGAAGGAAGCTGAAGAGAAGGTGAGATCTGAGTCCGAACAGAGGGCAAAAGCTGAGGCCGAGCTTGCTCCTCTGCATGACAGAATTCGATGTCTGGAGTCCGAGTGTTGCCAATCCATTGAAAAGGCCCGGATTGACGGTATACGTGAGGGCAGGGCCGAAGGTGATCAGAAGATTCTGGATGAAGTGGCGGACCAGTTAGAGTTAGTGTACAATAGGAGTTTCAAGGATGGATGGAAAGCTGCCCTGACAAAAGCTAGGACCCCGACCACCTCGAAACTGTTTCTGAGAGAGAACACACCGCTACCTTTCCCGCAAGTCGATCTAAAAGCTTCAGACGATGAAGCCGAGGAAGGAGAGGGTGGTGAAAGAAGAGATGAGGTAGTCGAGGAACTTGGCGGTAGCGAAATCGTTCCCATCCTTATCCCAACAGATGATGTGCCGGGCCCTGTTCCTACGGTTCCATTGGATCCGACGCTCTCCCAGACCGAAGAACCCTCTGCACAGGAAGAGGCAGCTCCTCTTGTCTCGGCACCGCCCGACTCAGTTCTTCCCAGCAGTTAAAGACCCTTAGTTCTGATTTTAGTTTTGATTTTTAAGTTTGTTTTGTTCCGAATGTATATTTATCTTGGTAGGTTTAATCCTTCAAACATTGGTACTTTTAACTGTTATATTTGGCCTAGCCTTTATCCAATGGTTTTAATTAATCTTTATTTAAGCATGCTTTATATTCTATTTCCCACATTTATTTTTTGTAATTTAGTGGTTTGATCGTTCTCGATCCTTTAGGCTTACCATGGTTTGCGTTAATTTTTATTAACTTTTACTTGGCGTTCTGCTCGGATAGTAGTTCTTTCTAGAAAATGGAATACTTTATTTCGGACTAATAGAAACAAGGACATCCGAACACAAGGTCTGGTGGAATAATGTCGAAAGAGGTTTAAACCTAAAAGGAAACGAGCCGCACATTAGCTGGATTACCCCTACAGGAGATCTTTTCCTATCCGTAGTTGGTATGTTTTCATATATAGATTCATGTTCCATTCCTTTTCCAAATCTTGAGTTCACTTATCCTGGCTCTCCCAAATCAACCATAAGAAGGGTTAAGTGTTGCTTACTTCACCAATATTGGTTTCGGGAGAGAATTACTGGTGAGGAAGATGAGTAGTTTATTTCAAACAAATGTCCGAACATATTATTTCAGAAATATGTTCGGACAACACATAAATACCAAGTTTTACCTGAGAATGGATCATACACCACCTAACTCTTATCCCTAGAAACTCTTAGTTCTAACTTAAGTAATAAAGAATCCAACCAAGTTGTTATTATATAGAATTATGTTAGGAGGCATCTAAATCAACCCTCCTCACAGTGCGTGGATTTAGATAAATTTCATGCTAATACTAAAAAAGAAATGAAGGACACAGTAACGTGTCAACACTCCTAAGGATACCTATTCAGTTTATGCATCATATCACTCATATAATTAATAATGACTATAACACTGACCTTTTCCGCATTTCTACCTCCCTGTATATACAGCATAGCCTGTTCGGGCGTGCCCTGATTTGTTCGGCTACTTTGTTCCAATGAGCTTTTCTTGGTTTCATCAATTCCCTTAGGCTTTCCCCAAGCTTCATTTTCCTTCAGAATATTTCGGATACGTCTTTCCTTTCCCCCCTTGAGGTTGTAGATTTTCCGACAAGGTGTTACCTTACTCACCCCCCTTGAGGTAGTAATTTTCAGGTTTTTAAAAGATTTTCCTTTACTCACCCCCCTTGAGGTAGTAGTGTTGTTCGGACACAAATGTTTCCTCACTCACCCCCCTTGAGGTAGTGATTTTTCAGGTTTTCAGACAACTTTTCCTTTACTCACCCCCCTTGAGGTAGTAGTGTTGTTCGGACAAAAATATTTCCTCACTCACCCCCCTTGAGGTAGTGATTTTTCAGGTTTTCAGATAACTTTTCCTTTACTCACCCCCCTTGAGGTAGTAGTGTTGTTCGGACAAAAATATTTCCTCACTCACCCCCCTTGAGGTAGTGATTTTTCAGGTTTTCAGATAACTTTTCCTTTACTCACCCCCCTTGAGGTAGTAGTGTTGTTCGGACAAAAATATTTCCTCACTCACCCCCCTTGAGGTAGTGATTTTTCAGGTTTTAGATAACTTTTCCTTTACTCACCCCCCTTGAGGTAGTAGTGTTGTTCAAACAAAAATATTTCCTCACTCACCCCCCTTGAGGTAGTGATTTTTCAGGTTTTTAGAGAATTTTTCTTTTACTCACCCCCCTTGAGGTAGTAGTGTTGTTCGAACAAAAATATTTCCTCACTCACCCCCCTTGAGGTAGTGATTTTTCAGGTTTTTAGAGAATTTTTCTTTTACCCACCTCCTCAACAATGATCGACCTGTCTGTAAAGAAAACATAAACAAGGATAATAATAATAATCCGAACATATTATTAACTTTGGTTTACAACAGTCAAAAGAAATACTTCCTCAGGTTACAAGTATTCCATGGTCTGGGGATAGCTTTCCCATTTAAATCCTCCAACCTATAGGCTCCATGGCCTGCCTGGGACAATATTTTGTAAGGCCCTTCCCAATTCGGTCCGAGCTTCCCCTCATTCGGCCTCCTCGTGTTGGCCATCACCTTTCTTAGGACCAAGTCACCGATCCGAAATGTTCTGGTCTTGACATTCTTGTTATGCTCTCTTTTCAGTCGTTGTTGGTATGCGGCCAAGCGAACCACAGCTAAATCTCTTCTCTCCTCCACAAGATCTAAATCTCTACGCAAGTTGTCCTCATTAGTCTGAACGGCGAATTCAGTTGTTCGGATGGTCGGCATTCCAATCTCCAGAGGAATAACTGCTTCCACACCGAAGGCCAACGCGAAAGGTGTCTCGTTGGTGGACTTCCTTACTGTAGTTCGGTATGTCCATAATATGCTCGGAAGTTCCTCCACCCATCTGCCCTTTGCTGCTTCCAATTTTCTCTTAATCCCACTCAATACGACTTTGTTGAATGCCTCGGCTTGCCCATTCGACTGAGGATATCCCGGGGAGGAAAAGAAGTTTCTTATACTGAGATCCGAACAAAATCCTTTGAAGAGCTTACTCTCAAACTGGGTGCCGTTGTCCAAGATGACAGCCCAAGGTATGCCGAAGCGTGTGATAATACTCTTCCAAAGGAAACGTTTTGTGTCTATGTCTCGTATGTTTGAAAGTGGTTCGGTCTCGATCCACTTGGTAAAATAGTCTGTTGCGGTAATAAGGAATTTCTTGTTCCCTGGAACCCGAGGAAGAGGCCCCACTATATCCAATCCCCACTGAGCAAACGGCCAAGGACTGGACAGGGGATTCAATTCCCTAGCTGGCTGATGGATCATAGGAGCGAATCTCTGACATTTATCGCACTCCTGGACATATTTCAAGGCGTCTGCCTGCATGTAAGGCCACCAATACCCTTGAGACAAGGCCCTGTGCGCCAAAGATCTTCCTCCAGTATGACTCCCACAGATTCCTTCATGTATTTCAAATAGAAAATCCCTGACCTTGTCTGGATGCACACATAGCAGGTACGGTCCAGTGAAGGATCGTTTGTACAATTGCCCCTCCTTAGAGACCCAAAATCTCGGAGCCTTCTGTTTAATCATCTTGGCTTCCTTCTTGTCCTCCGGCAGTTTATTGTCTCTCAGGTAGCTGAGTATAGGATCCATCCAGCTTGGTCGGATATTGATGGAACATACCGATATCTCCTGATTCTGAAAACTTGGTAGTTCCAGCGTCTCTATACACACCGTTCTCTGCATATCCGACTCCAAAGCCGTTGCCAATTTGGCCAAAATATCCGCATGGGAGTTATGCTCTCTCCCGATCTGTGCGACAAGAGTTGAACCGAACTCAGACAATAGAGTCCGAGCAACCGTTAAATAGGCCGACATCCTATCGTCCCTTGCCTGATACTCTCCCGAAATCTGGTTGGCCACAAGTTGGGAGTCACAAAATATTTGCAAGTGGTCTGCACCGAGCTTCCTCGCTGTTCTGAGGCCGATCAACATTGCCTCGTACTCGGCTTCATTATTTGATGCCGAGAACTTCAGCCGAACAGCTTGCTCGAGGACTAGACCTTCTGGTGATACCAACACGATTCCTGCCCCCGACCCCTTAGAATTCGAAGCTCCATATACAAATAATTTCCATTTTGCCCCATCCGAATCGAACTCAGTTTGTGCTGGAGCGAGCAATGATGGGTTGCTTGGGTCATATTGAAATTCGGCCAGAAATTCTGCCAAAACTTGCCCTTTAATTGCCGTCCGAGGTCTATATTCTACCCCAAAAGATCCCAGATACACTCCCCACCTGGTGATCCTCCCCGTAAAATCCGACCTCTGCAAGAGCATTTTTAGTGGAAGATCACTAAGCACTGTGACCGTGCTGGACTGGAAATAGTGAGGCAATTTCTTGGCTGCATGAAGCAGCGCCAAAGCTGCCTTTTCGAGAGGTAGGTACCTCAGTTCGGCCTCATCCATTGCTTTACTGACAAAGAAAACCGGTCTTTGCTCTTGCATCAATTCCCGAACCAGAACAGCACTCACAGCATGATCAGATACTGCCAAATACAAGAACAGTGGCTCACCCGGATTGGGAATCGAAAGGCACGGAGGAGTTGACAAATAGGCCTTGATTGCTTGAAAGGCAGCCGAACACTCTTCATCCCATTCGAATCTGCTTCTTTTGCCAAGGAGCCGAAAGAAAGGCTTGCATTTGTCAGCTGATCTTGAAATGAACCGCCCCAGGGCAGCAATCATCCCGGTCAAACGCTGTACCTGTTTGACATTTCTGGGTTCCGCCAGATTTATAAGGGCTGTAATCTGATCCGGATTAGCCTCTATCCCTCTTCTGCTCACTATATGGCCCAAAAACTTACCAGAACCAACACCGAAGGTACATTTGGAAGCATTGAGGCGCAGATTGTCCCTTCTCAAGATATCGAAAACCTGCAGCAGATCAGAAATATGATTTTCTTCCCGGAGACTTTTGATGAGCATATCATCGATATAAACCTCTACAGTCTTCCCTATCATTGTCCCGAACATCTTGGTGACCATTCGCTGATAGGTTGCTCCTGCGTTCTTCAGACCGAACGGCATCACCCGATAGCAGTATGTTCCCCGAGGTGTGATAAAAGCTATCTTTTCCTGGTCCGCAGGGTTCATTGGAATCTGATGATAGCCCTGGAAGGCATCCAGGAAGCTTAACCGGGCATGCCTCGATGCCGAATCAACCAACTGATCTATCCGAGGAAAGGGAAAAGGATCCTTCGGACAGGCTTTGTTCAAGTCGGTGAAATCGATGCATACTCTCCACTTTCCATTCTTCTTCCTTACTACCACCGTGTTTGAAAGCCAAGCTGGGTACTGTACTTCCCGAATTGCACCAGATGCCAAAAGGCGTTCTACTTCCTCCAAGACTATCGTGGCTCTTTCCAGAGCCAACTTTCGCCGTTTCTGAACCACCGGCCTTTGTTCGGGCTTGATATTCAGTGTATGAGATGCCAAGTCCGGAGATACTCCCGGTGCATCATATACCGACCAGGCGAAAATATCCTGATTATCTATCAGGACTTGCAACAAACACTCTCTGTCTACTGGAGATAACTTCGAAACTACCAAGAAGAATTTTTCAGGAGTAGAGGGATCGAAGAATACCTTATCTGGCTGTTCGGTCACTATAGCTTCTCCGTCCTCTAGCTCTTGGGACTGTGATTGTCATGAGCCCCCTGCAAGTTGTGCATCTTCTGCGACCTTCTTCTTGGTGGCAGTCAGAACACATTGTTTCGCAGCAACCTGGTCCCCATTCAATTCCATGACTCCGTTGGCAGTAGGAAACCTCAGCTTCTGATGGAGCGTAGACGGGATTGCCTTCATCCGATGCAACCAGTCACGCCCCATTATGGCATTATAGGGAGATGAAGCTTTAACCACTATGAATTCCGTTTGGAGATTAATCGGACCTACGAGGACAGGCAGCATGATTTTTCCCAATGGAATAACAGGTTCTCCCGAGAAGCCGAATATGGGGGTTGTGAAATCAGTTAACTCTGCCTCTCCCAAACCGAGCTTTCCATAAAGGTCCTGATACATCACCTCCGCGAAACTTCCCTGATCAATCAACACCCTTTGGACATAATAGTTTCCTATCCTCAGGGTGACTACCAAAGGATCATTGTGAGGCAGTTGAACATCCCTCAAATCATTGTCCGAGAAGGAAATCGCCTACTCCGTATTTCCTCTGCTGACCGAATATATAGGGGCTGGATGAGCTGCATCTTGTATGGAGAAGGACCTCCTGAGGTGAGCAGCTTTTTGCATCTTAGATCTGCAAGATGGTGAAGAAACTGCCGAACATGAAGGATTATGAATGACATGAATGATCCCTGCTGACGGGGTGTTCAAAGATTGAGGCTGCCGAGCATCCGGACCCGTCTCTTTCTTGCTAGACAAGTCCCTATTGATATACTGGTCAAGATGCCCTGCCGATGCTAACTTCTCCAGGTGGACTTTCAGCAGGTGACAATTTTCAGTCATATGGCCCCTCTCCCTGTGATAAGAGCAATATAGATTTCCATCCTTCAATGCCGGGTTCCCGATCATCTTAGGAGGCCAAACAAAGAAAGGCTCCCTCTTGATCTTCTCCATGACCTTGTAGATAGGTTCCTTGAACACGGTTTCAAAGGCCCGAAAAGTAGGAGCCACAAAATTCCTCGGGGCAGAAAGGTTTTTAGATGTGTTACCAGACCGAGCAGCAGGTTTTGCTATGGTCGGCTTGGGTTGAGCCACAGTTTGATCCATAGGGGGTTTGCGACCATCCTCCTCTATTCGGACGAACTGATCTATCTTGTACATCAGCTTTCCCAAGTTCGCAGGGGGATGTTTGACTAGAGACTGGCGTAAACCTGATTCAGCAGGCAAACCCATTTTAAAAGTGGTAATCGCCACTTCTTCTCCACATGATTCAATATCATTGTAGGTCTCCCAGAACCTGGTGGAGTAGTCCTTCAACGTCTCGTTGGCTTCTAACTTCATTGTGAGGAGGGCGCCCATTTCCTTCCTCTTCCGACTGTTTGTTATGAATCGAGCCACGAATGCCTCAGCCAACTGATCCCAAGAGTAGATCGTCCGCACTCCAAGCTGATTGAACCATCTCATTGCGACCTCTCCCAAGCTAGACGGGAAGAGCCGACACATGAGGGGATCGTTATTCCGAGACAGAGCCATGCTCTGATGATAATGGCCAATATGGGTCACAGGGTCTGTCCGACCATTATATATCTTGAAACGAGGGACTGGGTATCTCTCGGGCATCTTGGCCTTCTCTATTTCTTTGGAGAAAAGAGATGACGATATCAAATCAAAAGCCTTCCAGACAGCATTCTGTCTCCCCGGCCGAACAGTTTTTCTTGACTGATGCTTCTTTTCCGGCGCGTTCTTCTCTCCATAGAGGGGAGGGCGAGAACGTGAAGACTTTCCTGGTTTTAATGGTTTATGGGAAACCGCCGGTGGCGTCGGTGATCTCGATTCCGACTGGGAGCTAGAGGTCTCAGAGAGATCATGTTGTTGTGACTTTTGAGACAGGGTGGGGCGTTCTGGGCTTCTTCGTTGTGAGGCATGTGTCTTTTTTGTCGGCCTTTCTTTTGCTGTGGGGTGGCCTTTATCCTTTCGTCCTCTCGCCTCCTGTTTTAATGTTTGTATCTCTTGGCGTAGCTCGGCAATAAGTTCTTGGCTATTCTGAGTCTGTGACGACTTAGTTGAATAGGCAAGGCTGCGCCGAGCATCACCTCTGTTGGTTTGTTCTGGAACGAGCCTTCTTGATGTGGCTCCTTCGTCTGGCCTGACAGCAGACACTTGGTTGGGGTGGGTATGGCGTGAGGGGGCCAGGCTTTGTGGTGGAGCTGGTTGTTGTGGAGGGGCAGGTTGTTGTGGTGGGGCAGGTTGTTGTGGTGGGGCAGGTGTTACTAAGGCTCTTCCTATCGCGACTCCACCAGCAGTCCTTTGTAGTTCCGCTGAGTCACGAGAAGGCCTATATGATGTTCCAGAAGAGACTCTGGATAAACTCGCGTCCTCCACCACCACCGAAGGTGGGCGTCGCGACGCTGATGGTACTCCAGACATTTCTGGCGAACCTCGCTAGTTTCCGGACTTCAACTCTAAAGAAAGCTCTTCCCACAGACGGCGCCAATTGTAGGAACTTAAATTAAGACGAATGAAAGAGCTGACCAGGAAATTGAATCCGAACACCTTTGAGGTTGATCCGAACGGATTTCCTAAGACCTGTAACACAAAATAATCAAACAGCAAAGACAAATGGTTAGCACCTTGGTCAACCCAGTGGGGGTTGGCCTTTTGCTCTCCGATGCCTGAGTCAGTTTCCGGGAAGAAGGTGATCAAAGAATATATGAAAACAGTGAGATACTTTTCTGGAGCATAAGAGCACGTACCTTTTGCATGTTGAAGCTCCTTCTATTTATACCAGCCCTTAACTGGAGATATTTCCATGATATTTATCAATTTCCCTTCCCAATAACCTTAATTTTGCCAATAGTCAGAGATATTTAGGCTCTCTGATCTATTATCACCCTTCAGAACGTGGGCAATGTCAGTTCATTTATGGGTGATCATCATTCCTTATTACAGCTAATTATAAATTTAAAGCATAAATGTATTCAACACATCTTTGACCAGATATTTCAGGCATTTATGGTTTTTAGAGTAGAAGTCAGTTCAAAGACTGCCATTCAGGTTTTAATTCAGGTGGCTTATCTACAGGTATTTGCCCTGATATTTCAGGCATTTAATGCTGGGGTTTAAAAACGATTCTTGTTCATTCCGGGTTACCTAGTCAGGAGTTCAGTTACTTATTCCCGAACAGACTCTGTATCCGAGCAGATCTATGTTCCTGTTCGGACATATCCGAACATATAACACGGCTTGGTTAAGTCCGAGCTGGAGATGACATAACTTAGTTACTTCCTAAATTTCTGGTTCGGATTCAACTATGTACGAAATATTTTCCCTCCAATGGCAGATTTCAAAGTGCGGTATTTGAAGGGAGCCTGTTATCGGACTAAGAAGAAGCCAGTTGAGCTTGCTAAATGCATCCTAGAAAATGAAGTAAAGATCCGTCATTGTTATGCAGAGATCCTTGATATGAGCACGGATGAATTCGTGAAAATGATTCTGTTCAATTCTATTTTTATCATTGAGCACTTGTGGAGGACTAAGCAAAACCCGCCAATGAGCCCGTCAATTGTCTCAAATAGTCGTACTTCCTCCTCTTTCTACAGTTGTCAGTGCAGGATACTGGATTCATGTCTAATGACTTGCCAAAGAGGATCAGAAGAAGATAGCCGAGAAAATAGAAACCCACAACCAGGCAACAATGAAAAGGAAAACCCATGGCAAAGCTATAATTTTTTGCAGGACTTGATATTACTCGAGAATCAGGTTCCATTTTTTATTCTTACGGAATTATACAATTTTGCCTATCGTGACCTTTGTTATTGTTGCCAAAATCCGGACCACAATGAAGATGAGGGTAATTCCTTTGTTAATCTTGTCCGTGATTTATTTTTTCATTTTTGGCAGGAGACCAGTTTGATTTTCTCTTCTGATTACAAGGAAATATTACCAGATGATGAGGTGAAAAAAATCAGACATTTTACTGATTTCCTAAGATTTTTTTTTTTTTTTTTCTAAGATTAAAACAACAAGACCTCAACAAGAGTTCGTTGACTAAGAAGAGAGACATGTAGTCACATTAAATTTTGCATTAACTTTAGTACCTAACTACTTCGATAATCCTAACTGCTAATGTGACCCACCTGTGGTACACATTCACTCACAATGGAACATATCACGTGGCCAGGGCCGTCTCAAACTTTTTGGGGGCCTCAAGAAAAATCTTAAATTGGGACCTTTTTTGTTTTTTTCTTTTAACCATTCAATACTAAACTAAATTAATATCTATGATTTTTTTTAATAGAATTTCATTTTTCTTGCTCTTTTAGATGCAAAATTATTGGTCAAACTTTTGTAATCAATTTTCTCTACCATGTTATTTTCAATTGATAAAATCGTTAATCCACTTAATCTTTCTTGTGACATAGTCGATCTTAGGTAAGATTTTATCAATTTTAATTTTGAAAAAGTTCTTTCTGCAGAAGCAATTGTTACGGGAATTGTTAATAAAATTCTATATGCGATGCATGCATTTGGAAAAGATTCTAGTTTTTTTAATATAATTCAATATGTCAACTGGAGTGTTCTTGTTTTCTTCTGTTTGTATAACTTCTCTTAAAACTTTTAATTCTGAAAATAAATCTAAACCATCAATATCAATGGAATTTTTATATGTGAGAGCACTTTCGAGACAAAGACATTTATCTTTTAAGCTATCATCGTCAAATGATTTTAATTTTTCGAAGCTAAATAGAAAACCAAAAAGTTCTTCATATATATGAAACTATTCAAACTTTTGTTCAATTGAGGAAATAGCTTGATCAACTATAAATAAGAAATAATCGATTCTAAAAGATTCTTCAACGGATTGTGTTATCTCGTAATCAACATTTTCATCAAAGTGTCTTTTCTTACGAATTACACGTTTTTCTTGAAAAACCAGTTCAATTTCTAATTCTTTAACAATCTTTATGGCTGAACTCATGGCAGTCACAAATCTAGTTTCTCTATAATTTTTGAAAAAATCTATAAGAGTTTTTAATTGATTTATAACCACATCAATATGAATATTTTTAAATTGTAAAATTTTACTAGTTGAATTGACTGCAAATATATAACACTTCGTACCAAATAGTCAAGCTTAATAAGAACTCAAAATCTCCAAACTCATATATTATTAAAGAGTTAGCTTCATTTCTTGTTTTAGAATCTTGATCACTACTTTCTGCTAACTCTAACAAAGCATCCCTTATTTTTGGAGCTTGAAATCTTATAGCTTTAACACTTTCAATGCGACTTTCCCAACGTGTTTGTGATAACGGCTTAAGAGTGAATTTCGATACTTTTTTTTTTTTTAAATATTCCATCTCTTTGTTGAAGAAGAAAATAATGTATATAAACGTTGTACCACTCCAAAAAAAGATACAACTTTAGTACAAGAGTTTGCCATATCACAAAGTACTAGATTAATGTTATGACTACCGCATGGTGTGTAAAATGCTTTAGGATTAATATCTAGAAGTCTTCTTTGTACACCTTGTTTATTTCCTTTCATATTAGATCCATTATCATAACCTTGTCCTCGTATGTCATTAATGTTAAGTTGAAGTTTCGTTATTACATTTATAAGTTCATTAAAAAGACCTAAACTAGTAGTGACATCTACTTTTATAAATTCTAAAAAATATTCTTCTATTTTTATTGGACTTGTTGAAATATCCACGTATCTTAGTACGAGAGTCATTTGTTCTTGATTACTTATATCAGGAGTGCAATCAAGTATAATTGAAAAATATTTTGCTTCTTTAACTTTTTAAATAATTTTACTTCTAATTTCATTTGCTATCATTTGTATCAATTCATTTTGAATTTTATGACTAAGATAATGGTTATGAATTTCACCTTTTTGAAAACTTAAAAAAATTCCATTATTTTCTTGATAAAGCTTTTCTTTTGTTCCTTGAAATGGCAAATTATTTTTACCTAAAGTCTTTATGATTGCAATAATTCTTTGTAATACATTTTTCCAACGATCTTTCTCTTTGTTAATTAGTTCTTGAACACTTTTATCAATTGTTTTATTTTTCAATAATCTTATTTGTAAATCACTCCAAGTGTTCATATTAGTAATATGCTCACTACTTGTTTCATGTCTTTTAATTTTACCACTAGGATTTCTCCAATCATTAGTTCCTTGATTAGCTAATTGATTTGTACAAGATTCCAAATTAACAACTTACAACAAAAACAAAATACGTTATCTAATTCATTTGAATACACTAGCCATTTCTATCATGTTTCTCCCTATCTGGTAAGGTTCGAGTGTAATATGTAGTAGAAAAATGCCTAGAGTTTCCATCTTTAGGAAATTCTGAATCATTATGTCTAATTGGACCCTTTTCTACTAACAAATTTCTCAATTTTGAGTCAATATTTTTTCATTGAGCTGGATCATAAATATTTTAGGGCCTATAATCAAGTATTTCGTTAATATATTCATTTTCTTCTAAATTGTTTTCATGTTCTTCATCAAAATAGGTATATTAAAATTTTGACTATCATTCGGTATATTTTCATTGGTATCTTTTGATTGACTATCATTAAGATTATTTTCATTGGTATCTTTCGATTGACTATCGTAAGTTGGTATATTACACTTTTGACTATCATTCTGAATATTCTCATTAGTATCTTTTGATTGACTAGCATTAGGATTACTTTTATTGTTATCTTTCAATTGACTATCGTAAGGATTATTTTCATTTGTATCTTTTGATGGTATTATTGTATTATCTTCTAACTCTTTAAAATGAATTTCTTGTTCATTTGTTGAACTATCACCTAATTTTTCTGTGATATTTTGTTTATTACTGGTAACAAATTTTTCAAGAGCTCCCTTTTGGGATTCAATCAATTTTTTTTTTTTTTTTTTTTTTTTTTTTATGCTAGATTCATATTTTCGAGGAGCCATATAGTGAAAAAAATAAACAAAACAAATACTTTACAGCCAAAAAACAAATAACAGCCAAAACAACATGTAACAATACTACAATAGTACCTAACTAACAAGTAAAATTTAATAAAATTAAAATAGAAAAGTATAGAACAATAGAACCTGATTACGCTGATTTATCCCAATATCTACATAAGATTAATACCTGAACAATGAATATCACAAATTCACAATTTATTAAATCTTAATTTACAAACCCTAATTGCAAAGAAAAAAAAAATTATTCAAGAGGGTAAAGATTGATATTATTACCTATTTATGTGTTGAATCCAATTTTTGTAAAAGATCTCAAGACTCAAATTCTCAAATTTGAAGCCAAGAAAAAATAAAAAAAGATATAATATTTATTGACTATTGTAGATTTGTAGTAAGAGAAAGTGAGAGGCGTGCGTATGAAGAGAGGAAGAGAGAGAGAGCAATACGGAGAGAGAGAGAGAGAGAGAGAGAGAGAGAGAGAGCAATTCATTCTCTAGTAGAGGGAGAGAGATATGTGGAACGGTAGAAGAGAAATTGAAGACAATGAGAGAAAGAGCGTTGAGAAATTGAAGAAAGTGAAAGAAAGAGACATTGAGGGGCTACTAGCTAGACGTGAGATGTGTCATGTGTGTATAGAGAGAGAGAGAAAAAAAAATCTTGTGTGGCTGTTGCTTTGGCTGGAAAATTTTTTTAATGACTTAATGGTCTATATAAGGTGGGCTTTTAAAATTTTGGGGCTTTCCCAATTTTGGAGGTATCAAGCCATTGCTTAAATGGCTTTATAGGTGAGCCAGCCCTGCATGTGGCACGCATGTGCAACTAAATGCGTGCTTCACTTGTGCATCTCTTCTATGTGCGATAAGTATATTTTCCCTTATAGCCTAATAGGACAGACTTGGGCTTTTCTATTATGTGTTTTAGGCCACTCCTTTGGAGTAGGGATATAAATTCCTAACTAGCCTAGCTAGTTTAGTCTAAATATGTGCATAAGGGATCGAATCCACATTTTCAAAGAGTGATGGGGTCAAGTGGGGAGAAGAGAATACCACTGAACTACTCCAAGTGGATGGCTTGTTTCTATCATTGTGTGTGAATAAGATGTAAGTAAATCCGTCATGTGACCGTCCTGTTTCTCCTCGTCACACTAAGACAAGAAGCAAGCTAATCCCAGCAATGGCAACATTTTTTGAAGTGTTACTTTGTGGTGGCCCTTCATCTTATCTCATTTCGCCAGCTGCCAGCTAATAATTTAATTTGAAAGTGACACTACTAAATTTTTCTTGCCGACAATGGCAATGGTCCTTAAGTTTTGACTTATGACTACACTACAAATTAAGTGCAAGTAGTCTTCGTTTCACATTGCATAAGAGAATGCTGCTAATTTTACGAAGTACCGTTCATTGACCTTCCATAAATTTGATTTTCATTGTTGATTTTGGAAATAAATTGTAAATTTAAAGCTGGAATTAAAAGGTGAAAAAAGAAGGTGAGATATTTGCAAATTTGTGAGATGACATCATTGCTATGACGTGTTTTGTGCTTTTTCTGTTAGAGAGAGATAGAGAAGGAGAGAGGGGGAGGGATCACACTATAAATAGGAGCGCAAGAAGATTTTAAAGAATTGCTATCAAGTGTAGATTTTTTTCTTTTATTATGAGTGAGTTTGAGCTATGAGGAGAGAAAATCAAAGATTCTAATTAGTAACCTTGCTTCATTAGATATTGTCTCAAGTCGATTGTGCTGCCTCTTGGAGTTAAGTAAACAAGCATTTCCTTTCAAATACAATTTGCAGGTTCTTTGCTCCATCCTTTTACTCTATTTTTGTTCTTCAATATAAAGTTCGTCGAAAATTGATAATTTTGTAATTTACTGGAGTTCATATTTGGTAACATGTACTTCCGGATATTAATTAAAAATATACCTTGAAGGTGGGTTTCTAAATGTTTTTATGCTCAACTAGTTTCGTTTAAGAAGTATTAGAAGACGCATGATTATAATTTGGTGTTTTTTTTTTCATTGGAAAATTAGATGTGGGCAATTTTCAGAAACTTCAGTTATTAGTAAAATCTATTATTTCCTGTGCAGCTAAAAAAAATAAAAAACTATTATTGTCCTCTTGTTGCACTAGAAATTTAAGGAATGAATTCTACTTATACGATAAAACGATGGCTTATGAAAAGAAGTTTTTTTTTTTTTTTGTGTGTGTGTGTGCGCGCGCGCGTGTGTGTGTGTATCCCATAAATTTAAGGCTAAATTGCATAATTACCCCCTGGGATTTGGGTCATTTGCAAACTGATCCCTTGGAGTTTCAATTTTGCAATATAACTACCTGGAGTTTTTTAATTGACGAAATTGATCCCTCTAAATACATTTTTTGTCAATTTTGCTAACAAAAGTTGTCACATTCATTGTACTTGGGTTTATAATAATTAATTTTTTATTATAAAGTGGTCACATGTAATGCGCGTGACAAATTTTTACTAACAAAATCGACAAAAAATGTACTTAGAGAGGTCAATTTTACCAATTTAAAAACCCTAGGTGGTTATATTGCAAAATCAAAACCCCAGAAGGTCTGTTTGCAACTGACCTAAACCCCAGAGAATGATTATGCAATTTGGCCTAAATTTAATACGTGTATGATACCCTAGAATAATTGCAAGTAAAGATCCTTAATTTCTGTTTTACTGGTAATAGAAAGAGTTTATTTCACATCTTCAGATTTTTCTAACAATTTACTGTCACGTCATTTATAATCTTAAATGATGTAGTATTGGATTGGATTCACTTTTAATTTTGTAATATCTAATTTAAACCATAAGTTTGATCAATTTAAAAATTTATAGGCAAAAATAATAATTAATAAATTACACTTTTAAGTTTGATGAATTATTGTTCAACCCTAAAATTTCATTTTTACTATTTTAGTTCTTGAAGTGTACATTTTGTTGCCAATGTTGATCGTTTCATTCATCAATTAAAAGTTGCTCTTAAAATCTTTTTTTTTTTTTGGGTGAAATGGAAATATTGATGAAAAGTTAAACATTACATGAAAAACTACAGTAGTTTTGACTCTTTTCCCAATTTTTTATACTAAAAAGTGTTTACAAAAAAATACTAGGTTTTTATTGTAATTAAAAAAACAAATCTCTCTCTCTCTCTCTCTCTCTCTCTCTCTCTCTCTCTCTCTCTCTCTCTCTCTCTCTCTCTCTCTCTCTCTCTCTCTCTCTCTCTCTCATCCTTTTTTCTTCAAGTCTGTGAGGTGGTGGCGCACCTGATAGTTCATGTCTCCAATATCTGAACAATAATATAAAATACATCCAAATAAGATAATAATATTTAATTTGGTTCGCAACCTCAAGCCTACGTCCACAGGTAACGCCAACCAAAATCCACCATCAACGATGAACATTACAACAACTTTCATGAACTCATATTTTAGTATTATATTTTTTTGGTAAACATTAAGTTTTAACGAGTAAAGTGGTACACATTAATTTTTGTATTATTTTTTTTGGTAAACATTAAGTTTTAACGAGTAAAGTGGTACACATTAATTTTTGTATTATTTTTTTTGGTAAACATTAAGTTTTGTATTAACATCAGTACCCATGGTACACAATACTACACGTTAATTCATTCACAATGGAACATATTATGTGGCATACTGGCATGCATGTACAACAAGACCAACTGGTGAGGTCAGCAGCCTGATGTCATGATGACATCAGTGGCCACGTGGCATAAAATAGGCCCGTGAACCAATCTTGATTTTTGTGTGCAATGTATTTTACTCCTAAAGTAATGCATTATTGCTACATTTACAATAATTTTCATAATATTTGAGTTGACATTCACTGATATTATTTTATAGGTCTTGTTGACAGGTGTTCTTAGGGTAATTAATTGTTAAGGAACTATTTATTGTTTCCACTTTATGGGTATTTGTAAAATTTTAATATTAAAATAACAAAAAGATAGTTTTTAAGGGTATTACAGTTTATTTATTTATTATTTTAGCATTAAAATTATACTATTCTCCGTAAAGTATAAACATTTAATACTTCTTAACAAATGCCCTTAGGACATCCGTTAACAAAATCCTTATTTTATTATTTACCATAAGTCTCAACAATTATTAAATTGTTTGTGAGAATTGTTATGTCTCAAGGCTTATTGTGACTTATAACCGATTTGGCAAGTTTCAACCATATTTCCCTTTCTTCCTCTAAAAAGTGTTGAAATGGTTTTTATTTTTTATTTTTTATGGTACCTCTAATAAGTAAAACGTTATATTTGACGGTAATAGTTTCACATATGATAATACTTACCAATCTATCATCTTGTATTCTAAATTTTATTTATATATTAAATTTAATCTATACTATAATGTAAAACCGAAACTTTTTGACTTTTGGTTGACCTTATCATGTTGTGCCACATAAGCTTTTGAAATCTCACAATTTTACACCTCATTATTTTAATATATATTTTCTAATTGAATTTAAATTTTATTCTATTATTAAACCTTCCATTAGAATTTTGACACATCATATTTTCTTTAATATAAGAATATATTATTCCATATATAAAACACAATCATAATTAATGTCTAATACTAAAATATATTCCATATATAAACACAATATAAATATCTTTTAATAATAATCATAATTATCAATTTTCATCAAGATTTTTAAAGTTCATTTTTTTTCTTATGTATTTCATTTAATTTTGTTGCTGGCAATGGAGAAAGATGGATGGATTTGTTATAATGAAACCATGTGAGCTTGAAATGAGTTATAAAAATTATTTAGGTTTGATCATATAATCATGTGCCTGTATTTATTTGTCCTTCTTCTTATTTTAAGTATCCTTTATTTTATTTTTGGATGGAAACATGATCCATATGGTAAATATAAACATGATCGTGTTTTATAAAAATTGGACTATATTCAACTTATGCCAAAAGAAAAATTACTTTATATTAAATTTTAATTATCCTATGGTAAATACTTTCTTAGTTATTTTTTTAAACAAAAAGTAGGATCTATCCTAAATCCGATTCGTAAAGTCTTTTATCGATCTTGCCTACAACATTTTGAACTAAAAAAAAAAAAAAATATTCAACAAAAGTAAAAGGAATCAAAATTAATTTAGATTTTATTTTCAATAATTTTCCTGTGCATCGCACAGGTTTGCGACTAGTATATATATATAAAAATTAATAATGCAAACATTAGACATATATGGTGAGTCTATTGACAGTAAGAAAACTGTATATAAGGTAGGCAGGTGCTGTATCGAGATTTTGAACCTCTTATTAACAAAATCCTAAAATAAAATATATACACAAATTAAGACTTGTGGTGCCCGCAGTAACTGAAACAGTTGGAGGATAGGCCACAGAAAGGGATGTAACCAAATAAGTCAATTAAAGGTTAATAATGAGCTCACCCAAACTTACTGGCGCTCTTAAATTAAGCCGGGGTACATAATAAGTACCAGCTAGAATAATTAAGGGTTCAGTTAATCGGTGTTTTTAGGACATTCGTTAAAGAAGCATTTAATACTTTCACTTTATAAGAAGTTGTGAAATTTTAATATTAAAATAATACAAAGACAACTTTTGAAGGTATTGTAGTCTTTTTTTGTATTATTTTAATATTAAAAATTCTCTATTTTTCTCGTAATGTGAAAACATTTAATGCTCCTTAACAAATATCCTTCGGGCATCCGTTAACAAAATCCAATAATTATCAACCTATATTTTTTCGTCCAGCCTACAATAACTTCAATGGCATAACCTATATTTTTCGTCCAGCACAATAACTTCTATAAGCATTGAACACGATCTTCATTTCACTCAAAATAGAGTGCGTCCAATCGAACTTCTATGACACAAACTTTTACCCTTGTATTTAGTTGAATTTTCAAAAAATATATGAATATCCCCAAACTATTCAAATTTCCATATAAATTTTTTAATTAACTAAATTTTCATATTTGTTATTATTTTGGTCCCCTCTTCTTAAAACTCTAGTTACGCCCCTAGAAAGATTAATGCTAACTTTTACTATTTTAGCAAGGACTACTAATTTTAACACCCCCACAACCTCAACTACTAGTGATATTTGGTCCGCGTCTTAATTAGTACACATTCATTCACATTGAAAGTTTGAAACTCATAGTGTGCTAGGTTATATTTCGTGAGGGTTGGGTCCAGTTTTTGTGCGAATAAAGTGTAAGTAGATGTAACTTGTAAGATATACTTGCCCTGTATATATTCACACATAGAAATTATTGCACCCAGCAATAGTTTTTTGGATGACCGACAATGAAAAATAACTTTTTAATCCGTCTAACTGCAATAATTTTGGACTATTACACCTGGTTTCCATCCAACATAATGCATGTCAAATACTGTAGGATGATTTTGACGTAAAAGTGGCACTAAACATTGTTCTTGCTTTGCCAAAACGACAATGAAAATAGTCGTCAATTATGACTTATGAATAAATTAAAAGCAAGTGTTCGTAAAACGTCAATGGAAAATGAATAAATTAATAGCAAGTCTTCTTAAAACGACAATGGGAATAGTCGTTAATTATGACTAATGAATAAATTAACAGCAGGTCTTCGTTTAACCTTTTTGGGTCAAACGAAATATATATATTGATTATGAGAGAGAGATGTGTTTTTGTGTTTGGGACAGACCATACGTACTATATATGAGCGCAAGAGAAAGAGAAGCAAGAAGGGCTGCGCATGAGTGTGATGGCATTTTAGAGGAGGAATCTCAAGCAATACAAGCATTTTTTGCAGCAAAGTTAGCAGGTTCTTACTTTCTCGTTTTAAGTACTTTTGATGTTCTTTTTGTTCAAAATTTTTCAGAGTTCTTTTAATTAACAATTAATTTAGAAATATTTTGAAATGAGTGATTACATAGAGCATTAGCAATGATATAGGTCAAATAACTATCTTAACAATAATTTAACTTTAATCCCAAATTTCGGTTTGCATTGGCCCGGGCAAGCTCCAAGGCCAAAATAGCTTTGAGCTATAGTGCCACGGCAAAATCAGCTAGCATGGTAGTTTAGCAATCGAATTTTTGTCTTTCTTCTTTTGAATCCATCTTCTCTCTTTTGAGTCTTCAACTGCCACTCCTCCATCTCACTTTTAAGCACCCCAAAAACTCCTTCACATACTACTATACCATCACCGTATCGACCTCCCTGTCACCACCACCTTCCTCTTTCACTTGTCGAACACTCTCTTTATGTGAAAATTAAGTTGAAAAATATATATTAAATAATCTTTTAACTAATTAAAGAAAAATTATCGATAAATTTAATATAGTGCAACTTTCATGTTCTATCTCTAATAACTAAAGAAATATTATATATTACTCAATTAAAACAAAATTATTCTTGTACAGGTGGGAAGGGAAATATATCATCGCTTAAGTACAAAAATTGATAACAAATATAATTTCAGTTTTATGTGCATTTGAAGAAGTGATGTTTTGTTCCTTTGGGAGAAAATGACAATGACATTATAATATAGAGATAAACTCTTGCTGGTAAATAGGATAAAGTAGTACACACTACCATTGTCTGGTATAGCTTCATTAATCTGAGAAACTTTAACTGCCTATTTGTTCATAAATTTGGAAGGATAAACGAGTTTTTTTTTTTTTAAAATATAATTAGTTCTTCAATTAGACCTAATTTTTTAAGATATTATTACACTTCACTTAAGAAAGAAAAAAAAAAAAACTCAAACCTTAAAAGCAAAGATGGATACACCTAAAATCAAAATAATACCATACAAAGAATAATATGTAAAAAATGAATAAACATATTTTCCTTAAATGTGACTCTTGAAAATTAAGAGGTAAAAGAGAAATAAAAATAAAAATCTTCCATTTTATGGTACAAATTGACTACTTTTAAAACCCAAAAGTCAATGGATATGAGATGTATTTTATTTTAAATTTCTATAAAAACATGGTATTATATTATAAGATGAAAATTATGGCCCATTTTTCCACTTGGGATCTTTAAATAATGGATAAATCTTAAGTACAGTTCCTTAGGTTAGATACATTAGACTCCTCAATTGAATTCAAGCACATAGTTGCATTAATCAATGAAACACAAACAATATTATCTTTTCTAAAAATATTTAAATTCGATGCAGTTATATGTTTGAATTTAATTAAGGAACCTATTGTACCTAACCTAAGAAACTATACCTAAGTTTTACCCTTAAGTAATTGCCTTACTTGCCTATAGGTGGAAACTCAAGAATGTCTTAAGAGTATCATAGATTTCTTCTAACTTGTTGCCAATAAATAAACTTTGTGGAGTTCTCGTTATTTTGATGTAAATAAACATCAAATTCAGGACCTAACTACAGGGAAAATGCACTACCAAGGCAAGAGTGAGTAGGGACTTTGGCCAATTATTATTGTTTTATCAAGTGTTGTCTGTCTCTCTTTCACACTTTTTGTTGTCCACCTACGTTGCTGTTAAGGCTGATCATTCACTGAAACATGACAGTTTGGGTCATCCCCTTGCTGCAACCTTAGGAGCATGTAATAATTTCTCCACCCTTCAACATATTTTTACTCAACACCCTTTGACATATTTATGCTTTTAAAATCTACGATTTGAAAATATTGATGTTCACAATTTGTGAACATATATTCATACTTAAAATATAAAATGTGGTGTGAAATAACAGCGGTGCGATAGGGGTGTAAGTAACTAATTATACATAGAAATCCTATATTATATTCCTAGAAATGTGATTCTAAGAATTTAAGAACATTCCGGAAGAGCATACACTACAAAAAATTGGGCTTATTTCAACGCATCTATTTTGAGAATTCATTAAGAACAGATTAAAATAACATGCAATTTTGTGCGTTAAGCGAAGAGGGCGAAACGGTCATTACCAAAACCCTCAAAATAAGCATGAAAAAAGAAAAAGAAAAAAAAAGAATTGGAGGGTCCAACTCAGAGCCCCATAGTCCGAAGGTGGAGACTGCGACATGTCTATTGAAACGTGTAAAGACTACTGTCATTACCACATATCTTTTTCAACATTGAATTATTTCTATATTTGAAAGATTTTTTTTCAATCTCAAAAGACGCCTTGAGAGATAAGGATTACCCATGGCTTATAAATTGCACAACCCAAGAATACTTGGCCAATGTGGGACAAGACTCTCACTTTAATAGACGTTCCACTAGTCATGGACAAGGAGCCTGCTGGGTTTATTACGGACCTTGCACCATTATTCAGAGACAATATGGCACAGCCTGATGAGTCTATTGTGGACGTTCCAGTTCCAGTTCCAGCTACAGTTTCACCACCTGTTGATGAAATTATTAATATAGAAGTTCCACTAGTCCTGGAGCCTGACAAGTGGCCCGAGTGTTGTATCTACAGGGTTCCCCAGTTACTCCGCAGAGTAAATAATCTTGCCTACACTCCAAAGCTAATTTCAATAGGCCCTTTTCATCACGACAAAGGAAATTTGAGAAAGATGGAAAAGTTGAAAGAGAGATATTTCAAAGGAGCCTGTTATCGGACAAAGAAGACTATAAAGGATCTTACAAGAATCATCCAAGAAAAAAAATTTGATATCCTTCATTGTTATGCAGACCCTGGTATAAACGCGGATGATCATTTCGTGAAAATGATTCTTTTCGATTCTATTTTTATCCTTGAGCACTTGTGGATGACTAAGCAAAATCCGCCAATGAGCCATGGCTCAAATAGTCGTACATCCTCCTCTGTCTACAAGTGTGAGTGCAGGATGCTGGATTCAAGTCTAATGATGACTTGCCAAAAAGGATCAGAAGAAGGAGAAGGAGAAAAGGAAAACCCATGGCAAAGCTATAATCTTTTGCAGGACTTGATATTACTCGAGAATCAGGTTCCATTTTTTATTCTTGAGGAATTATACAATTTTGCCTACCGTGACCTAAACAATTCTTGTTGTTGCCAAAGTCAGAACCACAATGGAGATGGGGATAATTCCTTTGTTAAACTTGTCATTGATTTCTTTTTGCATTTTTGGAAAGAAACCGGTTTAATTTGTTCTTCTGATTACAAGGAAAAATTACCAGATGAGGTGAAAAAAATCAGACATTTTACCGATTTCCTAAGATATTTTCTCCTTCCGAAGGAACAGAAATGTGGACAAAGTATTAAACGTGTACCTTGTGCAACAAAGCTGGCTGAGGCAGGAGTGGAATTCAGAGGGGGCAACAATATTAATAGACGCTTACTTGACATTGAATTTCGGAAGAGTTGGTTATTGAAAAAATGTCCATTTTTAAATTTGTCATGGCTCTTGAGTTGCTTTCAATGCTTCGAATGCTTGGAGGAGATGCAGCCTATCTTGGAACTCCAATCCTTTAAAGTATGGGACGCAACTGAATGTATTATCCGAAACCTCATGGCCTTTGAGCAGTCTCATTATCCACGGGAAGCTTACGTATGTAATTATATTGTGCTATTGGATCATCTTATTAACACTGCCGAAGATGTGGATGTGCTTGTTGAGAAAGAGGTTATCGATAACTGGCTAGGCAACAATAAGGCAGTGGCAAATCTGATCAACGAACTTTCCTATCAAATTGTGGAAGCTAATCATTCCTGTTACTATGATCTCAGTAAAAAGATTCATAGCCACTATAGCAGCCGTTGGAGCAGACTCATGGCATCCTTAACAAATCTTTATTTCCGTGATTTTTGGAGAGGCACCACAACTGTTGTTGCGATTCTGGTCCTGCTTCTCACTTTTGGGAGTTTCATTACCCCTTTTGTCTTTCAACGTTGAGCATCTGTGGTTCAGTGTTTGTTGGACTTGGAGTGCTTTACTTCTAGTTGCTTTAGATGCATCTGAACTTTGTAATAATGCTTTTCTAGCTTCTAGTTTGCCAAATGTTTTCATGCTGTAAGTTTGTGATGTTGTTCCGCATCTATATATGGACCAGACTGGATGAGTCTGTATTTCAGCAAATAAATCTCTATGGTTTGTTATCTCATTAAAACTTATGATATGACAAGAGACTTTACGAGTTGAGCTAACTGAAACTCACATCATTCTTCTAATTTTGGTAAACAAAAATGAGACTTTAAAAACCATATATAAGAAAAATAAGCTAAAATTTAAACAAAAACAAAGTAGTGGCAAATAAGCTTATATGTAAAATAAGTGATATTAGGGATACTACAAATTTTACTATATTGTCTTTACAATGCAAACTGATATGTCACCAATTAATAAAAAAAAAAAGAAGTAATTCTGACATTGGGCCTTGGGCCAGTGATATACGCTTGATACATTCGGTCTCATAGTGGACTCCTCCTTCAGGTTGGGCTTGTATGATTGACTTAGGTTCATACATGTTCTAAGCAGGACAAACCCATTTAAATGGTTGGCCGAAGGTGTTGAGGGGTGCAACCCTGACCTTTTTAAGGATTCCCTTAATGGGTCAACCCATTTGATTTTCACCTCCCACATAGACTATGAAATTATTAATTGATATTTAATTTCTACCACCCCATTAACGAATGGGGAATTATAGAATATTCCAGAAGTATATTAAATGCGTATTTTATCGTTTCACATAAGTGGTAGGTCTCGCTAAATAAATTCATAGTGGGACGTATTATTCATGTGAAAGGAGGGAGTACGCATTTAATGTATTCTCTTCCCGAAATATTCTATAATTTTCCTCAACAAAGACCTCAACAATAGTTGACTAAAAAGAGAGACTTGTAGTCATATTAAATTTTGCATTAACTTCAGTGTCTAACTACTTTGATAATCCTAACTACTAATGTGGCCCACCTATGCTACACATTCACTCACAATGGAACCTATCATGTGGCACACATGTACAACTAAATGTATGTCATGTGTGCATCTCTTATATGTGCGATAAGTGTATTTTCCATTTGAGCATTCTCATCCCGTTTTCTAAAATACATTTTTGGTTAAAATAGAGGGTGTTGTAGCAACAAAACACAAAAAATGGGATCCCATCCTGTTATGTTATCACGCACCTCTATTTTACAAAAAGCTACAGGTATTATGTAAAAATATAGAATACTGTAGCTACTGTAGCTACTGTAAAAGTTTATTTTACTATTTTTTTTATTCTCTCCTTTGTTTTCCTCTCAGAACACTCATCCTCTCAGAAATCTCTCTCTCTGCTGCACTATCCTCTCTCATATACAAAAACTCTCTCTCGCATCTTCTCTGCCTTATTTCCCACATGGGTCGTTGAAGTGGACGGTGGACGTCGCCTGTGGTGGCCGATTTGGCCGAGGGCAGTGAGGAGGTCGATTGCATGGGTTTTTGGCGTTAGGGGGCAACATGGCTTTTGGGGCAAAACGGCGGCACCATGGGCATGAAGAGGCACAGTTCCAGTTTTGGTGGTTGGGGTTTTTAGGCCTAAATTCTTGCCCAGGGTGGTTAATTATCAACATTTTTGAAGGTCAATGAAGAAGAAGGAATTACAGCGCTATCCAAAGCTAACGTCGGATGGTATTTTTACTTGAGGGATGCTATCAATGCCATGTGCTCTATAAGATCCAATACTCGGTTACTGAAAGAAAAACAAACAAATATAATTGGTTGTACACAATTGCATGAAAACCATTAGTAAATTAAATGAGTTTGCATTTGCTAATATCTTTGTGTGTTGGTGGCTGAGGAAGAGGGAAGTTGTACCTGTTTCCCAACTCATGGTTGGTATTTGGGGTACATGGGAAATAATAATTAAAAAAAATGAAATGATTTATAATATTTTAATGTAAATGTAAAAAAAGAGTGGATGTGTAGTGTTAGGTAAAAGTTGATAGTTAAAATAGAACAGTGACTTTTTGAGGAGCTAAAATAGAAAAATTATACATAAGTGGTTGAGAATGCTCTTA
>OU015762.1:17162337-17206287 GCA_907173295.1 Fagus sylvatica | reverse complement strand
GAGTGAGTTTTATCTATGAGGAGAGAGAATTAATCAAAGATTCTAATTAGTAACCTTTGCGTCATTAAACATTGTCTCAAGCCGATTGTGCTGCTTCTTGGAGTTAAGTATAAAGAAATTTCCTTTCAAACAAAATTTGCAGGTTCTTTGCTCCAACCTTTCACTCTATTTTTGTTCTTTATGATAAAGTTCGTCAAAAATTGATAATTTGGTAATTTTCTGAGTATTTGGTAACGTGTACTTCGGGATTTTAATTAAAAATATACCTTTGCAGGTGGGTTTCTAAATGTTTTTATGCTCAACTAATTTCCTTTAACAAGTATTAGGAGACGAATGATATTTGTTAATATGTATATATCATTTGTTATTGTACTAGTCTAGGGTTTCCTAGGGTTTACTATGTATTTACTATACCGTACACTAGACTAGGCCTGTATATATTCTTTTATCTGTACATGATTATTTAGAATACTCAATACACAGATTATTCTCTCTGTTTCTCTATGCTTCCCTCTCTAAAGTTAACATGGTATCAGAGCCAAATTAATCTTTTGGCATTGTGATTCTTAAAACTAGTCTACGGTTTTCTGAAAACAATTTTTCAGAAAAAACAGCCGTGCCCCTCTTCTCCTACAATTGCTTCCAGAGACCTCCGTTCATCCTGTGCTGCCTACCGCTCTGATCGTTAGAGCTCGATTTCCAAAACCTGAAAATTGCAACGCCAAAAACCTGCTCACGCGCCGCCACGCGCCCCGTTTGTCTCTGGCAAACCCCCCGGTTCTGATCTCCGCCGTCGCCGCTAGGCTGCTCCGTCTGTCTTGTGCAAGCTATCCAAGGATTCGTCTCGTCAAGACGAATCTACACCAGAAATCTCGCCGCCAGAAAACGCCCCACGCGCCTCCACGCGCCGGTGAAGCTTCCGGCGTGTTTTTTGTCCTCTGAACCACGCGCCCCGACCGTGCGTGACCCGACCCGCGCGTGACCCGACCCGCCCGTACCCCGTACTCACTGCTGACGTCAGCCCTACCTATTGCTGACGTCAGCCCTAAAAAATGTTAACTTTAGAGAGGGAAGCACAGAGAAACAGAGAGAATAATCTGTGTATTGAGTATTCTAAATAATCATGTACAGATAAAAGAATATATATAGGCCTAGTCTAGTGTACGGTATAGTAAATACATAGTAAACCCTAGACTAGTACAATAACAAATGATATATACATATTAACATCCCCCCTCAAACTCAAGGTGGTTTGACAGAAGCCATCTTGAGTTTGGAAACAAGATCACGAAAACGACCAGGAGGAAAAGTTTTCGTAAAGATGTCAGCAGTCTGATCAGAAGAGCTAACTGGAAGAAGATGTAGGATGCCAGCAGACAGATGATGACGCACAAGATGACAATCAATCTCAATATGCTTGGTGCGCTCATGGAAAACATCATTATGCGCAATCTGAATAGCACTACGGTTGTCACAATGTATGACAGTCGGTGAAGAATGTGTAACACCCATATCTTCCAACAGCCAACGAAGAGCAAGAAGGGGGGATGTTAATATGTATATATCATTTGTTATTGTACTAGTCTAGGGTTTCCTAGGGTTTACTATGTATTTACTATACCGTACACTAGACTAGGCCTATATATATTCTTTTATCTGTACATGATTATTTAGAATACTCAATACACAGATTATTCTCTCTGTTTCTCTGTGCTTCCCTCTCTAAAGTTAACAATATTTATTTGGTGTTATTTATTTATTTATTTTTACCTATACTATGACTCTATAGATTCAAACAATAGACACATATATTCTACGATCATTCCCAGTACATCCAGATCGATGCTTATCATATGTGATGTAGGTACAATCATGTGTGATATTGGTATTATCAATGTAAGATTTTATCTATTCAAGGTACCATACCCACATGGGTATTGTAAAATTACCCTCACACAATGGGTTATAATTGGTACCATCAAATGTGACTATCAAATGTAATATAAGCACCATCATATATTTTTATATATATTAAATTTAAATAATAAATAAAAATTTAGGGTACCAAGTAATGTGATGGTAGATACCATATAAAATGGAGAAAGGATTGAGAGAATGGAAGTGATCAAGGCTAAGGTTTTTCACGTGATTTGGTTATGTGAACGTACATCCACTGCTACATCTTTACTAATTCACTGTGTGATATTTTTTGAATGATTACAATATGTTGTGAGATGTCCTATTTATATATAGAATTACTAACACAACTCTAATATCTAACCTATGTGTGATTCTTTAAAAGTATCATCATGTGTGACATTGGTACCATCAATGTGAGATTTTATCTATTAGAGGTACCGTACCCATATAGATATTATATAGTTACTCTCATACCATGGATATTATATAATTACTCTCATACCATACATGTATCGTGTATTGTATGATACTAACAAGTAACAATTATGCACGTACAAAACAATATTTCAATTAGTAGGTGGTCTTTAAATTTTAGTGGTGCCTACGTACTGAAATAAGTTCTGGAGTTATTTTACTTTATTGATCACTTACAAGTTGTTTACTTTATTCACTAGGGACGTTCCACTAGTCTTGGACATGGAGCCTGATGAGTTTACAATGGATGTTCAACTATTCATGGTCATGGAGCCTGATGAGTTTACTACGGATGTTCCACTAGTCATGGGTAATCAGTCTGATGAGTTTACTATAGACGTTCCACTAGTCATGGACATGGAGCCTGACAAGCGGCCCGAGTGTTGTATCTACAAGGTTACCCAAATGCTTCGCAAAGTAAATCAAGATGCCACACTCCAATGCTAATTTCAATAGGCCCTTTTCATCACGGCCAAAGAAATTTGAGGAACATGGAAAAGTTGAAAGTGAGATATTTCAAAGAGGCCTGTTATCGGACTAAGAAGAGCCACAAGGATCTTGCAAAATTCATCCAAGAAAACGAAGTAATAATCCGTCATTGCTATGCAGAGATCATCCCATTCAGCAGTGAATCTTTCGTGAAAATGATTCTTTTGGATTCTATTTTTATCGTTGAGCACTTGTGGAGGACTAAGCAAACGTGGCCAAAGAGTTGTGTCTCAAATGACACTTCCTACTCCCACAAGTGTGAGTGGAAGATGGGTTCATGTGTATTTTCTTGCCAAAGAGAACAGGGAAGCCCAAATGAAGACAATAAAGAAATGGAAAACCGAGAAGATCGAGAAAACCAAAAGAAGGAATACCCATGGCTAAGCTATAATATTTTGCAGGATTTGATATTACTCGAGAATCAGGTTCCATTTTTTGTACTCGAGGAATTATATAATTCTTCCTACCGGGACCTTTCTGATGATCAAAACAAGGGTCGCAAAGATGAGGATAACTCCTTTCTTAACATTGTCATTCATTACTTTTTATATCATTGGAAAGATTCCGGTTTAAGTTGCTCTTCTGATTACAAGAAAATATTGTCTGATAAGGACAGGACAAGAAGGAAGTCAGACATTTTAATGATTTGCTAAGATATTTTCTCCTTCCGCCGGATCAGAAATGGAAACGTGGAAAAAGTATTAAACGTCTACCTTGTGCAACAAAGCTGGCTGAGGCAGGAGTGGAATTCAGAGAAGTCAAAAATAGACCCTTACTTGACATTCGATTTCATAAAAGTGGGTTATTGCAAAAATTTCCATGTTTAAATTTTTCATGGCTCTTGAGTTTCTTTCCATGCTTCAAATGCTTAGAGAAGATTCAACCTGTCTTGGAACTCCAAGCCTTTGTAGTAGGGGACGCAACTGAATGTGTTATCCGAAACCTCATGGCCTTGGAGCAGTGTCATTATCCAAGGGAAGCTTACATTTGTAATTATATTGTGCTATTGGATCATCTTATTAACACTGCAGAAGATGTGGATCTTCTTGTTGAGAAAAAAGTTATTGTAAACTGGCTAGGCAGCAATAAGATAGTGGCAAATCTGATCAACAAACTTTCCCATCAAATTGTGGAAGCTGATCGTTCCTATTATTTTGGACTCAGTGAAGATATTAAAAAGCACTATAAGAGCTATTGGAGCAAACTCCTGGCAAACTGTACAAGTCAATATTTCCGTGATTTTTGGAGAGGCACCACAACTATTGCTGGAATTATGCTCCTGTTGTTCGCTTTCTAGAATTTCCTTAGGCCTTTTGTCTTTCATCGTTGAAATTCTGGGGTTCAGTGTTTGTTGGAGACTTGGAGTGCTTTTGCTTCTAGTTGCTTTTTAGATGCATCTGAACTTTGTAATAATAATGCTTTTAGCTTCTAGTTTACCAAATGTATGCATGTTTTAAGTTTGTGAGGTTGTTCCGCATCTATGGACTGGACTAGTGAGTCTGTATTTCAGCAAATAAATCTATATGGTTTGTTATCACATTGAATCCTATATATGACATGTACGCTAATATCATTCTTCTTATTTTTCTCACCAACTTACTTGATTTGTTTCTAACACAATTTTTCCGTTTGACACCAACTTATTTGGTTTGTTGTTTGATTGTTTTTTGTTGAAAATATATGGTTTGAAGTATATATTTTTTTTCATAGAAGTTTAAAGTATACTTATACCTCGGAAAAAACGAGACTTCTTTTAATAGAGCAAAAAAACGCGAGACTTTATAAAATTATATATAAGAAAAAAAATGCTTAAAAACTAAACCAAAAAAGGTGGTGCAAGACTTATATCTAACTAGCGATGTTAGAGAAACTAAAATTTTTACTAAATAGCATTTGCAATGCAAACTAATGTGCCATCAATTAATCACAAAAAAGTGATTATGACATTTAGTTATCATGTTCTGAAATTTACCAATTACATTCATCGCAACATCACCTTGTAAACATTATGTAGTCAAATTTATAATATCTTTAACATTTTCTATGTCAACATGATATGATATATATCTATATAAATTTTGAAAAATGAAGCCAAGGAAGTCAATTCTACAAAGAAAAACAGGCTTATTGGAGACATACAAACATCCCAAATTGTTATAGACTAGATCCGGCTCTATAAATAAATAATACAGAAATCTATAATATGAAAGAAAAGAATAAATCCTAACTAATTCGTTGTTGTGTGACTAACTCTTTCGTTGGATTGGGGCGTGAGAATATGTTGTGCAGTAATATAATTGAAACATTGGAGAAAAATAGAAAGAATAAGGTTAAGGACATATATGCACATCAACTGATGTGTGAGACCCAAAGATTAAGGAGCAATTTGGTATCTTATAAGACGGAAATAAGAACTATAGTTTTAATTACAAAGCTTTACCTATAAAACGTTAGCTGTAGCCTGTAGAGTTGTTATGATAAAGAACTTTAATAGAAAAGTAGTGTAGCATTTAGAACTTTTGGCAAACTACAATGATAAATTGCTTTGAAGTTGTTACACATGTACGTACGTTTGGTAACAAAATTTATGAATAACTTCTAGATGTGAGAAGTGATAAAATAAAAAATAAAAAATGAAATGATATTTCTGCACCAATAAGTGTTATTTCCGGCACTATTGGTGTGTAAATATCAAATCTTAGTGCACAAAATCACACTAAGATTTGATATTTCCACATCATTAGTATGGAAATAACACTTATTAGTGCGGAAATAGCACTATAAAAAAAATAAAGGTAAATTACACTGACACCTCATTATTTTAGTGAAACTAGACTTGGCACACCCTAATTTCGAAAATTAACACTTCAATCTACTTTCTTGAAAATAATAGACACTCCGTCCCCTTTTGATCAAATTTGACTGAAGGTGTTAATTTTTTAACTAAGTAGTCCATTTTTAAATTGGAACAGTGACTTAATGAACAGTAATTTTTAGACATTAGTTATAAAAACCGATACTGTACAATGGGAAATTGGTACTGTTTCAACTCTTAACCACATCCACATATTTTCTACTTTTTCACTTTACTCTTTTTGCTTCTTCAACCCACTTTTCACTTTACTATTTCTCTTTTTTCTTCTGCAATCCGTGAAGAAGACTCTAGATCAACTTTCTTGACTTTTCTTTTTTCTTCTTCTTTTTACACGTGAGTGACTCTTCTCAACAAGGTTCAACTCTTATCTCATCTCTCTTTTTTCTTCTCTTTTTACAAATGGAGTAGCAACCTGTTAGGTCGGTGGCTGATTGGTCAAGCAATATTGACCAAGTCTTATATCAATAGGAGTTCTATAGCCGACTTACTAGCAAGGTTTTGTGCTAGTGCGGCAAACTTAACATTAGTATTATATATATTGGACTTTCTCAAGGTTATGTGATATATAGCCACAATATAGAATAATTAGAGAAGGGTTTTTCTCTAGGTTTATTCTTGGTGTGAGAGAGGTTAGGGTGTAATTGGGGTTTGGGTTCTTTGAGAGAGTCCAGGTGCCACTATTGTAATCTCGCTATTTTCTTAGTGAAGCTTTCTTTCTATCGCCGCCGGTGGATGTAGGTATATTGCCGAACCACGTAAATTCTTGTGTTCTTTATTTGTGTGTTTGATCTTTTTCTTCTTTAATCTTGCACAAACAGTTAATTTTCACAACAATTGGTATCAGAGCTGTTGGTCGAAACAATGGCAATTAATGCTTCTATTGCGACGGTAGGCCTAGTTAAGTTCGACGGGACTGGTAACTTTGGGCTATCGCAAAGAAGGGTGAAGGATTTGTTAATGCAACAAGGTTTGGTGAAAGCTTTGTATGGGAAGACAAAGAAACCAGAGAAGATGACAGACGATGAATGGGAAGAACTAGACATGAAGGCGGTGAGTACAATTCGACTATTATTAGCAGACGAAGTCATGTATGATGTCATGGAGGAGAACTCAACTGTAGGGATTTGGTTGAATCTAGAGAAAAGATATATGTCCAAATCCCTCACGAACAAACTACATCTAAAGCAAAAGTTGTATGGGCTTAAGATGACAGAGGGTGCGGACCTGAGACAGCACATCAATACCTTCAAACAAATCATTAGTGATATGTTGCGAATTGATATAAAATTCGAGGATGAAGATAAGGCGATGATGCTCCTAACCTCCCTCCCGGCTTCCTACAAACACCTGGTGACGACCCTACTTTACGGAAAAGAAACTCTGGAATTAGAAGAAGTTTCAGGAGCCCTGTTGGATCACTACCAACGGAAACATAAGGATTCAGCTGAGAGTTCTGGTGAAGGGCTAGTAGTAAAGGGTTATCAAGATCGTGGAAGGAAGAAAGACAAGGATGACAAATCTGCTAAGGGAAGATCTAAATCCAAGAACAAGACAATAAAGTGCTTCAAATGCCAAAAGAAGGGGCATATGAAGCGAGAATGTCCAGAATGGAATAAGGGGAAGGAAGAGTCCTCTACATCTGTCAACGTAGTAGCAGACTCGGAATCTGATGGCGACATGCTTTCTGTTTCATCAAGCACTGACGGTTTGAACAATTCTTGGCTTCTGGATTCCGCATGTTCTTTTCACGTGACTCCCCATAGGAACTGGTTCGACACTTATAGGTCAATTAATTGTGGTTCTGTTCGAATGGGTAATGATGCTACATGCACAATTATTGGAATGGGAACAATTAAAATTAAGATGTCCGATGGTGTGGTGAGAACATTAGAAGAGGTTAGACATATCCCAGATATGAGAAAGAATTTGATTTCATTAGGAACCCTAGACTCAAAAGGCTATAGCTATAAGTCTGAGAATGGGATAATGAAAGTTTCAAAGGGTGCTATGGTTGTGATGACAGGTCAGAAAATAAGTAGCAATGTTTATAAATTGCTAGGAAATACCATTCTAGGTGGAGTTGCTGCAGTAGCTGAGTCTGAGGATGATGATACACTCTTGTGGCATATGCGGCTAGGGCATATGAGTGAGCGTGGTATGAGGGAATTGCACAAAAGAAATCTGTTGACTGGGATTAAGTCATGCAAATTAGATTTCTGCAAATACTGTATTATGGGCAAGCAGTGTAGGGTGCGATTTAAAACTGCCACACACAAGACAAAGGGTATATTGGACTACGTGCATTCAGATATTTGGGGGCCAGTGAGAACTCCTTCGAAAGGAGGAGCTCAATATTTTATGAGCTTCATTGATGATTATTCCAGAAAAGCTTGGGTTTATTTCTTGAAGAACAAGTCTGAGGCTTTTGCTAAATTTAAGATTTGGAAAGCAGAAGTGGAAAATCAGACTGGAAGGAAGATAAAGTGTCCTTAGGACTGATAATGGCACTGAGTACAGGGATGGTGATTTCTTGAAGTTCTGCGAAGAGCATGGTATCAAGAGACACTTCACAGTACGGAAAACTCCTCAACAAAATGGGGTGGCTGAGAGACTTAACAGGACCATCACAGAGAACAGCTAGATGTTTAAGGTTGAATGCTGAGCTTCCTAAAATTTTTTGGGCAGAAGCAGTGGATATGGCTTGTTATATCATCAATCGATCACCTAGAGTTGCACTTGATGGGAAAGTCGCTGAAGAAGTATGGACAGGACAAGAAGTTGATTACTCTTTCATGAGAATATTCGGGTGTCCCGCATATGTTCATATCTCAGGTGAAGACAGGTCAAAACTCGATCCAAAATCAAAGAAGTGCATCTTTCTTGGTTTTAAGAAAGGGGTAAAAGGGTACAAGCTTTGGGATCCAGTTGCGCAGAAGGTGGTGATCAGCAGGGATGTAGTGTTTGATGAGAAATCAATGACAAAAGCATTCAAGGAAGAGAAGTCTCAAGCAGCGGAAAGCAGTAATAACATTGGTAGATCAACAGTGCAGGTGGAGCTTGATGAATTGGAGTCTCAGTCAGATGAGGAACCTCACAGTAATGATCAAGAACAGGATAGCACCAGATCAGATAGGCCTAAACGCAACAAAAGACCACCGGTCAGGTATGGTTTCGAGGATCTTGTCTCTTATGCTTTACTTACCAGTAGCGAGGATCCTTCTACATTTCAGGAAGCAATTGAAAGCTCTGAAAATGGATAAGTGGATGGAAGCTATGGTGGAGGAGAATGAGTCTTTGAGCAAGAACAAAACTTGGGAGTTAACGGAACTTCCAAAAGGAAAGAAACCTATAGGTTGCAAGTGGGTGTTCAAGAAGAAGGAAGCAGTATCAGAAAAAGAAGGGGAAAGATTCAAGGCACGATTGGTAGCAAAGGGATATTCACAGAGACATGGGATTGACTACGATGAGGTATTTTCACCTGTAGTCAGGCATACATCTATTAGAGCGGTATTGGCTTTGGTAGCAGATCAAGGATCTGGAATTGGAACAACTGGATGTGAAGACGGCTTTCCTTCATGGGAATTTGGAGGAAGAGATTTTCATGGTACAACCAGAGGGGTTCAAGCAACCTGGTACAGAGAATCTTGTCTGCAGATTGAAGAAGTCACTTTATGGGCTCAAGCAGTCTCCTAGACAGTGGTACAAAAGGTTTGATTCGTATATGATCCAGATTGGTTATACCCGTTGTGAATATGATTGCTGCGTATATGTTCGTATACTTGAAGATGGTTCTTATATTTTTCTGCTACTGTATGTGGACGATATGTTAATTGCTGCTAAGAGCATGTGTGAGGTTAACAGGTTAAAATCTTTGCTACACAAAGAGTTTGAAATGAAAGACCTTGGGTGCTGCTAAGAAAATTCTGGGTATGGAGATTCGCAGAGACAGAGAGGGCAAGAAAGCTGTGGTTATCTCAGAAAAACTACATCAGGAAGGTGCTTGAAAAATTTAGCATGTTGGATGCTAAGCCTGTGAGCACACCATTGGCGAATCACTTCAGATTATCTGGTAGTCAGTGTCCAAAGAATGAGGAAGAAATTGAAAATATGTCAAAGGTTCCATATGCTAGTGCAGTGGGGTGCTTAATGTATGCAATGGTTTGCACCAGGCCGGATTTGGCTCATGCAGTGAGTACTGTTAGCAGGTACATGGAAAACCCAGGGATAGAGCACTGGAATGCAGTGAAGTGGATTTTCAGATACTTGAAAGGCACAGCGGAACATGGGATCTTATTTTCAAGACAACCGATGACTAATTCAGTTGTAGGATATGTGGATCCAGACTACGCAGGTGAGGTGGATGACAAGAGGTCTACTACAGGTTATGTGTTTACACTATCAGAATGACCTATTTGTTAGAAATCTACATTACAATCCATAGTAGCCATGTCCACTACAAAAGCTGAATACATGGCTGTAGCTGAAGCTGCAAAGGAAGCATTGTGGTTAAAGAGGCTAGTCAAAGAGCTTGGTTTGAATCAAGGTGGAGTTCAGATGCATTGTGAAAGTCAGAGTGCCATTACTTGGCAAAGAATCAAGTTTATCATGCCAAGACGAAACACATCGATGTTAGGTTCCACAAGATAAGAGAGTTGATTGTTATAGGAGATATTGTTCTGGAGAAAGTGTACACTTCAGAAAATGCAGCTGATATGTTGACGAAGTCAGTTACCACAGCCAAGTTCAAGCATTGCTTGGACTTGGTCAATGTTAGCAGCTTGTGATAGCCCTTTGGGGCTATGGTGGCAACGATGGAGGAGAACTTTGTGAGGCTTGACCAAATTCAGGCCAAGGTGGAGATTTGTTAGGTCAGTGGCTGATTGGTCAAGCAATATTGACCAAGTCTTATATCAATAGGAGTTCTATAGCCGACTTACTAGCAAGGTTTTGTGCTAGTGCGGCAAACCTAACATTAGTACTATATATATTGGACTTTCTCAAGGTTATGTGATATATAGCCACAATATAGAATAATTAGAGAAGGGTTTTTCTCTAGGTTTATTCTTGGTGTGAGAGAGGTTAGGGTGTAATTGGGGTTTGGGTTCTTTGAGAGAGTCCAGGTGCCACTATTGTAATCTCCCTATTTTCTTAGTGAAGCTTTCTCTCTATCGTCGCTGGTGGATGTAGGCATATTGCCGAACCACATAAATTCTTGTATTCTTTATTTGTGTGTTAGATCTTTTTCTTCTTTAATCTTGCACAAACAGTTAATTTTCACAACACAACCCATGATTTAATGAACAGTGACCGAAAATCTCTCAACTATATTTTACTCTTCTCCTCTCTTTTTCTTTGTTCAATTTTTTTGACAATTATTTTTGTAGTATATTGCAACGAAATTGTCAAAGCAATAACTTATTACAACAACGTGACTCTTCTCAACAAGGTTCAACTCTTATCTCATCTCTCTTTTTTCTTCTCTTTTTACAAATGGAGTGAGTAGCAACCCATGGTTTAATGAACAGTGACTGAAAATCTCTCAACTATATTTTACTCTTCTCCTCTCTTTTTCTTTGTTCGATTTTTTTGACAATTATTTTTGTAGTCTATTGCAACGAAATTGTTAAAGCAATAACTTATTACAACGAGAAATTCGGTGTAATAAGTTAGTACCAATTATTTTTGTAGTCTATTGCAACGAAATTGCCAAAGCAATAACATATTACAACGACTTTTTCGTTGTAATAAGTTAGTACCAATTATTTTTGTAGTCTATTGCAACGAAATTGCCAAAGCAATAACTTATTATAACGAGAAATTCATTGTAATAAGTTAGTACCAATTATTTTTGTGTCTATTGCAACGAAATTGTCGAAGCAATAACTTATTACAACAAAAAAGTCGTTGCAATAACGATAGTTTATTGCAACGAAATTACTGTTGCATTAACCTATTGCCTTGGAGTTTATTACAACAGCTCGTAACGACTTTTTGGTCGTTGCAATAGATGTCTATTGCAACGAAAATAGACTTATTGCAACGATTTTTTTCCTTGCAATAAATGATTTTTCTTGTAGTGAAACTAGTTGCAACTCGTGACCTTTTGCTTGGGAAAAATTTTTGGGAAATCTTTTTGGGTGAAATGTGCTTTTGGGTCCCAACCACAATGGTCCCAGCTGCAATTTTTTTTGTTTCTTTTAGTTGTTGGCTTTTCTGTGATGGGGTTGTATTGTTGGTTGATCTAGAGTCTTCTTCACAGATTACAAAAGAAAAAAGAGAAATCGTAAAGTGAAAAGTGGGTTGAAGAAGCAAAAAGAGTAAAGTGAAAAAGTAGAAAATATGTGGATGTGGTTGAGAGTTGAAACAGTACCGGTTTCCCATTGTACAGTACCGGTTTTTGTAACTAACGTTTAAAAATTACTGTTCATTAAGGCTTTGTGGAAGTTTAGAGGAAAAAGGAATGGAATAGAGTGAATAAACTATAAAAGAAATGAATGGAATTGAATGTGTTTAATGAATAGAAAGGAATGGAATGGAATAGAACTAAGTAATCTTGTTTGGATGTTTTAAAATAAAAGAATAGAATGGAATGAAATGTAAATAACCTTGTTTAGGAGTAGTTTTAGAAAGAATGAAAATGAATCATTTTATAACAACATTACTACTATACTCTTCATCTTAATCTAATTTAAACATAGTGAAAATAATGTTGTAGATTTACCATACAGTAGTAGTATGATCCCGACAACTACTTTAGCCTTTGTGAACACAATAATGCAGAACATAATGAATATAAAGTCACGTTAACTAGAAAAAAAAAATATATATATAAATTGGGAAATGTTAAATTCAGAATTTGATTCTGAGAAAAACAAGGGTCGTCGCGAAAAACATCGCAAAACCCACAATAAAGAAAGAAAAACAATTAATTTATAATAAAATGGAAAATAGTAATGCAAGATTTAAGAAAGAGAAATTTACTTCTTTTGATTTTGTTGATAATTACTATCCAAAACTTTAAAAAATTAAATGTAGGTTACTAAATCCCAAATGGATAAAACATGACAAAACATCAACAACTGTTGAATCCTCTCATCCCCCAAAAGAAAACATTCTAATAAATGTTGGAAAAGATGGAAAAAATTTAGTAAAAGCCTCCCCTTTCAAAATTCCTCCTACTAAGTCCAGAAAAGGATGAAGAAAGAAAAATAATTGAACAAAATAACTATACCAATAAATGTTTAAATGTTATTGGTGATCAACTTGATAAAATTGAAACTAAAATTGATTCAATCAATATTGAGTCAAAACCAGTCAAAACAGACATTCCTTTAATAAAAACTCAAGAATTAAAGCCAAATCTAAGTCTTAAAACTAGTCAAACAAAAACTAGGGAAAAGATAGATCAAATGTTAAAAGATTTAAACAAAGTAAAGGATGAACCCTCTACTTCCAAATTAAATGTAATAAACAAAGACATAGTAACTATTGAAACATGTTCTTCAAACTCAGAAGCCACTTCTGATGAAGAAATTAATAAACTTGAAAAAGCCTTTGGGAAACTCCAAAGAATCTATAATAAAAAACCAAACCCAACAACTTTCACAAAAAATTGGTATCCAAGGCCAACACCTCCAGATATGCAATTTGAAGAAAGAAGTTTTCAGCACCAATTCTCGGTGTCTGCGGATAAACTTTATGAGTGGAACATTGATGGACTTTCTGAGCAGGAAGTTCTTAATAAACTCAGCCATTTAACTATGGTAGCTAATAGTTATATGACTAATCATCAATTAAATCACATTGAAATAGTTGATTTATTAGCCACAGGTTTCTCTGGAAAACTAAAATCTTGGTGGGAAAAACATCTCACTGAAGAATCTAGAGAATTAATAAAAAATTCTGTTAAAAGAGACGAAGAAGGCAATCCTCTCTTCGATGAAAGAATAGGAATGGGAATTCCTGATGGAGTTAATACTCTTGTTTTCACAATAATAAGACATTTTATTGGCCAACCTAGTAACATTACCTCTAGGATCCACGACCAATTAAGTAATCTTAAATGTCCAACCATGAGTGACTTTAGATGGTATGAAGATGTCTTTACCTCTAGAGTTATGCTAAGAGATGATAGTAACAAACCATTTTGGAAAGAAAAATTCATTGATGGTTTACCTAATCTTTTTGCCCATAAAATTAGGACAGTATTAAGCAACTCCAATGGGATCATTGATTATGATACCCTAACTTATGGAGATATAATAAGCACAATCAAACAAGAAGGTTTGAAAATGTGTATTGAACAACGTATTGCTAAACAGCAATATGATAATAAAAGAAAAGCTAAATATGAAATGGGAAACTTCTGTGAGCAATATGGAATCTCATCCATAGCTCCTTCCCAAAGAAAATATACTAAACATAAAAAAGAAAAATATAATAAACAAGGTAGGATTTGGAAGAAAAAGAAAAACTTTCAACCCAATGAATACTACAACAAAAATAAGAAATTTTCTAAAAAATCTAATAAAAATTATAAAAAATATGATAATAAAAAATTTGATAAAAAGAAAACAAAATGTTTTAAATGTGGTAAATATGGTCATTTTGCTAATGACTGTAAAGTTAAACAAAAAATAAACCAACTCCAAATAAATGATCAAGAAAAAGAAGAATTATATAATCTTCTTGAATTAAGAAATACTGATAGTGAAAATGAAATATCACCAGATGAGATTGAATCCTCCTCTGATGAATATTCATCTTCATCGTCCTCAACCCCAGATATAAAATTTGGATGCACAGATAATTGTTGTGCAGATAAAAGAATAAATGTCATGTCTAAACAAGAAGAACAAGAAGAATTACTCCTAGAAGCAATAAGTAAAATTAATGACCCAGATTTAAAATCAAGCATGCTTCACAAACTTAGGAAAATGCTTAATAAAAAAGATGAAGTAAAAGATAATAAATTTCCTAAACCCACAATAAGCCTTTCCGAAACCCTTGAAAGATTTAATAAGCTTAAAACAAAGAAAGTAAGCCTTGAAGACTTACAACTTGAAATAAAACAAATTAAACAAGAAATCATCCAATTAAAAGATGTCAACAAACAACTTGAAGATAAAAATCTTAAATTGGAAAATAAAAATAATAAATTAGAAGACCGAGTATCTATCCTTGAACTCGATAAAATCTTCAAACCCATTAATAATCATGAATCTTCCTCTGAAGAAGAACAACCCGAATCCTCTTATAAAAGATTAAATAAATCTGATGATGAGATTAGATATTGTAATCTCTTGAATAAAATTGCGCCAGTCAGATGGCACACATATGTTAAATTAATAATTGATGACTTTGAAATAGAAGTCATTGTTCTGGTGGATACCGGAGCTGACCTTAACTGCATTCAGGAAGGTCTAATCCCAACTAAATATTTTGAAAAATCAAATGAAAAATTAAGCTCTGCCAATGGCAGCAAAATGCAAATCAAATATGAGATCAATAATGCTCATGTCTGCAAAGACAAAGTCTGTTTTAAAACATCATTTGTTCTTGTTAAAAATATAAGTGATAAAGTAATCCTTGGATTACCCTTTATCCATTTATTATTACCTTTCACAACAGATGTGGATGGTATAACAACTGCTCCTTTTGGACAGCCTGTTAAATTTGAATTTCTTCAACAATTTGAAGAAAATGACATTAAAATGTTGCAAGATAATTTAATCTCACAATCAATTTGTCTGATTAAAAGTAAAGAAAAACATGTCAAATTCTTACAAGATGAAATTCATTTTCAAAGAATTGAGAGACAATTAAAATGTGAAATTCTTCAACAAAAAATTGAAAAATTCCAAAGCCAATTAAATCAAGAAGTTTGTTCCAGTCTCCCAAATGCTTTCTGGAATAGAAAAACTCATGTTGTTAAACTTCCTTACATTAAAGATTTTAATGAAAGAAATATCCCTACTAAAGCCAGACCCATCCAAATGAATCAAGAAATCATGGAATTTTGTAAAAATGAAATTAATGATCTACTTGAGAAAAAGATAATAAGGCATAGTAAATCTCCTTGGTCTTGTCCTGCCTTCTATGTTCAGAAAAATGCTGAACTAGAAAGAGGTGTCCCTAGACTTGTAATAAATTATAAGCCATTAAATAAAGTCTTGGAATGGATAAGATATCCAATTCCCAATAAACAAGATTTAATAAATCGATTGAGTGATTCAGTCATTTTTAGTAAATTTGATCTTAAAAGTGGATTTTGGCAAATCCAGATCCATGAAGATGATAAATATAAAACTGCATTCACCACCCCTTTTGGTCATTATGAGTGGAATGTAATGCCTTTTGGATTAAAAAATGCCCCGAGTGAGTTCCAAAATATCATGAATGACATTTTCAATCCTTTTAGTAAATTCTGCATTGTCTACATAGATGATGTTCTTATCTTCAGTAAATCCATTGATGAACATTGGAAACATTTATATACGTTTCTAGAAACTATTAAACACAGTGGTTTAGTAGTCTCCTCCCCAAAAATTAAACTTTTTCAGACAAAAATAAGATTCCTTGGTTACAACATCTATCAGGGTAAAATCAGTCCCATAGATCGAGTCTAGGGATGGCAATTTTGCTCCGATCCGACCCGATCCGAACCGAACCGCCCCGACCCGTGCGGGTATTACCCGCCCCGTAGAGATGACGGGGCGGTTACGGTTTACAAAAATTGCCCCGATACCCGGGGCGGGGCGGTCACGGATTTTACTTGACCCGCCCCGACCCGCCCCGAGTTTTTTTTCTAAGCTGCCTCTCACTTCTTCATTTTTTTTCTCTGCCTTTCTAAGCTGCCGCCCAGTCGCCCAACCTTCCTCAATCCTCGCACAGCCCCTCACGCCGGTGGTTCCATTTCCGTAGTCGTGGTCTTGCGTATACGGTGAGCTTGGCATTCTTATGTTCCCGGTTTCAACAAATCCTCTCGGTCCTTGCTCAGATCAACGGTGAGCTTGGCTTTTTTTTTTTTTTTTTTTTTTCCGTTTCGTTTTCTCAGGCCTCAGCTCTCAAACGCAGCGGCAGGTTTAGTTTGAATAGGATAATATTGATTTGTAAATCAGGTTTCTATGTGATTAGGTTGGGTTTTTATTGTTTGAGGTCGGGTCGGGTCAATTAGTGCAAACAACCCGATTCTCGGGGCGGGGCGGGGCGATTGGGGCGGGGCGGTTTCGGGAGCGGGGCGGGATAAGTTGCCCCGACCACCGGGGCGGGGCGGGGTCGGGTATTAGTAGTACATGTGCGGGGCGGGTTCGGGTCACCCATGATCCGGTCCCGATCCGCCCCGTTGCCATCCCTAATCGAGTCATCAAGTTTGCTGATAAATTTCCTGATAAAATTCTTGACAAATCTCAACTCCAAAGATTTTTGGGTTCATTAAACTATGTTGCTGATTTCTATCAAAATCTTAGGAAGCAATGTAAACCTTTATTTGATAGACTCCAAACAAATCCTCCCCCTTGGATAGATGTTCACACTTCAATTGTTCGAGATATTAAAAAATATGTTAAGACTCTGCCTTGTCTTGGCATTCCAACAATAAATTCTTTCAAAATTGTTGAAACTGATGCCTCCGATATTGGATACGGTGGTATTCTGAAGCAAAGAGTCAGTCCAGATTCTCCTGAACAAATTGTTCGTTTCCATTCTGGTGTCTGGACTAAAGCGCAAAATAATTATAGTACTATTAAAAAAGAAATTTTATCTATAGTACTATGCATCAATAAATTTCATACTGATTTAATAAATCAAAAATTTCTCATTCGCATTGATTGCAAATCTGCAAAATATGTTTTAGAAAAAGATGTTGAAAACATTGCATCAAAACACATTTTTGCCCGATGGCAATCTATATTAAGTATTTTTGATTTTGACATTGAATATATTAAAGGAAGCCAAAACTCCATCCCTGACTTCCTTACCCGTGAATTTTTGCAGAATAAAGATGGCGGGTAAAAACGCCAAAAAAGCCACCTCCACCTCCAGCAAAATTCCACCCAATAAGCTCCCAGAAATAAAGCCAGAGCTAGTAACCCCTAGCCAACTTGTTAGGTACAATCCCCAACAAGCCTCTTCCCAAAATAACCCATCATCCTCCAGAATGATATCCTTAGGAAAACCTGTCCAAAGCAGTTCTTCCTTCGCAAAAGCCCTTGTCGAGTCTTATGACCCGTATAATAAAAAGATAGTCCCTGCTACTCCAGCAGCCCCAATTAAACATAGAAACAACAAAAAAGCTGTTTCTCCTCATCATCTCCTCTTCGCTGAAAAACTTTTCCAAATTGAGTTTGAACATCGAAGAATAGAGAACCCCCTCCACTTAATAAAATCATATTTCCCTCCTCATCCTACTGATGGAATCCAGCAGCATTACTGCCCCTCAGTTCCATATAAAACCATCCATTTCTACCAGAATATTCTCCAGCAAGAAGGCTCAGTAGAAATAAAATCCATCTTAGGGAAAACCCAAGAAACTAAAGATCAGCTTCTGTTCCACAAGATTGAGATCATTAAATTCACTCATCTCCGAGAATGGGGAAATCCCTGGATTACTCGACCTCTTAATAAACATGATTTTGGGTACACATATTATGATTACATTGATGCATGGTACAAAGTACTACTCATCCAATTTCCCAATATGGCCCATTCCTGGTTCATCCAATTCAATACGGAGTTCCAGTTCACTAAACCTGAATGCCAGCCACCACTTTGGTTCCTTAAATGGTGGTCCTTCCATGGCTCTCAAGCAGAAATCATCCCAGATACTCTGTGGAATTCAGTTCCTCCTACTAAAAAAGGTTCTCCTCCATTGAGCACTCACACGCTCAAGCAGGCTCTCCTCCACTTTACTAAGTCTTACAGGTGTTCAGAATATCACAGTCGATATCCTCCAATCCTGCTATTCTGTTTCAAATATAAAGTCCCTTGGATTGTCAAATGGAGTTACCAGATTAAAGACAATATTTTAATCAGGAACCATACAGTCAAATGGTGGGACAACTATGACAGAGATAGAATTATTAAATTTGTCTATAATGAATTCCCTGAAATAAAACAGGTTGAAGATCAGCCATCCATGCCAGATTTCCTTAAGGGAAAATCCCCTGAGGAGCTTGCAGAAATTTGTAAGTTTGCTGCCCAAGCCTGCCAAGCAGCCTCTGCCTCAGCCAGTGGCAAAGGAAAATCTCCAGCAAAATCTTCAGCATCCTCAGAAGGATCAACCACTGAAATGGTTCACCTTTCCCAGTTCTCAGTTCCAATGAAGAAGAATTGGTATGAAGACACTCTTTACCAGGATGCCCAAGACCCAAATGCTGAATTAGAAGAATATGAAGCCCTTCTTGAGGAACAACTCCTTGAATAAGGACTTATTGGCAAATTTACAGTCAGTCTACTACAGTAAAAATATTCTGTCAGAAGAATCTGCACTGTTAATAAGCATGTCCGACAAATAATAAAGTTGTAGTCAAAATCCTGCAGCAAATATTGCCAAAGATTTGCCAATGCATCTACGGCAATTACATCCTTCATCTTCACTATTGCTTTTCCAAAAAGAAAAGTAAATAGTAAAAAGTTCTTTTGTCTCCCATGCCATCATAAGATTCCAAGACTTCTTTTCCAAAAGAAAATGGTCTTCAATGATGGTGTCCCAAGACCACTTTGAATTCATGCATGTGAAGACTTGTCCGATGACTCCTTCCATTGCATTAGTATGCCTATATATATGGCTTTCTATTGTATTGTAAGGCAGAATTTTTAGAACAACCTTCTCTCAAAAATATTCAAGCATTCATGTGTTGAAAGACTTTGAATTAGAATAGAGTTGTCTACCAATTCCCCTACCCATACTCAAACTTGTAAGCAAGCATGGACACTTCCAGCTTCTAATCCACTTGATTAAACACTTGTAATCCGTAAGTAATTACTTTCAATAAAGTAATTTCTTGAATAATCTCTTGCATTATCTTTTTACATCCCTTATATTAAACTTGTTTTAATATATATAATTGGCTGGTCCAACCGCCTTAATAAATATCTTGTCATATTGTTATATATATATCTTTATATATATAATTGGCTGGTTCTACCGCCTTAATAATTATTGTTATATTGCTCCATTATATTAAATTGTCTTTATATATAATTGGCTGGTTTTACCGCCTTATTAATCATATATATATTGCATATACTAATATATATTGCTTTATATATGCGCTGCTTCCCCCTATATATGCGCTGCTTCCCCCTTTGGTATCAGAGCCAAGTTCATCTTCATCTTTTGTTGGTGGTTGTGTTAATATCTGTGTTGCTTTTATTCTTCTTTTCTTGGTTATCAGTTCTTTGTGTTTTCTTCATAATCTTGATATTGTCTATCCCTTGCTATTAAACTATCTATCTCAAATCTGTGTACCCTCACCCAAACAGTGAGTCCTTTTCCAAACAATAAGTCCCGAGTGTAGAGGCATGAGCGGTGGGCATGAGCGGACAGGGTATAGGAAGTGAGAGAACCTAGCATTTTAGTAAGAGAGAAAACATTAAAAAGATTAAAAAAGATAAACATAATAAATTGGTAAACTTGAAAATGTTTAATAAACTTCGCAGATCTAATTCAACCATTAGCTCTAGATCAGGATCTAGCAGCTTGGCAACCTTAAGTGACATTGTCCATGAAGAAGACGAAACTCTTCCTCATTCTGAATCGGATCTCCAAAATTGGAGTCTTCCAAAAATTAATAAAAAAGAGGTTTATAGAAACCTCATGGGCTGATAGTGTGTTCAAATTTGAGCACAAAGTAAAAACTGTTGAACGAGCTTATGCTCTTAATAAAAACAAAGAAGAATGTCTTTTGTTCCGAAAATCGGAAATGAAAACATTTAAAAATAATGGTTTTAAATTCATCCACATAGGACTAATTCAAGTTGGAATTAAACCCCTCACTAGACGAGGAATCAATGCCTCTGTCTTGTTAAGACTTTTAGATGCTCGATTTACAAATGAAGGTCAAGCGCGTCTAGGAATGGTCGAAGCAAATCTCGGTCATGGTCCAATATGGTTTAATGCTAACCCTGATTTAACAATAAGTCTTGATGATGGTGCCCCTGAAAAAGCACTCACCCTAAGAATAAATACTTCTGGATATCACATGATAGAAGGAAGTCGTCCTCTTGCTTTAGTATACAGAATATACTATAAGTTGTTTAAAACAAATTTAAATCCTCAAGCTCTAATAAAAGATCCTCAAGAACAAACTTTACTGCTTCAAGCTAGTAGAGAAGACATTAATATTAATGTCCCCAAAATGATTAAATGGGAAGATATTAAACTTCCTGATGAATGGGATCTCCCAAAAGAGATGCCACCCACAATTCAAACCCCAATAAACATTGCTGAACAAGATAACTTAGAATCTGTTGTACAATACCACGATGGTACTGTAAAGATTAAGTTTGACCATAGCAAACCTAGAATACCTCCTTTAATAAAATATCAAAGTTCTAGACACTCATTTTCTGGTTCTTCTTCAACTAGTAAAAGAGACCAAGATCTAGAAAAAGAAAAAGATTTAGAAAAATATCTAAATGAATTAAATCTTAATAAACAAAAAGAAAAGAATAAAAACTTAGATATTAAACAAAAAGGTGTTAAATCAACATCTTCTCAAGTTGAATCAGCCTATTATACGGTTGATAATAATAATAATAATAATAATAATAATAATAATAAAACAAATGAAGCTTATCTATATATATATATATATATATAGAATAGCCTCTGCCTATATATTTTTTGTTAATTTTGCTATTGTGTTGATGGTATCCTAAAAAAATTAAGGAGAGAAAAAACTCTCAGGTTTGAGATGAGAGCGGTAGTAGCAAAAAGATGTGAGAAGATGGAGGTGAGGAATCAGGGATAATCTAGGATATAAAAATAAAAAAAAAAAATTAAAAAATTAAGGGCATTTTGAGGAGTTTTGGTGAAAAATTTCATTAAACAAAATTTCATTCTCCTCCTATTCCTTCCCAATTTTGAGGGGAATGAAAATTTGGAGGTTTGGAGGGAATAGGAGAGGAATGAGTGTTCCATTCCATTCCCTTCACTTAAACTCCCAAATAAGGAAATGATCTTTCCATTCCCTCTCATTTCCTCATACTTAAACTTCAAAACAGGGGAAAGGAAATATATTCTTAAAATATTCTTATTTTTTCCATTTCATTCCATTAATTTCCCCCCTCCCAAACGGAGTGTAAGTCACTTTCCAACTTAAAAATGAACTACTCAATTAAAAAATAAACACCGTTAGTCAAATTTGGTTAAAAGGGGAAGAGTGTTTATTATTTTCAAAAAAGTGGAGCGGAGTGTTAATTTTCGAAACTAGGGTGTGCTGAGTCTAATTTCGCTAAAACAAAGGAGTATCAGTGTAATTTATCTAAAAAAAAAAAATAGCATTATGAAAGTGCTTTTATTTACATGAACCCAATCAATTCAATAATGGCCAGTACTGTTTATTTATTAATTATTTTAACTTGATCTATTTATTATTTATTATTATTAACTCCCTCAAAATGGGCATGGAGTGTTATCTCTCCCCCACCCCTCCAAAAAAACTATTAAACAAAATTATCAAAACATGTGGTAATTTCTTTTAATAATTTTATGGCCTTTTAAAGCTCTTTAAATGCACTAACTTACAAGAAAGTTTATATGTAACACATTAGGTTATTGCATGGATTACAATTTATTTAAAGGGCTAAGATTGGAAGTTTAAAGTTAACTTCTAATCTCAGCCTTTGAATAATAAAAATAAATGCAAAAATATCATAAAGGAAAAAAAGTAAAATGATAGAAAAAAAAAAATAATAATATAAAAAGAGGAATTGCATAGGAATCAATCATATGTTATCTCTCCCCCACCCCCCCAAAAAAAAAAAAAAAAAAAAAACTATTAAACAAAATTATCAAAACATGTGATAATTTCTTTTAATAATTTTATGGCCTTTTAAAGCTCTTTAAACGCACTAACGTACAAGAAAGTTTATATGTAACGCATTTGGTTATTGCATGGATTACAATTTATTTAAAGGGCTAAGATTGGAAGCTTAAAGTTAACTTCTAATCTCAACTTTTGAATGATAAAAATAAATGCAAAAATATCATAATGGAAAAAAAAAGTAAAATGATACAAATATATATATATGTAAAAAGAAGAATTGCATGGGATCTCAATCAATATGTAACAGCTAGAATAATTTTCAACATACAATCTTTTGTCCAACATACAACAAACATGAACTTTTCCCACGAACTTTTAGCAACCATACAAAATTTAATTTGATGTTAACCATAAGCGAGGGCTATAAATTTTAACAAGCTCAGGAATAAGAATTCTCAACAACCTTTGAATAAGAATCCTCAACAACCTCATGAATAAGAATCCCCAACTACTACTAATTACTATATTTAATTACTATATTTGGTCTCGTATGGAAACATTTATACCATTTATCTGAGAGGGATATTATACATTTATTTATAGTTTTGGACTACTGAATAATCACTCTTTATTCACACTAGAAATTAGTAGTTATAGATCATTACCAAACATTCAATGCTACAACTTTTAAGGAAATTAACGTCTCCCAATTGGTAACTGTCGGATAAAGGATGGGAGAGTGAGGTATCCACAAAATAAAACCTATTTCCACCCACCCAAGTAAAAAACAAGGTTAATGGTGGAATTGAGCATCGAAGTAGCCGTGGTTGACAACACATTAATATTCTCTAGTTGATTTTTATTTTTTTTTTTTGGAGTAAATCTTGTAACCAAATGTATAATTACCCGAAACTTGAATATTAAATTTATAATTTTATAAGTAACTTAAAGAATTGTGAAGTATAAACTACTTTTAAATTTTATTTATTATGATTCATGTTCAGATGTTCTTCAAATATCTCAAATCACGGTTTTATATTAAATAAATAAGAGATAGTGCAATTACCATAGAATAATAGTGTAAAAAACTAAAAACTATGGAAGTTATAAAAAGTCAATTAATTTTAGATATTTTAAATATTTAGGATAGAGTTTGGCTACAAACTGGTTTGTAACCAATTTACTACAATCCACTACGTGGCAGCTTATAAGACTATCTACATGTACTTTAGTCACATGCCTATTTAATGAGTCATGTGACTTCTTTAAATAATACATGTGGATGGTCTTATAAGCTGTCACGTAGTAGATTGTACCAAACTAGTACCAAACTAGTTACAAACTGGTTTGTAGCCAAACCTTGTACAAATATTAAATATCATTTTAAATGTCTAAACATATATAAATTAAAAATATATATAACATTAAAAAAAGGGTATAACCTAGTTTTTTTTTTTTTGGATTAAGCAATTTATGTCTCAAGCTCTAAATCAAGAAAATCCCACAAGACCACCTTTGTTCTGTTGTCCTTGTTTTGCAAAAACATGTCTCTGCAATCATTTATCAAGTGCTACGAAGTGTTTCCTGCCTGCTATACATTGATCCATCTATGTAAAGCCCATGAACACGCAGTTGAAAGCCCAACAGGTAAAAAGCCCAAGCTAAGCCCATACAAAGAAAGAATGTATCAACAAATTTAGAGAGCCAGGACTGAGGAGAGAGCAAGAGCTTCATAGCTCGAGAGTCGAGACCGAAAGAGTGGGATCGCAGATGGAGGATAACGAAGTCGAAGACAGTGATGGAGTTAGAGTTGGAGTTGGAGTTGGTGGGACCTACAGTCACCTGTGGTGGGCCCTAGCAAGCGCTGCCCAATTGGGATGGGGCATATCGTCTTACAAAAGAGGCCACGCCGGAGATTCACGCCTCATGCCTTTGAAAGCCTTCGCCGTTGCATCCCTCTTCGTCGGCGCCACCGCCTCCGCCTCCATGTCACTCCTCAAAGGCTCCGGCATCCACAAGGTATTCATTGATTCCCCCACTTGCATTTCAGGGGCTTTTTAGTCTTTTTCTTTTCTCAGTAAGAAGTCAAGGGTGTTTCTCTCACTGACTTTAAATTTCATTTCTTTGAACTACAGCATCGAACCTTAGGATTTGTTAGTGTTGTACTTTTGTTGCCATGTACTACTTGAGGAGTTAAAAAGGATGGAGCTATAAACAATGTTTTATTGATTGATTACTACTTGTGTTGGTTGGCATACTCAATTGTTGCCCAAATGCTTCTAAGTTCCACATTTGGACAAAATAGGTCTTAAACAATCTTCAATGTGTCTCCTTCAAAATTCATACATTAGAAACCCGGATTAGGACACTCTAGAGTTGTTAGGGTAACTCCACGATAGATTTTTGAAATGAGTGGGTTGGATTTTGTCACATCATCAATAATTTAAATAGATACCAAATTTTGATGACGTGATAAAATTCAATCCACTTATTTCAAAATGGATGGATATGATTTTAGGAACTTCATAGTAGATTTACTTTAAGAACTCTAGATGATCTTAATCCGTAGAAACCCAACCTGATAACAAAATTAAATGAGCTTGTTTGTCGATACTGGTCATTGGTCAACTTGAGTATGTTGGTCATTACAATAAATTGAAAGAGAAAAAACCATTTTGATGTAAATTTTGTCCTCTGTTAGTAGCAAAAGCTCGTTATTTGTCACAGGTACTTCTAGTCCTATTTCAGTCTTTAGTTCAAAAAGTTCGGCAGTGTAACCTGCTGGTAACTTGTCCATGTCATGATAGGCATTGGACATAGCAGATATTCTTGCAACATCTTATCTGGAAATAGAATTTCAGCTGTCTAGGGTCTACCTATTGTTTGATCTATAAATTGTTAATTAGTATCTGGTGATGATGGCAACAGAATGACTAATCGAATTTGTTTTGATGTTAAAATTTCTGTTTGAAGTTGAGTTGAGTCCTTTCCCTCAGACTTGATTTTTGTCATGTGTGAGTGATTTTAGCCGGGGTCTTTTGAGAACATTAATGCATTACAAGTCTTTGAAAACATGTGAGCTTTATTTTACCTTGATTGGTACCAAATTTTTGATTTATTAACTGAAGTTATGCCTCTAGGCCCTATATAAAACTGTGCTACGCTTCATTGGTGTGTCATTACTTAGAAGAAATGGTGTTTCAATTATATGTTAGCATCATTTTTTGAGTTAAATATGGGATGTAAAAATATGTTCTCTTTATTTTGGTGGAAGTTAGAGATGAGCTTTGTTATCTTCTTTTTCTACTTCTTCTTTCCATCTTCCAACCTCCCTGCAGTTACAGTCAAGTACTTTTACCTCCTTTTGTCACCCTTCTACTTTTTCAGTCTTTACCTCCAAACATTCTTCCAAGTTCCAACCCTATACACTGTCACCTAAATCCTAATTTTCTTATCTTGTTAGCTGATATTTTATTTTTGGCAGACAAATTGCTACCGAGTTAAACAATTTATCATCTTTGATAACCATAACGTGTGGATCTTTTTCTAATCCATAAATCATTGTGTATCTTTTCCACTTTTCATTATCACTAATTATATAGGGTTTATGAAACTTAGGTCACTTGTTACTCGACTATTTATAATGGATAATAATTTTCATTTGACAGAGTTTGAAGATCTTATTGGTAAATGCTAATCACTAAAAAGGAGTAAATGTGGGAAAAAAAATATGATTTAACAATAATAAATTAATCACCAATGAGCTCTAATTCAAAGGCACCTTTTGTAAGAGCAATGTGGAGGGTAAAGTTGTGGATTTAGGACCCACCGGGGTGCGTGTGTAACTAACCAATAAAAAAAAATTAAAAAAAAATACTCAAAACTCCTTTATTTATTGGTATGTTTACATATGCACTCAATGGGTTTTAAATCCAGGGCCTTACCTTCCACCCTTTCTTATGGGTGAGGAGGTGTCGTTCGAGTTAGAGCTCATTGGCATGGCATAACAATTAATCTCTCAGTGAACATAAAAAAGGAGAATTTTATTTCAAGTGAATATTTTTGTTTATATATTAATTATTATTTCCTTTGCACTTTGTGTGTATGTCAGCCTGTGTCTATGCATGTCTGAAGTTTTCTATTTTCTTTGTTTGGGGTGGAGAGTGGAGTTTATTTATTTTTGATAAGTAAGAAGTTTTATTCAAGAAAGCTTTATGTGCATAAAGTATGCACTCAAAGCAGGATTACAAATGAAAATCAGAATTAACAAATGCTAAAGAAGCTACAAAATCTCCTACTGAGGGAGAATAAGTAAGACCCCAAACCCTGCACCAATCAAATAAAGAAACAAAGAAAAGCTCGATGAGCTTAGCCGGAGCAGTCTCTTTATTCTCAAAAGTACGATTATTTCTCTCCCGCCAAATAATCCACATAAGGCAAGAAGGAATTAGATTCCACACACCTGAGGAACTCCTACCAAACCAATTCCACCAACTGAAAAACCCGTCCGAGACATGAGACGAAAGCACCCAATCAATCCCCACATACTAGAAAATACAGTTCCAAAGCTGCCTAGCAACCCAACAGTGCAGAAAGAGGTGATCCACTGTCTCATCCACACTCTTGCACATACAACACCACCCAGCCATCACAAAGCCCCTTCTTCTTAGATTGTCACAAGTGAGAATCCGACCCCAAGTCACAGTCCACATGAAGAAAGCAACCCTTTTAGGAGCCTTCACCCCCCAATGCTTTTCCAAGGGAAGCGAATCTCTACAGGAGCATGCAACACTTGATAAAAAGAGTGACAATCAAAAAGGCCCTTCCTATGTGGTCTCCAAACTAACTTGTCTGGACCTTCACCCTGAGGGGTATGGTGATGGAGAAGAGAGAAGAATGTCAACACCTGATCCAACTCTCAATCATTAAACCCCCTCCCAAAAGTAACATTCCACTCACGAGATTGATCCATACCTTGAGGAACAAGAGCCGAAGCAACAGTAATCTCTTGGTGTAGGGAGCAAGCATACAAAGTAGGAAAAAACTCTTTCAAAGAGCACTCAAAGCACCATCTATCATGCCAGAGAGAAACCCGATCACCCAAACCAACCTCAAACCCAATATGAGCGGAGAAAACCTCCCAACCCATCCGAATGTGCTTCCATAAACTACAATCATAAGAACCCTTAGGATTATCAGAGGTCCAACCCCCTTTCTCCACCCCATATTTAGCTACCACCACTCTCCTCCAAAAATGCGACTCCTCCAACCCAAAACGCCATAACCATTTGCCTAAAAGAGCACGATTAAAGGGGACTAGATGTCGAACACCAAGACCGCCTTGTTGAATAGGAGAACAAACCCTATCCTAAGCCACCAGGTGAAGATTATGAGCCTCTCCCATACCTCCCTATAGAAAATTCCGCTAAATACATTCAATCCGCTTGGCAACACTGATGGGAATGGGAAACAGAGAAATGTAATACATGGGCAAGCTAGATAAGGTACTCTTGAGCAAAGTCAAATGCCCTCCTTTGGATAAATAAATCTTCTTCCAACCCGCTAAACGACGGTCATTCTTCTCAATAATGGGATTCCAAATTGCCAAAGCTTTATAGGAAGCCCCCAAAGGCATACCAAGGTATTGTAAAGGAAGAGATCCAATATGACAATAAAGAAGATCTGCCAAAGCACTTAAACCATCCGCCTCCCCAATTGGCACCCTTTCACTTTTGGTCATATTCACTTTAAGGCTAGTGACCGCCTCAAAACAAGTAAGAACCACGCGAATATACAGCAATTGCTCTGGGTGAGCATCACAAAACAAGATTGTGTCATCTGCATAAAGGAGGTGAGAAACACTGACACTCGAGTTCCCAGTTTTGCCCACCTGGAAACCCTTGATAAAACCCCTCTCACTAGCAATCTTCAGAATGCGACTGAGCACCTCCATAATGAAAAGGAAAAGCAAAGGAGACAGGGGATCTCCTTGCCTTAAATCCCAACTACAATTAAAAAAACCAGTGGGAGAGCCATTAACAATCACTGAAAATCAGATTGTAGAAATACAAGCTCTTATCCAACTGATCCATTTAGCCCCAAATCCCATCCTGACCAAAATGAAATAAAGGCAATCCCAATTAACATGGTCATAAGCCTTTTCAATGTGCAGCTTACAGATAAGCCCAGGAATACGACTTTTGATCCAACTATCCAAACATTCATTTGCAATAAGCATCGAATCTAAAATCTTCCTCCCACCAACAAAAGAATTTTGGGACTCAGAAACGATACCATCTAGGACCAAGGCTAATCTATTAGCCAAAACCTTAGCCAACAGCTTGTAGACACTCCCAATCAAACTAATAGGACGAAAGTCCTGAATATACACCGCATTAATCTTCTCAGGAATCAATGAAATGAAGGTAGCATTGAGAGATCTTTCAAACTTACCAAACTCGTGCACCTCCCCAAAGAAGGCCATAACATCTGCCTCAAGAGTCCGCCTACATTTCTGAAAAAAAGCCATGGTGAAACCATCTGGCCCAGGAGCTTTGTCACCCTGAAGATTCTGCACAACCTGAACCACTTCTTCCCTATCGAAAGGTCTTTCCAACAAATCCCGATCAAAGGGATCGATGGAATCAAAGGGAAGCCCATCCACCTCCGGCCTCCAAGATTAACTCTCTTGATAAAGAGAATGATCAAATTGCTCCACCTGAAATTTGATATCCTCCTTATCCTCAAAGACTTGCCCATCAACCTCCGAACTACTAAGGTAGTTCCGTCTTCTATTCGAATTAGCCATATGATGGAAAAAAAACTCGTATTATTGTCCCCCTCCTTAAGCCAAAGAGCATGAGACTTTTGACGCCATGAAGTTTCCGCCATATGAGCCAACCGGACCACTTCACCTTTGTGCTCCTCCCTCAAATTATGCTCCTCAGAAGAGAGACCCTCTCGCCCCTCTTTCACATCCAAATCTAAAATATCCCTCATACGACGGTTCTTCCTTTCATGGGCATCCCCAAAAGTGATTTTGTTCCAGTTTTTCAAGTCCTCCTTTAAAGTTTTAAGCTTGCAAGCTAGCACAAAACTCAGAGTCCTGAAAAAATCATAACCAAACAACCAACTGTGAACTTTGTCCACAAACCCATAACCCCATCAATATGGACCAATGGTAAACTCTCTAACGGCCCCGAGATGACATCCTCGGCCAAGATAGCCACTTTATGAACCTCCTGGACTAGCGGAAGCAACTGAGAAGTCCGGTTCTCCTTAGCAAAGGAGTCAACCCCCACAGAATGTGCCGCATCGCTCTCTGAGAAGGACCACTCAGCACAATAATGGAGTGCAGCAACAGGGAGATTGATGTTCTGCGAAAAATCCTCCCTGAGATCTTGCTGTCGCCCATCGATTGAGATGATTGCAACCTGGGAAAAGGCCACTGGCAAAACATGGGTCGGGTTGTAACCACGAGAGTCGCCAGGAACCTCCTCCCTTGCATCGGCATCTAAATCATCCGCCACCGCACACGGAGGCTCATCTGGAAGTTCCGATTCGGAATCCTCTTCCTTGTATAAGGAGTCGCAAGAAGACAACTCTGGAGAACCCAACTTGGTACCCGAAGATTCTCTTAAACAGCAGTGTCCAACCAAATGGGCTTTATCTCCTTTCATAACTTCTAGAGAACCCATAACCCCCATCTCTGCCTGTTGGGCTTCCAATTGCAATTTTAAAGAGTGAGGCCCACTAGCTGCCTTGGGCCCGAAATGAGATTCAAGCCAAACCCATTCCACTTCTCGCCGAGATCCAATAGTAATACGCAGTGTTTTGGCCTTAGGCTTCCAAACAAAATGGAAAGCCCGAGGAGGACGAGGTTCTTTTTTGGCCAAAATAATACGTGACCGAGAATCTCGCCCCCCAATTACTCGATTTGTATTTGTTATGGATTGTTTTGGCGCGAATCTCTCTCTATCCATAATAACCCGTGATTTCCGTGAATTGCGAGATTGGTGCATCTTACCGTTACGGACTGCATGGAACCCGGCAGCCTGAACATGTTCTGGAACCACAATCTCACGCAAAAAAAACTTACGCACCTGGAATTCAAAGAGAGACCACCCAGCACCTCGCCTACCTTCAGGTATTCTAATACTTCCTTGATGGGCACTGCTATGATACTCTGAGACTTCCAAAAATCTCCCACCACGATTGGACAAACAACTGATTTCGATAACTCTGTACCCATCCCGGAAAAACTCAAAAAATCCTTCTAGTGAAGGGGTCAAGTTGCGAACTTTCGCTATTAAATCCAGCAGCCAACATAAACCACCAAGACCGACCCAGAGAGAACCTCGAAATCTGCCTTGACGCTCCATAATGTGATAAGGGTCCCTATGACCCCCATCGAAACCCAACGTGAATTTTTTGGAGTCAATGAGAAAAGTATCAATACCCCCCTCCCGAGAAACCTTTCTAATGACCCTTGAGGCTGCACCACCCTCATGGAAAGAGTGGGTGTGTGATCTGCTAGGTCCCACTTGGAAGGGTCAACTTTGGTTGGTGGTATAATCTGGTTCTGGACAGTGAGTGGTGAGATTGGTAATGGAATAGTGTGGGAAGGTTGTGGAAAAGGATTTTGAAGTATATGTGAATAGGAAGGTTGAAGGTTGGCTGGTGGTGTTATGTTGAGGAAGGGTTGAGAATTTTCTGGTGGTGTTGGGTGGAGGAAAGGTTGGGGGAGATGGGAGGGGGGAGAGAAGGGAGGGGGAAGCGGGAGGGCCATTTTTGGTTACAGTTTCAGATAGTTTCATTACCTATCCCCTAAGTGGAGTTTATAACGAAATATAAGTGTTTCTATACTTATATATAACCTTTTACAGATAGCAAATTCAACATGATTATCCTTTCGAAACTGTATTTCAAACCCTTTATAATGTTCTAATTGTTGCATATCTTATATAGGTGGAAGACCTCATGGAAGTGGGTGCAAATATAAGAACTGGACTTAGGGTTCGTCCAAGGGCACGAGATGAATAAGTATACTTCTTCTCATATACATAAATTGGAAGATTATTGTTATTTTTTAGGCTTTGAAATTGTATTTAGGAGAATGGTTGTGGCTTTATCTGGCCATCTTTCTTTGAAGATCATTGTCTATAATCTTTATGAAAACAAATCCAATTTTAGAGAGAATGGATGTCATGTATGCGCAACAGCACCCCATGGTTACTCTTTTCTGTTTATTTCCAAAGAGAAGCTAGCTGAAGATATTTCTATTTTTAAGAACATTCCTTGCTTTTTCTAACATATGTAATATGTTGTGTTCTCTTTGTCCATGATGAACATTCTGGTGAGAAATTTCTTTCTGCTTAGGATGATTTTTTTCTTTCAAAGAAAAAGAAAAAGAAAATCCATGATAAGAAGCTGGCCACCATTGATTACATTGAGTAAATATATTGGTTCACCAACCACGTGGGAGTAAAATATGGGGAAGGAAAGGAGTGTTGGACTTCTAATTTTTGCACAACTCATGGGTTGGAAGTTTGGAAAACCATCAGAGCTGGGTGGGACTCTTTGTATAGATTTGTTGGATATAAAGTTGGGGAAGGTTTAAGCATGATGCTTGGCATGGCATATATTGATGATAGGAACCTCTTATCTAAGTGAGTAGCTATTCGAGGTAGCTAGGCCTTGAAGAAGGGGGAAGAGAGACTAGCGAGAGTTGAGAGAGAATTAGAGAGTAAAAAGACTTATCTCATTGATTGTTCAAGAATGAGTTACAATTGTGAGGGCTTAGCCTTATATAGTTGGCTGCCTTAGTGTGTACAACCTAATCACTTAGTCTAGGCCTAACCAATTGGTGGTTATTACACAATTAAGCACATGCCTAATCAGGCTTGCACATGGTCCTTACTACTTAGCGATTACAAAGCACATGAGGCCCTTAATCCACGATCTAACATCCTAGGATGCTCCAAAACACGTGGGCAGGCCTTTGCTTAGTCTTGAGCCATGCATACACTAGTGGCCTTGGCTGCATGCCTTGTGACCTAGCTTGAGCTCCTTAGTTGTCAGGGTTTTATCATAAGTCATTAGCTTCTTTATTTCTTAAGCTATTCTAGCTAGTTGCAAATAAAAATGCTATAATGTTTGAAACTATGGAGGAGATTAATGGTAGGGTGCATTGGAATCCAATTGTTGCAAGGCCTATTCAAGATTGAGCTAATTTCTTTGAGCTGTTGTACTCAGCTTGGATCAATATGGGTATGGAGGATAAGGTGTTTTGGGAATTTAAAAAAAAAAATGATTGCTTTAGTTTTCATCAAGAGGGACTAATATGCTAAGAGTTCCCTTGGAAGGCAATATGGAGATTGAAGGCTTATTTGAGGTAATAATTATTGCATGCATTGAATATATGCATTTTCCTTCTTATACAGTGTAGACCTCACAATCGTGTGATGTGTATTTGTTGTGAGAGAACTGATTCATATATCCAATGCTTTAGATGAGAGTGGTTGTCTTTGTGTGGAGTCTTTTGGAAAGATACTTAAACTATAGATGATCTTATTAAACGGGTTAATTTCATTGTAAGTCACTTAATTGGTATATTACGTGGAAACACAATGGTGAGTACAGTGATTAGTTACTTCTACATTTTTATCAACTATGAAATCCAAGTCAATGATGACATAGTAATGAAATCGTACCTTATTTATTTTTTTAATTATTATTGAAGGGGAGGTTTGGGCGAAAACACTCTATTGGGCCAACACTGACACTGAGAGACAAAAGAATCTTGAACATGGTATTCTCAGAGTGTAAGCCCTCTCTCTCTCTCTCTCTCTCTCTCTCTCTCTCTCTCACAAAGGGGGAGGTTTGAAAAACCTTGTATTAGTGAAGAATGTGCATGATTTCTTTTCCTAAATATCAAAACCTATACAGGAGTAATCAAGTGCTGATTATCAAATAAGGAGGAATTTATTTATAAATCATTATAGGATATGCAGAAATTCTTTGATATAATTAAAATAGGACAGGTGAGTAAGGGTCCGATTTTTTTATCGCTATCATTTCATATTTTGTCCGAAAAGATGATAACTTTTATTAATGCAAAGAAAGAAGACCTAGTGACTAATGGTCTAACCATTCCTAGTAACCAAACAAGAACGTCTTCAATCCACACTTGGAACTTTTCAAGATTAAAGAGCAATCATAAATAAAGCATTTCCTACCTTATTATCCTGTTGTGTGTTAAAGTGTACATCAATCAAGTTTCTTGAAGAAAAAAACACCAAACGGTAATAATCATCTTGCACTCATATGTAGAATATCAATTCTATAAGATTTGTATTGTCTGCAACTTGATGTTTGACGTTGATTCGCATTATTACTTATAAGAGATATAATAAGTGAAAAAGAAAATTAAATTCCTAATAAAAGAGAATACCCACAACATAGCATTACTTTTTTCCTTTTCGAGTTTGTTTTTATCTTCCTGCTGGTAGTCTATGCATTGCTTTTCTCGTTGGCTTACATAGCCCGCATGGTTGGAGCTGACGTGATGAAGCATTATCAAAGCAGATTTTTGTATTTTAGGTCACATGATCACATCAATACATGTATGTCTTCTTGGTTTCTCAGAAGAATCATGTTATGACAAAGCACCTGTTCCAATTCCCATTTTTTAGATGGAATAGTATCAGACCCACCGCCAAGAAACTTTATGTGGGTCAAGTTATCTACTATTAGTCTATTACAATACGCTAGTGATCAATAAATGACCTTTATTTCCAACCAACTTCGTGAAACATAGGATTAGTTAGATCACCAATTTGGCTTAAGAGTCTCCCTTGTGACTCAAAAATATAACTTACTAGTATGTTAAATTCTGATTGGATCTGATCCTAATATAATTTTAACATAAGTTTACCGTTGATGTCACTTCTATTATGTATAAATGATCACAAGTTCACAACATAAACACAAGTAAGGAAAACCAATTGTGAAAAAAATTTGTTTTCTAGATTTATTGAAAAGTAAAATTGGGTTTAAGAGATTTTCTTTCCTTTATTTTTTGGTTTTATTTCATTGACTGTCCAATTGAAAAGTCTACTGGCATTCTCCTAGAAAATGAGAAAAAGGAAAAAGAAAGACAAGTAGATGGAAAGAAAGAAGAAACAACATTCTCTAACAAACAAAAAATGGTTTGAATGGCGGGCAGATACAGGAAGTACAGAATAATTCAATTTTGTTACTTCCACTTCAAAAATATCTAGTTTTGATTTTACATCAGCCGCCGGACTAGTGATCTAGTGGAACCTAGACATTAGTCTTCAACTTCTTGTGGGATTCAGGATGCAGTAGCAGGGCCACGTGGTCCTTGATCACTCTTGAAAGTAAACCGTCCTTTAAACACAAAATAGAAGACACCATTTTAAAGATAATAAGTCTTTGTGAGGGGTGTTTTTGTAATAATGCCACGTGGCGTGCCGAGGGCGATCACAACATGGACTTTGATATTGAGAACGGGGTAGTCGAACCCAAAACTCAACCGAGAGCCCAAAGTCTGGCCCAAGGGCTAGTGGGACACTTCTCAAGAATATTCAGAAGCTAAAATCACTAAAGCCCAAAATAATATGAACAAAGATCAAGGGAAGTTCAATCGAAACGTCATTACCGATAAGAAATCCAAGGAACAGTCTTGGGCCGAGCCTCTCGCTGTTTCTCAGTTGAATCGGACTTAAAACGACGTAGCTTTGATCTCCTCAACTTTAAACACGGGTTTTCTGTGCTGCTGATGACATCTGCCAGAAGAGCTTTAGACAGTAACAAATTCTGTTGAAGCCAAAAAAGAAGGTTGACTTGTTGGGAGAGAGTCACCTCCGATGAGACATGCATGAGGGTCAGGGGAGAATGTGTTTAGGCCTTTTGTGGAGCTAAATTAATGGTAGAGAACCATTGTGGTCCTTATAAGACATTTCAGGAAATTCTGCCCAGACATCTGCCAGGAGAGCTTTCCGGGAATAAGTGAGATTTTAATGATAAATCCTAATCCTTTCGGATGGGGGCTGTATTTCTGGGTTTTAATTGGTATTTCTAAGTTGAAAATGATTTCAGAAACATCCTCTTTCAGAGGTTCTCCCTTGGAGAATCTAAGAGAAAATCCTTTCTCTTGGGTTTTAATTGTGGTAATTTCTTGAGTTGTTGGAAGGGTTGTTCTTGGTCTGGCTGAAGCTAATGGGTCTGATGGATCTGATGCCTTAAGAGTGCAATCAGTCCTTTATATAGAATGATTAGCATGGCTTAATCTCATGGAAAAACCGAGATTATGGTTTTCTTAAGCCTATTAGTTTTTTAGTATTAATCCTCTATGACATGTTTTGTCAAAGAGAGTATAGCATAAGTAAAAATGATTCTAACCTTTCCCTAATGTCAGGATAAGGCTCTCTTCTCCTCTGAAATAGCTTGTCAGAGGTACTCATTGCTTTTTGTTGATGGGTTTTCATGTATGGTTGGGTCTATGCATGTCTCTTGTGACTTGGCATCCATAAACTCATCATTGTGCCTCCCAGCAGACCTAATGACAGCAGTTCATGGCTACCTAAATCTCGGAACTAACTCCCCTCCACCAAACCACACTCCTCAAGTTAGATCAACATAAGGAGAGTAGCTTCCTCACGGGTCTGGGCCGTGGGAGCTACTCCCTGAGTCCTTTTGGGACTGGAATGGGCATGGTTATGGGTTTTCCATCATATTTCTTCATTTCCCATGCATTTTGGTTGCTGCCAGTAGTGTTTGAGCTGTTATGCAGAAATCTGCTGCGTGAACAGTACCAGAAATCATGGCTTCCGGTGAAGTGGAGAGCTGGGATGAGCTGTGGAGTCTTGAGCAATTTGAAAAAAAAGGTGGAGTAATTGCTCTTGTCACGTTAGAGAGGATGGCTTGCTGCTGCCTTCCTCTTTTTTAGTAAAATAGGACATAGTATGGGTTCTGCCAGCAGCAGACATGCAGTCTTTCCTTTGTCAGCTTGAGTTCAGACCTCATGGGACCCACGGATTGGCTGTCTTCAGCTATTTTGGGTGCTGGGCTGACTAATGCTTGGGCTCCAGCTGTCTTCCTCATGAATCCAATGGTGTTTAAACCCAACAATCATATTATAGGCATACTTTTGGTTCATGGGTTTTATGTGGTTTTCCTTTGGGCTTGTGAACAGTGCCGAGACACTTATAATAGGCTCAACTAGTTCATTAAGTACTGTATAGGGTATTCTTAATGGATTGAGCTATGTATTTCGGGTTGTGGGCTCTTTAGAATAGTGCCAAAGCACTTTAAAATAGGCCCAAGTAACTTATTGGAGTTTGTTTAGGGTGTTTTAATGGGCTGGGCTTATTGGGCTGATTTATTAAATAATCAATTAAGCCCAAGTATTTTATTGGGGGTCCATTCAAATTGTTAGTTAAAAAATGGGCATGTACATTTAGCCCCCCGAGCCCGTGACTTACCCATGGTGAGTCACGTGCGAGCCAAAATAACCGTCTAGTTTTCTTCTTGGCGGGTATTTTTCAAAAAAGGTGGTGGTTTATTTCTTGTGAGAGTAGTGGAGGAGTGGGAAGGCTATACCTGGTAGCAGCTCCTATTGTCAAGGTCAGCCTGAATTAATGGCCATCATTCCCTACTTTAAAGACTCAACCACCGGGTTAGTTTCCCCACAACTCAGCCACTATTTGCTTTCTCATAACCAAATGACATATTCAGAAAGAACAAACCCCAGCTTCTCTTCTTCCTCCTCCTTCTCTTTTTCTTCTTTTTCTCTTCCTTGTTCACCATCAATGGCTTCTTCTTCAAGGAGATCGGTGAGGAGACGTAGAGAGACCCTTTCCGGTGAGGGAGACCCTCCTATTACCGGTGAGGCATGTGCGAGCAAGACAATTGTTTCATTTTGCGGATCATGAAATTTGACTTGCTTTGTTGATGAGAATGTGGCCATAGCTGCCTCTGATTCTTGACCATTGAATTGGTCATCTTGCATTCTATGGAGATCCTTTGTTGCCTTTTGAATTTAAAGAAGACAACTTAGGTCTGCAGGAATTCTTTTTTGCTTGATTCTGCCACAAATACAGCTGCCTCTTGTTTCTGCCATATGCATTTTCCATCCGCTGCTGATACTACTGACAGCAGGCTTATTGGTGCTTTGTGTTGCCATAACTTTGGCAACATATACGCATTACGTATTTGATATAGTGCAAGCATTTCTGCAAAAATAACAATGTTAGTACCACATAAAAGTGAGAGAATGAGCAAAACCTGTTTTGGTATTCGGCAGACTTTGGAAAATCCATAGAGCATCTGCTAAGTGAGAGCTCCCATTTCTGCCATAGTTGAATACTATCTTGCATGAGCATTTTAGTGTATAGCTTTCGCTTGCCCGTTGCCTTACGGCTAGAAAGGCGTGGTGCGACAATACTTGATTAGGTAATGTACTAGTACTTCTCGGATATTGTTATTCACAAATGGAATGACATTGTCATTGATAATCTTGTAGAGTATGCCAAATTGTGTGATGATATGCTCACGAATGAAGTTTACCACAACAATACTCATGAGGAATCATAGGCGGTTAGTGCTTCTTTGTTCGCAATGAGTTTTCCCTTTTTGTGGCGAGGATGTTATTGAATTCTTGAAGAATATGACCCAAGTGCTTGGGCATTTAAGAATGCCTTCACGGATCTTTGAAATGTAAGAGATGGGCTTGAAGACACAATCTTATCTTGTGCATTGATGCTAGCATGAGCCATGTGGCTGAGTTGGCGAAATGGTTTAGAGAAAATACCAACATTATGTCTGTGGTATAGTTTCTGCAGCAGATTCCTTTATTTGCGTTTGAGTTGTCTCGATGAAATTCAACAATATTGGATTTCATTCCATGGCGAAGATAGGCTTTTGACTAAATGTTAGTCTTGGCCATATTTGCATGGCTTTGCTCCTTTCATATTGAGGAAGTAAAGAGACGAGCACACTTGATGAATTGCCCGCTATATCCTTGAGATAAGAGAAATGATGTTTCTTTCAAAGAGCAGCTCAGTTCAGCCTTGTGTATAATTCGTTTAGTGGCAGATTCCATTTGTTCAACGACAACCTAAGAAGGCATGTGCGTTGACGGATCTCCAAATGATAGAAGCTCATACATGCTTTCTTTATTTTGGGTAAACTAAGAGTCAAATGACATGCTCTTGGCTTGTAATTGAAATAATCTTCTTATGGTAGCTTGGCCTCTTAAATTGCAAGTAAACACTACAGTGGTACTCAATTTTCTGCCGTAAGGGCTGCTTCGTTGTTGAATGTACGACATATGTCTTGAAACTTTAAAGCCAATGGGAAAGCTCTACTATGAAATTAACTCATCTTATTGTAGATTGAGAAACCCATGTATAACTTTATTCCCTATCAATGCTCATAAAGTCAATAAGGGATGTGTTGATGATGAAGTAAGTCAGGAATGAAATTTTTGCTGCTGACTCAATTTCTGCTATGGTGGCAGACTTTTCAGCAACAAGTAGCAGTAAACAAATCTTGATGATGGTTTTGTTCAGCAATAACAAACATTGATAGCAGGATAGTCATCAACATTTGGCTTAATGAGAAAGCCAAAGAAAGCAATGAAAGATTGCATCCAATAGTAGTTATGTCGCGCTAAGGCTTAACTTGAGTCCACAAGCAATATGAATGCATAGGAGCAATTATCCGTAAGTATGTGGAATGCAATCAACCCCAAAATTGTAGCATAACAAGTCGTGGGGCATGAAAACCATAAAATGACTTGATGTAAAGGTGAAGATAGTCCACAACTTACATGGAATGAAGAATCTCGAACATGTAAGGAGTACGGTATATGAAGTACAACACTTTAGTGATGCACAGGAATTTGATACTCCAAAATTTTGATAGTTTTGCTTCCGGCCGAATAAAAGAAGGCTGGTAACCGAATCTACAGTAACATTGTTTATCGATTTCTGCGGTAAGGCTCAGCAGTAATCTTCTGATTTAATGGAAGACTTTCTGTTTCGACAGTAATCCCCGCAGCTAAGTTGAATGTAGTATGGACATGAGAAAAAAAATAATTGGCTAGCCCTCATGTATGAGAATGCCGTGAAGTAGTCATACTTTGGAGGCTTGTAGGATGTGTGGATCAAGTTGACTTGTACTTGGAAAATATGACATGCTTTGATGAATTCTGCTGTGACCTTCCTCATGGCTTGCCGTGCTAATAAGGTGGACTTTGGTTTCGAAAGTCTGCTGCTTCTCTACTTAAATTGGATTAAAGCATTCCAGCCACTGAAGTCTGCTGTAGGGACATGTTCTTCCTCCAATATCGCGAGTGTGCTCACATATTTTCAGCGACTTATTTTCTGCCCGTTGAATAATTATACACCTTGCTAAGGCTCCCCTAGGTGGTCCACATAATGGTTCTTCAATTCTTTGTGCATGGTCGATCTCAAAAGTGTTGAATTTGTCTTCTAGCTTTTGAATCAAAGTTCTAATTGGCACTAGCGATGGTTCTTCAAGTGAGAAAGGAGTAAAACCTGTTGCTGTCTTGGGTGAACTCCGGTATGCCCAGAGGACATCTGCCAGATGGGCTTTCCAGTTGTTCCCATAATCAAATACCATTTTGCTCAGAATTCGCAGCAACATTCTGTTTGTGGCTTCAGCTTGCCCATTACCTTGAGGATAATAAGGTGTAGAACGTCGATGCTTGACTCGGTAATGTTCTAGCACTTCCCGTACATCTTTGTTTATGAATGGAGTACCATTATCGGTGATGAGCTTATATGGTATGCCAAAACGAGTGATTATGTGTTCTCGAATGAAGTTTGCAACTGCAGCACCTGTTGCTCTTCGGAGAGGGATGGCTTCCACCCATTTTGTAAAATACTCGGTGGCTACAAGAATCCAAATATAACCACCGGAGGCCGGATTGATAGGGCCAATGAGATCAAGCCCCCAAGTATGAAATGGCCAAGGTGTAGCCATATTTTGGAGACTAGTTGGGTGAGTGTGGATCAAATTGGCTTGGACTTGGCAAGTATGGCATGTTTTCACAAAATCTGCCGCATCCTTCTTCATTGTAGGCCAATAATAACCAAGTGTAAGCAAACATTGATAGAGCCTCTTTTTTCCTTGATGCTCCCCACATTCTCCCGCATGAGTTTCTTTCATGACCATTTGGGATTCCGAGAGGCTAAGGCATCTAAGTGGCTCTCCATGAAAGCCTTTTCGAAAGAGAGTTCCTCCTTCCACAAAATACCTCAAGGCCAGTCTTTTAAGGCGATAAACATCCTTTGGGGTTTGATGGCAAAATTCCTTCAAGCAAGTATTCTAAAAATGGTGTGCGCTAATCAGTAGAGACAAAAGTGGCACATACCTCTTCATTGCTGTAATGGAACTGGCAAGTTGGGCATTGGCTCTGTATTTCAGCTGCTTCTGCACTCATGTTTGGCCAAAAATATCCCAGCCGCTGAAGTCTGCGGTAAAGGCTGATAGCCCCTCCATCTCCACAAGTTTTCTCATGGACTTCAGGCAGCTTTTCCTTTGCCTCTTCAATGCTAATGCAGCGTGCCAAAACCCCTCCAGGCAGTCTTCTATAAAGATCCCCGGATATCAAGGTGTAATCCTTAATTTCTCTTAAGTCTGCCATAACAGCAGGAGAAATGAGCTTGGCTTTGATTGGTGCTCGCCAGTCTTCTTGATCTAGAGGCAGCTCTTCAAACTTTTCTCTCAATGATTCAGTAATAGGCCTCGCCTTCTTGCAGATGGTGACATCAATTTCTTCACCTTCGAAGGCTATTTGAGATCCCAAAGTGGCTAAAGCATCCGCATATCGGTTCTCATTCCTTTGGGCATGTTCTATTTCCAAGGTGTTGAATTTTGCTTCTAATTTCTGTGCCAAGGCTCTGTAAGGTGCCAAAGATGGTTCTTTGAGTGAGAATTCCCCTCGGGCTTGACAGTCCACAAGGTTAGAATCACCAATGACTCGCAAATGCTTGATTCCCATTTCATATGCTATTGCTAATCCGTCTAAGTAAGCCTCATACTCAGCTGCATTGTTAGAACATGAAAAATCAAATTTGAAAGATTTTGTTACAGCTTCTCCATCATCCTTATAAAGAACAATACCAGCTCCTGCTGATGTAGTAGTTGATGAGCCATCAAATTTCAAGGTCCAAACAGAATCTGCCAAGCCTGCCAGGAATACTTCATTGATTTCCCCGGGTACTTCATCTAGAATAGATGAGTTATCTTCCCCAGGAAACTGAGCCAATAGATCAGCAATGACTTGACTTCTAATAGCAGTTGGTGTTTCAGCGATGATCTCATATTGTGACAGTTGCAGAAGCCACTGTGCTAGTCTGCCAGATAGAACAGGTCGTTGCAGCAGACTTCTGATAGGGTGAGATTTTGTCATTAATTGGACCTTATGAGCTAAGAAATAGTGTCAGAGCCTTTGTGAAGCATAATTAGAGCTAAGCAAGACCGTTCAGCCCCGAGTATCGGCTTTCGGCATCCTTAAGAGTACGGCTAACATAATAAACGGGTTGTTCAGCCCCATCACCGTCTTCTTGAGCTATCAAGGCCCCGATTGCTTGTTTTGTTCGAATCTAGATAAAGCTGAAAAAGCTTTCTAAATATTGATGCACGTGTGGAAATGATTTGTGGTATCGGCATTTGGTGGACCAACAAAAGATACCCAATTCTTCAAGAGTAGAGAATAAATAGAAGTCATAGATGTTGGGCTAGGTACTAACCTCTTTATGTAGGATATCCTTACCAAGAGACTTCTCAATACTTTGCTTATTGTCATGTATGATCTCTTTGAATGAATGGTAATTACTTCACTTGTTGTGGACCACATGTAGAGTAAGTGAGATAAGTAACACCCCTATTGTGATGGAGGTGTGTGTCTATGCTCATTTTGAGGTAAACTTTGGTTGCGGCTGCTTGAACAATTTCCTTTCATAATTTAGGAAGAGGTAGCGGCATAGGTTGTTGAAGAGATTGTAGCAGAAGCTGCCAACAGAAACTTGTATTATAATTGCAGCATAAATTATTGGTAGGGCTACTACAGCACTTGCTTGTGTTGAAACTTCAACAGAAATTTCTGATGATATGATAGCAGAAGCCGTTCAAGATGTTGCTGTAGACACTTCCAATAATGTTGCAAGAGGAACCGCCAACAAAATTGCAGCAGGATTTGCTAATGTTACGTCAAGAGTTGTTGATTAAGTTGTAGAGATCATACTGTTGCGGTAGTAAAAACCAATGCAGTTACAACAGAAACTGCTTATGGTGTTGCAGCAGAAGCTACTAATAATGTTGAATTCAATATGAGTGAAACTTTTGATGATAGTAACTCCAATAAGGCTTTCTTCCCTCATTCGGAATATTTTTTGCTGTAAGAGCTGTTAGGAGTGTGTTTCCTTACTTGTTTCAAGATAAATCCATATGGAGGAAGAGATGTTTGGAGACACAAAAGACTCCTATTGACATCTGTAGAAAAGCAGTTGGCTGGCCAATGAATCAACGTCAATGAAGCTTGCATTGCGGAAAAGACTCCGGTTCTTGAAATTGCTCCTGACACAGATATGGCTTCAATTGGAGCTGAAATGTCTGCCACAGAGGAATTTTCTGCTATGGACTAGACTCTCATCATAAAAGAAATTCATGCCCAAGATTCGGGCCTAAATGCTTCCGTGGAGAATGTTGAGAGCAAGGCAGATGTTTGTGATAGCTATGATGTTGTTTTGGCAGATAGCTAGAGATCAAAAATACCCAAGCCAAAATTCCTGATCTAGAGGTGACAAACCCTGCAGCAAATGATATAAGCCAAACAACAAAAACAGGTAAACTAGTTTCCCGTTAGTTTCTTGTTGCCTTTGCTGCACATATCCAATATTGATTGCATAAAAATCAATAATATGGTATTTTGGTTATGCTTTTGTAATAAAACAAGCATTTGAAAATCAATAAGATTCATGTGTTGCGTTTTCTTAGAAAACTAATGAGCTTCATATGATATATTTTTCATGAAGAGTCAATAAGATAAATAGAATAACTTATCTCAAGATGTGTAGGCTTAGCTTTTATTTGTTTGCTTGTCATTGTAGTATGACTCGTTGGAGCATTTGTTTAGTGTGAGTCCAG
>OU015762.1:17136010-17162237 GCA_907173295.1 Fagus sylvatica | reverse complement strand
AAACACAATGGTGAGTACAGTGATTAGTTACTTCTACATTTTTATCAACTATGAAATCCAAGTCAATGATGACATAGTAATGAAATCGTACCTTATTTATTTTTTTAATTATTATTGAAGGGGAGGTTTGGGCGAAAACACTCTATTGGGCCAACACTGACACTGAGAGACAAAAGAATCTTGAACATGGTATTCTCAGAGTGTAAGCCTCTCTCTCTCTCTCTCTCTCTCTCTCTCTCTCTCTCTCTCTCTCTCTCTCTCTCTCTCTCTCTCTCTCTCTCTCTCTCAGAGGGGGAGGTTTGAAAAACCTTGTATTAGTGAAGAATGTGCATGATTTCTTTTCCTAAATATCAAAACCTATACAAGAGTAATCAAGTGTTGATTATCAAAAAAGGAGGAAGTTATTTATAAATCATTATAGGATTATGCAGAAATTCTTTGATATAATTAAAATAGGACATGTGAGTAAGGGTCCGATTTTTTTATCGCTATCATTTCATATTTTGTCCGAAAAGATAATAACTTATATTAATGCAAAGAAAGAAGACCTAGTGGCTAATGGTCTAACCATTCCTAGTAACCAAACAAGAACGTCTTCAATCCACACTTGGAACATTTCAAGTTTAAAGAGCAATCATAAATAAAGCATTTCCTACCTTATTATCCTGTTGTGTGTTAAAGTGTACATCAATCAAGTTTCTTGAAGAAAAAAACACCAAACGGTAATAATATCATCATCTTTCACTCATATGTAGAATATCAATTCTATAAGATTTGTATTGTCTGCAACTTGATGTTTGACGTTGATTCGCATTATTACTTATAAGAGATATAATAAGTGAAAAAGAAAATTAAATTCCTAATAAAAGAGAATACCCACAACATAGCATTACTTTTTTCCTTTTCGAGTTTGTTTTTATCTTCCTGCTGGTAGTCTATGCATTGCTTTTCTCGTTGGCTTACATAGCCCGCATGGTTGGAGCTGACGTGATGAAGCATTATCAAAGCAGATTTTTGTATTTTAGGTCACATGATCACATCAATACATGTATGTCTTCTTGGTTTCTCAGAAGAATCATGTTATGACAAAGCACCTGTTCCAATTCCCATTTTTTAGATGGAATAGTATCAGACCCACCGCCAAGAAACTTTATGTGGGTCAAGTTATCTACTATTAGTCTATTACAATACGCTAGTGATCAATAAATGACCTTTATTTCCAACCAACTTCGTGAAACATAGGATTAGTTAGATCACCAATTTGGCTTAAGAGTCTCCCTTGTGACTCAAAAATATAACTTACTAGTATGTTAAATTCTGATTGGATCTGATCCTAATATAATTTTAACATAAGTTTACCGTTGATGTCACTTCTATTATGTATAAATGATCACAAGTTCACAACATAAACACAAGTAAGGAAAACCAATTGTGAAAAAAATTTGTTTTCTAGATTTATTGAAAAGTAAAATTGGGTTTAAGAGATTTTCTTTCCTTTATTTTTTGGTTTTATTTCATTGACTGTCCAATTGAAAAGTCTACTGGCATTCTCCTAGAAAATGAGAAAAAGGAAAAAGAAAGACAAGTAGATGGAAAGAAAGAAGAAACAACATTCTCTAACAAACAAAAAATGGTTTGAATGGCGGGCAGATACAGGAAGTCCAGAATAATTCAATTTTGTTACTTCCACTTCAAAAATATCTAGTTTTGATTTTACATCAGCCGTCGGACTAGTGATCTAGTGGAACCTAGATATTAGTCTTCAACTTCTTGTGGGATTCAGGATGCAGTAGCAGGGCCACGTGGTCCTTGATCACTCTTGAAAGTAAACCGTCCTTTAAACACAAAATAGAAGACACCATTTTAAAGATAATAAGTCTTAAGATATAACTGTACGGGGTGGAAATTTTATAACAAGGAAAAATACTAACCGAGCACATGGACCAATTCCATTGGGATCGATTTGACCCGTAGAGAAATGATTCCTAGGGGAAAACAAACAAAAACGTTAGACCGAGGTTACTCCAATTGGGATTAGCTTTCAATCTTCCGAAGATTAAGTCAATAAATGCTTTTGGAAATATATAGGTGAGATTGAAAATTAATGTCAGAGAGAGAAAGAACCAACCACTTAAATGTTGAACTGTTGTTGTATTTATAGTTTTTCTTCATTCTCGATTCCAATGCAATGCTCTTGAAGCCCTAGACTCACGGACTCACAGCTGTAGCTCTCTAGGTGGAAGGAATCTGATGTTCAAGTTAGAGTTCTTGATCTTCTAACACCTTCCATTTTGTCCTGTAATCATCAATGTCAATAAAACAATCCTAATTTTCTGCCTCAAGCATTTCTTAAGCCATAGATGCAAGTCACTATATCTGCCTTCTAAACGTAAATCATATATTTAACATCTCTGCTTGATCGTAGATATCAAACCCTTCTCGTTGTGACGTCATCGGTCGAGAACATGCTGAATAATGAGACAACCGAACTTGGCAAACTCTGTCACTTGTCATGCTTCTAGTTCGATTACAACTTAACTCAGTTCGGTCTAAATTCGAACACTAGCCAATAACTCCATAAGAGATTAACAATTGTTTTCCTATTATTTTCTCCCTTTCCAATAACAATTTTCACAAAATATGTCACAATTGTTCGAAGTGTCAAGTTGTAAATAATAGATAATAAAATGATTTCAATAGTGGGTTTAGATGAAAACTAATAAAAAAGGTCAACTTAACTATTATGAAAAATGTTATGGTTGTAACATTACTCTTTTAAAAAATCAGTACTTTTTGAACAAATAACAATTATACATGGGCATAATCCTGCATCAACTAGTTTCACACACAAGGCTAGACATAGGGCAACCTAAAACAAAGAAAACGAAATTCTATGGAACTTTGCGGTATATTTTATCAAATTCCCTTATCTTTTAGAGGTGAGTTGATACACTTCGGTTTGAACCATGTTGTGGGATTATATAACTTGAGTTTAAACACACAAAACTATCCTAAAATTGGGATTCATGGGTTTATAGCATGGTCACCAAAACTCTAAAAATTGACAGAAGTGCTAAGGGAACTCCTCAACCTGTAGGTTCGAGAGGCGTTTTATAGGATGCACAAGGTAGATGAATTTTAGGGTTTTCTCTTTATATTGGTATTACCAATTGCTAGAGATATATTGATCCATGAAACCCAAACGTAGTGTAGGTCCATGTACTTGTAAAACAAGCAAACCTAGCCCTAGTTAGTCTAGGACTAGTATAAGTTTCTCTAATATATAAACCCTACATTGAGTTTATTGTAACACCATAAGGAAATTATATAGCAAAGATGTAGCCGTTAAGGGCTTTCCTCTGTGATGTATGTTCTATCGACCGAACCACGTTTAACCTTTTGCTTCTCATTCTTGTCTCTTTTTCTTACACAATCATTTAACAACTTTAACACCTCTGACATACAGGCAAATCTCTAAGTCATTCGATATGATTTACAACTATTTTGGCATCCTGATTTTCGGTTTATTATTATTGAATCATATTCATTATTATTAATTGGATAACTTTTGATACTATGAATTACCCTAATGTTTTAAGTAACTTGATTTTAGAGTACAGATCCCTTCTGGAATGGGATGTAAGGGAGCCTGCCAGCAGGAATCAAAAGTGCTTTACTATGGGTTTCACTACTGCTCGTGTTTGTAATTAAGTAAATATGTACTTGTAGACTTTGTTGTGTACTCCCTTTATGTTTAATATCATCATTTTCCTCAGCCATATATATATATATATAACAGAGAAAGCCCCCAAAATCAATTCTTAGGTTTCAAGAGCTTGTTCAAATGTGTTTAGATATATACATATATATATATATTTTAAGTTCTTTCGATTCTTTCATAACAAATCTCAAACAGGGCTAGAAACAGAGAAGCCCCCAAAACCATCATATGCACATATCCTGATCTGCACATCTGACATTAGGAACAACTTATTTACACGTTTTCACGTGAACTACTAGTCACTTTGAGATTGGAGTGATTTTATAAAGATTCCAATTTTCCTTTCTGGCAAGCATATAGAGTATTCTTATATTCTTAGGAAAAATGCTCAAGTTAGATTAAGAAAAAAAAAAAACCTTCATCATTTTGATGTTTTTTAAATAAAGAAACTTTTATTTAAAGATAATCAAAGTACAATCAGAATTACGAAAGAGCAACGAAACTCAAGAAAGAATTGGAGTGAAAATTCCTCATATATTGCCTTTTCAATCAACCTCAAAGTGTAAGCCTGTTCTTCCACTACTAAGAGAGGAAAACGGACATTTTACAGAAGGAAGCTTCATTCGTTTCTTCTCATCTTCCATTGTTCGTCAAAGCAGAAAACAATCACATCAACTAAGGAAAAACCTGTCCTTAGATTATCTTGTACATCCAAAGAACTTCAAGACTAAAATAATTCAACTCAGAGGAGCAGACACACCAAAAGAAAGAGTGTTATGGCTATGCATGACCACTACAAAATTTCATCGATATCATCTGTCACGGGAGTTGATGCAAAACGGATACCAGTCTTGGCGTTATGTGTAAGCACCTCAAAATTCCCTGCAGTAAATGACTGGTCTTTCTCGAAGATGGATCTTCTTAGTTCTGTATATGCACAATAATCTACTTCATAAACTGTAGTATCCTTCAAGAATGTAGAAACAGCCACCCCAACTCCTTCCCCTGCATTTAACATAAGTCAATAACAACTCGCTAGTTGGAGCCTGAACTGTTAAACAAATTCTTGATACAATGACATGGATTGATATTCATGAGATGGTGTAGCAAAGAGTGAAGCATACCATGTGTGACAAGTAGCAAGTTTTCTTTAGGATATTTATCTGCCAGTGCCTGAAAAATATTAGCATATCTAGCCCTTGCACTGGCCACTGATTCTTCCCACTGTGGCAACTATGATTTCTCAAGCAAAAACCTCAATCAGCCACAACCATTGTGCAGATGTATGATAGAAAATGAAAAGATGAAAAGGATTTTTAATGTATACCTCTTTATACACTGGTTCCACAGTGTTGTCCACTGTCCCAGCTGGTAGTATCGCTTCAAGCTCTGAGATATTGAAGCCCCACTTCCCATCTTTAGGAGACAAACCAGATCTGATTGCTTGGCTGTTTAGCATCTCACATAATCCATACTCGACAGAGACCTGAAAATCAAAAAAGAAAAGGAAAAAAAAAAAGATTCAACCATTCAAGAAGGATTGAAGGAAATTGATTAGCCAACAGATATCCAATCACATTTATATAAAATTATCAAAATCCCAGTAATTATATAATTCATAGATAAACCATGCTTAAACAGCTCATTTAGAATCTCTGTTTACACTAGTATTCTTTTCATGAATGTATCCTTCACCCAATCCATGTATAATTCCATCTATTGCAGCCCCAGTAATGAAGCATAGTCACAATGTGACTTTCCTATATAACAAAATAATGAAAGTATCATAGGTTCAACAATATTCACTGGTCATGACCAAGTCACTGTCAACACTGATTTCTAAATTCTAACCAATTATATTATAACAAATATATATATCAAATCTTTCTATTAAATCAATAAACTTGGTGCCAAATATAATTTCTCACAAATACCATAATTTACAATAAATTTTACCAATATTTTCTTTCTTATACACAAGAACTAATCTTGATCATAATTCAATCAAGTATTAAACATATAACATAAATCTTGATCATACATAATCAACGACACAGATAAACCAAATAAGAATCTCAATAAAGAAAACGTACCAATGCCCATAATCAAATGAAAAAATATATACATGTATGTGTATATATAATTGATATAAGAGGAATATGAAAAGACAGAAAAGACCTTGATTTTTGAGGGATCGATGGCGACGTTATCGGCAGTGAGATTGTTGGGATCGTCGTGAAGAGCGCAGAGAGCGGAAACGACTTGAGAAGCGGTCTGGACACAGCGGAGGAAAGGGGATACGAAGACTCGGTGAATTGGGAATCCGAGCTGATTCCGGATCTTCCGACCCGTGCAGAAGGCTCGGACCAGACCCGCCTCCACCAGCGGTGGATCCCACGGCCTTGCCGCAGTGGTGACCCACAATGGCTCGAAGTTGTCCATGCGGTCTCCGTGCCGCATTACGACAACGTTTTGGTGGCGTTGCTGAGTGGCCTGGGATTCCAAGGACGAGGACTCCATTTTTTATTGGAATATTTTGATTAGTATTTGTTAGAGACAGAGACAGAGACACAGACAAAGAAAGAAATGTGAAACTGAGAGCTCTGTTTTGTTGAATGAAATGTCCATATTCTCATGCGTGAGAGTTTTTATAAGCAACGAGAAAGGTTAAGGCTAAGGGAGTCATTATTTTTTGGCTTCGAACCCACACCCTCATGAGGGGCGCTTCTTGGAGAGAGGATTACCACTGGGCCGAATATCCAAGTGGCGTGATACTTTCGTCTTTCTTATAATAGATAGATTTTTTTTTTTTTTAATATATGATAGAAATTCTAATCTAAACTCATACATATGTATATTTGAAGATCCCAAGAATTGAACATACACCCTCATGGAGGAGTAGAACTTTTTGGGATTGAATCTTCATTTAATATATTATGTGTTAATTTATAAGATCAATAACTTGTATTATTTATCATTTTTGCTTCGAATATAAAGATGTGATACTCAGGGGAAGAGCTAGCAAAAATGTTTAGGGTGGGCTAATTGCAAAAAAAAAATTCTTGAATGGACTAAATTATTTAATTTAGGGTATTTTTATTTTTTTTTTATTTTTTGAAAAAAAATATAGGTAAAAAAAACTTGGGTGGGCTGTAATAACATAGCTTCGCCAATGGTGATACTTTAGTCTTTCATATAATAAATAGATCGAATCTTCTTTCAATATATTATGTGGTAGCTTATTATAAGATTATTCACTTGTATTATTTAAAAGATATAGTTTACCTCTAACTCGGTTTAAATGAATTCTCTTTCAACTCACTATGTGTCATTTAAATAAACTATCTACGTGTTTTATTTAAAAAAAGTCATATGACTAATTAAAAAGATCATATGATTAAAGAGTAATGCTAGGGATACAACTAATTTTACAACCAAATGTTTACAAATTGACATGGCATCCTATATATGATTAAAAATACATATGGATGATCTATTTAATTGCAACATAGTGGGTTGGAAGAAGATTCCTTTAAATCGGTTTGCATGTAAACTATTTCCTTATTTAAACTAGTTATTTGACTCATTAAATGTGTTATGTAACTAAAAAAATACATGAATAGTCTTATGAGTAACTACATAGCGGGTTGAAGGAAGATTCCTCGAAACTAGTTTAGGAATAAAATCATATATCTTCACTTTTTATTTTCCACTTTATACTTCATCAATCACAACTTATCAAGTATTCTTTTCATTAATCTTATAAAAAACTAAAGTTTAAAAAAAAAAAAAAAAAAAAACATATCACACAGTGATTGGATTGAGTATAAAGTAGAATACAAAAAATGAATGAGAATATATATATTCATTGTTTACTTGTTTAGAAGCAAACTTCTATTCATATTAAATATACTCTATTAATTAAATTCATAATGTGAAGTATTACCGTCATTACTTGGGAAGAAGAAATTACATGTGACTGTATTATAGAAATACTTAATAAATTTTTTTAAGAAGATATGGCTGTTTTTTATAATTAATAATTACTAAAAAGGAGGAAGCTCGGAAAACGGACATGTCAAATGTGTTAAAAAATTGACGAGGATGAGGTTGCTTCCTTTTACTAGTCAATGGTCACGGGCTTCCCCTTATTTTAAGATTTAAAAAAAGTAAATAAATAAATAAATACATATTGAATGTCGAATTGGGATAACTTAATTTTATTTGGTTTAAAAGAACTAAATATATATATAGAAGGATAGTTGATAATTCGATAGATACAACTTTTAGAAAACGAGATTTGAATCTTGATTTTTTATTTAATGAGAGTGAGTAGTATTATTGAGCTATAAGCATCTTGACGAGAAGGATAATTAGATTAAAGTGCTCATAATGATGTAATTAAATACATGAATTGTATATTGGCTTCTAATATAATTAAACTAGCATATAACCCGTGCAATGCACGGAAAAAACTCTATATAAACACATAATGTGTATATAATCAAAATATATATTTAGAATTATTTTATGGAAAATATGTTCCATAAAAAAAATAAAACTAATAATAACAAATAAGATGGAATTGCACCAACAACAGAAAAATAAAAGGAATTAGATAGTGTATAATAATTGAGAAAAAATAGTTATCTTTAATTGATAAAACAAAAAATAAGTTAGAATCAAGCAAAAAATAAAAGATTATCTTAGTTCAATTGTTTTTTAGATCCCCTTACAGTCATATAAATGTACAAAAACACAAAAAAAGGAAAGAAAAAAAAATCATGTTTGAAAAAATAAATAAATAAAAAAGAAAAAGAAGTAGAAGAACAAAATTTGTACCAGATTACCATTGTTTAAAGCCCCTTGCAGTCATATAAACATACAAAAACACAAAAATAAAAATAGATCATGATAGAAAAATAAATAAATAAAAAAGAAAAAGAAGTAGAAGAACAAAACTTGTACCAGATTATCATTGTTTAGATATTACGTAAGCAGATTATACAAGAATGAAGAACTTTCAATTTAACGTGCTCTATTTATCTTCCCTCTATCAAGGAGTATGTTTGTTCACCAAATGATATCTTAAGTGATTGTTAACCAATCAATACATTTTCACTAAAAGAGTACTCCTAACACAGTTACACAGTAAAAGATTTATTATCAAGAATTTGTTATTATCTATTTTTATTTAAAAGTGTTTGGCAGTTATTAAATCAAATCACTTAGGAAATTTAAACAACGTATGAATTTTTTTTTTATAATCTTTAAGAAGTCTTCTAGTATTAGGAGATTGTCATAATTGTAAGATTTTTAATATGATATTTTATTAAGATGTCTTTTAGTAGTAGAAGACTTATTTTAAAGAATTTGTTATTATCTGTTTTTATTTTAAAGATTTTTATTATGATATTTTATTAAGATATCTTTTTAGTAGTAGGAGACTTATTATCAAGAATTTGTTATTATCTATTTTTATTTAAAAGTGTTTGGCAGTTATTAAATCAAACCACTTAGAAATTTAAACAACATATCACTTCAGAAATTTAAACGATAGATAGACATGCAAACCACTTAGGAAATCTAAACAACGTATCACTTCAGAAATTTAAACGATAGATAGACATGCCACTTGTCATGATATGAGACATTCTAGGTTTTAACGCTCATGTCTTCTGCTATTATATATTATATAGATATATATACTTATAGTTATTATTCATCTTGGTTCTATAAAAAAAAAATGTTCAAAGATTTATTTTACTAAAGATATCAGAAAGAGAGAAGGAAACCATAATGCCTATAAACAGGATATAAATTTTATTAATAAAACGATTTGTGGGACTAATTCTAATAAAAAAATAAATAAAATAAAAAATAATAAAAAGGGTAACTTAAAAAGGAAAAGATGAAATTGTAAAAGAAAAACATTAGCCACAACATTTCCAAACTTATCTCTGCGATTTTTTCCAATAATACAATAAAAATATTTTTTTGATAAAATAACAATGTTTAAAAAATATTTGAAAAAATAAATTTTTTGAAAAGTCTTGAAGAAACGAGTTTTCATGCCTAAACTATAGAGATTGACACATCAACTTAGCCACATGCCTCTTGTCTCTTAAAAAAAATGGGATCCATGATAGACATGGATTCCAAAAAAGTTATTTTCCCAAATATTTTTAATTAAACAATGTTAATTTACCAAATAATTTTAAAAACGTATTATTTTGCGAAAATGACCTACTTTTCAGTCTTTTCTCCCTTTTCCTGGAACTAGTCTAGCATTTGCTTTTATTTTATGGATGGCTTACTTACGCCGCATTGTTGGAGATGACTCGATGATACATTTAATCAAAGTGGATTCGGTATTTTGGTATCCTGGAATATTTATGTATGATTCGAGTGATTGTCAATTCATTGGACAAGTCCTATATTGGATAGTAGAATATAAGAATAATAATAATAGGTGGTTGATATCATTGATGAACAAGTTGGTTATCTTTCTTCTAATATAAAAGCTTGCTGTTTATCAAAAAAAAAAAAAAAAAAGTTGGTTATACGGTCGACCTAAATAATGGACATATGTAAAAATTGAGAATAGATGAACACTTTTCTAGATATTGTTTGGTGATTTGAATATTTGTATTGTACGTGTGTTGTTCTTTACTCTTCTTATGTTCTTTACTCTTCTTATAATCTTTATGGCGTGTTATGAAGGACGGAAGGATCGTTTCCTAAGTCTTTGATATCGTAGTTGATGGGGAATAATAACTAATAACTGTTGCTGTTGGAGTGATTCCAAGAAACGTTATTAATTCGTGGGTTGATTGGTTTCTGGGCAACCAAAGTCATGGTTATCCTTGTATTTATTAGATTGTCCCGAGTGGCTGGTGTTCATCAAAGTGTAATGGTTTGACCTAGCTAAATGACGTGGGTCGGGTTTCGACCACATCTGTACCAATAAAATTGTTGGGCTTAACCTATTAAATTAGATAGAATGAACAACTATATATATATATATATATATATATATATATATATATATATATATATATATACACTTTTCTATAGTTTTTGTATTTTGATTAGGCATATCAAATTCTTGTTTCTGTGTACCCCATGAAGAGAAACTGAGTTCATCTCCTTCCCTACTTGTCAGAAGAAAAAGAAAAAAAGTTGGAACTTGGAAGTGATGTTCAACATGTACTTCTATCAAACCAACTCCTAGCAAAATATACAAAAATTAAACCTTTGAACTATTTGCACATGATTAGAAACTATTTAGCAATAAACCAAAATTAGCAATTTTTCAAATATATGAAAAATACAGTGTCGAATGAACAGACTGACAAAGTTTTCATGTAAATAGTTTGGAAAAAAGTTCCTCAAACGTACCATTGCATGACAACTTAAAAGATTATACATATGTACTTTAAGTTACATAATCTATTTAATAGCTATATGACTTGTTTAAATGATTTAATAAATCATAAAATTTATTACACATTATTTATAATCTCATCCAACCTAATTTAGAAGAATATTTATGCAATCCATTACATCGCGATTGAAACAACCATCCAAGTGTTTAGTAACATAATTTATTTTTTATTTTTATTTTTTTTATCAACACATGACATATTCAATGACTTATACGTTGACCATATTTCTCTGCATCTGCCTATGATGTAAAGCCAATAGCCATGTTTATCTCATTGTTAATTTTAAGGGTAAAAAGGTTCCAAGAAATCTAAGTAGATCAGAACGCATGTCATATAAACAAGACACGTTGAAATATATGACTTCATCTGCTTACGATTTGCTTCCAGAAAAAAGAATACGTAAGCCAGCTTGTCCAAACTTTCTTTTTCTCAATGTATGAATCATGTAAACTTGTGAGTAGGGGCAAGTCATCCAGATTAAGGTCAATGACGCTAGTGATCAATTTGTTAAGCGTTTTCACCAATTACTGGCACCAACCTGTTACTAAAATATCCAATTTATATATAAAGTCACCATTTTATAGCTTAAGTCAGCCCACTGATATTCTGAGAGAGTAAATCGGGTTTTATATTTGCTTTTATTTAATAATACTCTTTTTCCATGCATTTAATTGTACATTAAACAGTTTAGAAGCATTCTCCCATAAATAAAATGAAAATGACAACAAAATTGTGAAATACACACTAATATTTACAAATATTGCCTATTTGTTATGACTTATTGGTAAGTTTATTTTCTCTAATTTACTTAGATACAAATTTATAAAATCTCACTTAAAAATAAAATACAATCTATTAATATATCACTTATTAAAGCGAGTCTTACTTCTAAAAATTAAACTGCCCATGATTAACCATCCCAGATAGACCATTAATTGGTTTGGATGATGACACTTAAGCAGAAAAAAAAAGAGGGGGTTTTGAATGGCAGGTACAGGAAATCTTGAATGTATATTTCAATCATACACAAAAGTTTTTATTTTTTATTTTTTGATAGACATGATACAATATGATAAGTGAAATTTGAATTTATATCCATTATTCGACAATAAAAAATTTTACCAGACAAGTTAACTAAAATAACATCCGCTTAAACTTTAAAAGTATATATTTATTAATTACTTTAGGTACACAACATTTTTTCACAATTGTTAAACATAATTTATTGTGATTGGTACAGAATAAAAATAATGTTATTAGTAAGAGCTGATATCTTGTATAACTATTGCATATAATGCCCCTCTCATATAACGATGATTTCCACCCTCATGAATGGGATTAGGTATAGTTGAGTGGAGTCAATATTACCAAAGTAATGTGATGATCTCATATGTTTTTTATTTTATATTTCAAGCACACTCCATTTTTTAAGTATTGTTTCTTTCTTACTCTTAATTCTCAACTCTATTTCTCTCGTCTCTCCTTACTTCTCTCTCAGTGCAAGTCTGTGACTTTGGGTTGGGCCTATGATATATTCTTTCAGTCTCATGCATGTATCACTGATTTACAGTCGTTAGTAGTTAGACTTCAAGTTTTCAAATAAAGTGTTCATTTTTATTATTATATATATATATATAATTTATTCATTTGTATTTCTTTTATGATTTCTAATTATAATTTTATTTCAAAATTTTTATTTTTTGGCTATTATTATGGTACAATTTTAAGAAAGTTGTAGTATATATGGTCTAATTTTTTTTTTTTTTAAAAAAGCTTTCTATATCTATTATCTTAGTGGAAAAGGTAATTTGAGTATATATATATATATATCTTAGTGTTTGTTATAGATTTATTTTATATTTAGTGTTTGATATATATAGCTGTTTGACTAACCATACGTATAAATTTTCTGGCTTATGACTTATGAGGTTTACGTTAATATGAGAAGAATGTTGAATGCAATCAAAACCATTTTACAAGCTAATAAACCAATCGTTTATATGGGTCGTTGGACCAGTGGACATCGAGATCAATTTCCTTCCAACTTCCCAAAAGTATTTAGTTTGGATTTTACGTCAATCGTGGTATGCGGGGTGCGCTGTGCATATCGATGTCAACTTTTACGTCAACTTTTAAAAGTTCTGTGTTTTTTCTTTTGCGTAAGTTCTAGGATATAGCATGCTATTGCCATTTTTTTTTTTGGCACTTACCGGAAAGTGTTTGGCAAAAACTGTCTTTTTCCTTCTAAAGAAAGACATGATGATTTGAGAGAAAATAAAAAATAAAATAAAAAATCAATACTTCCTAAACAAATTATAGTTTTACATACAAGCATAATTATTCATCAATTAGTGTCAATTGATTTGGACATTCTCTTAAAATAAAGTACGTTTAGAATTTGTTATTTGAATTACAAGTGAATAATATTTTAAAATTAGGGGATCAAAATAAAAACACCCCCAAAAAATTAGGGGACCAAAAATAAATTTTAATCTAATATTTTCATGTGGTTGTAACTTGTAAGCATCTACTTTAAACCAAAAACGTTTAATGAGTGACAAATTTCATGAGTCAAGGAGCATTTCACCCCTTGCGTGATAAGACCAAAGTTTTAACAACGTTAGGTGTTATGTCACAATTTATACACTGTTATTTCAAAAGTAAAACACAATTGATCTATGATGCTTCCTTTCTTTTGTTGGAAGATAGTGCTGGTGAATAAAATAATAAATGATACCCCGGTTTTCTAGATCTACTAAGATGCTAGTATGGCCATGTACATGTGGAGTTAATAAAAAAAATAACGACCCAATAACTTTTGTAAAAGTTTCAACAATCTTTTCTATTAATGTAGTCGTCTTTAAATAATGGTCTGTGTTTATTTGAACTAATATAAGATAAGTTAGAGTTAAGATAAGATAGAAGATAACAAAATACAATTGAATATGCCGCTAGGTTTTGAGAACATCAAAAGTGACTGTAATCCAAACTTTAATTAGTCTATCTATGCGTATTATGCCGCTAGGGTGAGCACATGGCACAAGTTTGTGAGACTCAAATTTTATATTAAAACAAGGAATTATAATCTAATTTTTTAAATTTCTAAAAATTTTGGTAATAGAATTTTAATCGTAATAATATTTTTTAATTTCTTGAAACTTCGCAATGGAGATTCACTAATATGAAATTATGTTTAATAATTTTAATTAATGTTTACTTGTAAGTTGTAACACATCACATGGTAAAGGGAGTAAAGACGAAAAGAATAATAATATAAAAAAGAAAAAAAAAAGACAGAGACAGCATCAACTTTACACAAGCAACTAAGACATATAGGACAAAAAAATTTATAAAATCTATGGATATGATTTCTCTTACAACTTTCATTGGTTACAAATGGGCAAATACATAGCTACTCAAGCACACTTAAACCTTCATCATATTTGTTAAATTAAGTGATAAAATAAATAGTCTATGACAACTTCTTTTTTTTTTGGAAATATAGTCTATGCCAACTTATTTAAAGAAATAAATAAAATTACATAATCTAAAATTAATTTCTCTCAGTACTATTCCGCTTCTTACTTAGGTCAAACCGCTTGCACCAAAGCGGTTTGCCTTCTACGGTGAATTTTGACTGGAGGAGTCTTCCCATGATAAAAGTTGGAATCGATGATGTATTAAACACTACTTTCCCAAATAGTGCAGCCACATCTGGATCTGGCCTGTGTATGTAGACCCTCTCAACACAAGGGCCATATTTTCTGTTCACATTATCAATGACGACCATTAAACTATTAGATTTAACCAAGAGCAAGAATTTATATATCTTTCATACTTTTGTTTTTCCTTTATGGATAAATGGAAGAGGAAAACAATCATCATCATAATTTCTTGCAAAGAAAAATTAAAGATACTAAATAAGAAAACTTGCTCAATTTCATTATATATATATATATATATATATATATATATATATATATATATTTGAATTATATGATTTGTATATATAATTGGAATAGGACTATTTGTGTCCACTTTTCACTATTTTCAAAACTACCCTTTATTGTTTAGTTCAATTTGATTTTCTCAAAGACATAAATTAAGGACAAAAAGGTATTTATCAAAAAACTCTATACCCCATTTTTATCTAATAGTTACTAGCCTCGAGCACACGCTATAAACGTGCTTAAGGACGTTTTTATTTTTAGTTCATTTTATTTTATATAAGTTTTGGTAGTTATAACAATGGATAAAACATAGAATATGGAGTTAAGATATATTTTTAGAAATTTTTTTTAATGAATTGTAGGAGAAGAATTACAATTTACAAACTAAGTTTGTAGCAAAATTATGTATTTTAATTTATAATAATTAATGTGTGAGGGAATTTTTGATAATTTTAAAGAGTGCACAAAAAAGGGTTTTTTTTTTTTTTTTATTTTTTTTATTTTAAGAACAACATGACAGAGTTTTATTCCCTTAATGTTTAATTCCCAAAATTTCATCTAAATCCATAATAAACGTGTATGTACAACTATTTTACATTTTTTACATTTTTTTTTTAACACTAAAATTGAAAAAAATAAATAAATAAATAAACATTAAAGCAAATGAAATGCATGCATATGTATTATTTTGTACCGTATAAAATCCATTTAGTATACTACTAATAATTATGACCTATATGATTTATTGCCTAAGAAAAATTACTTATGCACATCAAAAAAGAAAAAACCCAAACTTTAATTGATCCCTTATAATAAAATAATTTTCTTAGTAAAATGAAAGTATGAAACTTACTGGTTAAAGAAGTTGATGAGTTGATTCTCAGTGAGAGGATATCCATTTGAGAAAGTCAGGAACAAACATCTCTCTTCCTCAGGTGCACGCTCTGTTGCAAGGATTCCATTCCTTAGCAAATGGGTTTAGATTGGTTCGAACAGTCACTGACGAACCTTCACCCTCTTGCTCCATTTTCTCAAACCCTTCAGGGTGAGACCCCAAACAATCCTTCCCCACCGACCATTGTCTCTTTGCTCGAATCTTCTCCAACTCTATCTCCATCTTTATCACTAGCACCAACTTTGACACCCCTTTCATCAATGACATCCTTAAAAAGCATGCAACACATTTCATTGTAAACCTCAAAGACCCCTTTGGATACAGGCTCTTTGTCTCCAAATATGTCATTAAAGGAGGTGGTGTTCAAAACTAGGGAAGTGATGGGACAGAGATTGTGCGAAATTGGTGTGATGGAATTGGGTTCAAGTTCAGCCAAAACAAGCCTTGACTTCATCCACCACCCTCGCCAAGAACTTGTCATCGTAGACAGATATCTTGCTGACTACTTCTTTAAAGCCTTGGGCCTCTAGCCACATCCAAAATGCCATGACCTTCATGGACTCTTCTGGGTCCACTTTAATATCTATCATACGGCGATAGATAGCCTCTCTTGGCAATGTGAGCCGGTACATTAAGAGATTGGTTGATGTCCATGTGGATGGGAACTGTGGAGAGTAGTATGAGAGAAATTTAACTGTGTGTATGTCTTTGTAGAGAGCGAGAGAGAGAAAGAAAGAAAGACTGTACTGTGCTTGTCTGTGTATATTGCTGTGAGAGAAATAGAATGGATTTAGGGTGAATTTATAGGAAGAAAAATTCTTTGAAACATTGTGACGTTTCTCTAAATAAGGAAAAAGAGTTGTTGAAATCTGAATTGTTTGCTTTGTTTTGCACGGGTGCAACGATTGGGAAAATTTTGAAAAGGATCTGGTGCTTTTCCAATTAGGGAAGCTCTATATAACCTCTCATATATCCCCATCTCTCCAACCAATTTTTGGCAGGTCAATGGGCATATGGATATGGGATTTGGTTTAACATTATTTGTGCCCAATAGCCTATCTCCAAAATGCCTAAGAAAAATATGCAGAATATTGGAGAATTCTCATTACACTTTTTTTTTAATATACGATAATTACCCAATCTTAACGCTTAATAGAGGATATTATCTTATAATAATATGAACGGTTAAGATTAGATAGGTATGAAAATAAAATTAAAAAAGAAAAAAAAAAAGTGTGTATAGTAAGATGACTCGCAGAATAATATTCGGCGCTCTAATTCTAAATGAAAAGCATTTTTAATGGTGATTATGTTTGTGCTTATTACGGCTTAATTTATAAATTAAGTCAAGTTATTTTATTAAGTACTACTTTTTAAAGTCTTTTTCTTAAGTAAAACTTGATCAAACTCAAATTAATTATTTTTTATCTTACCGAAATAAGTTATATTAAATGCGACAATTATTACATACTTTCAGAGTATAACGGTGATACTGTCTATTCTGACATGAATAGTATATTCCACTATGAATTTAATTAGTGCGACTCACTATCAGCTGAGAAGAAGAAATATCACATCGTTGTACTCTTGGATTACTTAATTAATACTCCACTATGCATATTGCTTCATTATTACATACAGAGAGGAACGACAACATGACATACAACGTGATTATCTTGTGTTATAAACTCTAGATGCTACAACCCTAGAACCAAAATTTATTTGAATATTGATTTTATTTTTGTTTATGTAACAAACTTTAAAATATCACATTTATTTAAGATAAAATCTCACTTTATTAGTGTGATCCTGCTTTCAAAAAAAGAAAAAAGTGTATACATCCCATTTTGGTCACTAATTGACTCAATTTGGAAATTAATGCATTAGGTGAGATTACATTGGTTTCAAAGTGCATCGTATTCGAATTATTAATACATTAATAGGGTTAACCATTTTAATCAAAACAAGTGACTATTATTAGATACTTTCATAATACAACAACATGATACCGTGCCTACTCTCATGTGAATAATGTATCCCACAATAAATTTAATTAGTGAGACTTACAATCAGGTGAGAGGAGGAAATATCACATCGTTGTAATCCTGGAGTACTTAATTATTACTCCACTAAATGCATATTGCTTCATATTTACAAAATGAGTGGAACAACAATACGACATACAACGTGATTATCTTATGTTATAAACTCAATATACTACAACCCTACATCTCAAAATATACTACAACCCTAGAAACTAAAAAAATGATTTGAATAGGGATTTGATTTTTGTTTATTATGTAACAAAATTTAAAATCTAATAAAATCTCACTTTATTATTGCGACCAATTGTATATATTGCCTGCCTTAAAAAAAAAAAAAAAAAAAAAAAGTGTATACATACCATTTTAGTCACTAATTGACTCAATTTGGAAATTAATGTGTTAGGTGAGATTACGTATGTCGCAAAGTGCATCGTATTATAATTGTTAATATATTAGTAGGTTTAACCATTTTAATCAAAATAAGTGACAATTATTAGATACTTTCGGACTACAACAACGTGATACTGCCTACTTTCACAAGAATAACGTAACCCACAATGAATTTAATTAGTAAGACTCACTGTCAGGTGAGAGGAGGAAATGTCACATTGTTGTACCTCATGAGTACTTAATTATTACTCTACTAAATGCATATTGATTCATTATTACAAAAAGAGAGTAAGGACATACAACGTGATTATCTTGTGTTATAAACTTAGTATGCTACATCCCTAGAAAAAAATGATTTGAATAGAGATTTAATTTTTTTTGTATATTATGTAAAAAACTTTAAAATCTCATAAAATCTCACTTTATTATTGTGATTTATTGAATATACATCCTGCCTTAAAAAAAAACGTGTATACATCCCATTTTAGTCACTAATTGACTAAATTTGGAAATTAATGCGTTGGGTGAGATTACGTAAGTTGCAAAGTGAATCGTTTTAGGATTTTTAATAAACTAATAGGGTTAGTTATTTTAATCAAAACATGAGGCTATTATTAGATACTTTCAAAATAGAACAACGTGATACTGCCTATGCTCACATGAATAATGTATCACAACATAAATTTAATTAGTGAGACTTACTATTAGGTGAGAGAAGAAAATATCACATCGTAAATGCATATTGCTTCATTATTACAAAAAGAGAGGAACGACAATACGACATACAACGTGATTATCTTGTGTTATAAACTCAATATGCTACAACCCTAGAATAAAATGATTTGAATAGAGATTTGATTTTTGTTTATTATGTAACAAACTTTAAAATCTCATAAAATCTCACTTTATTATTGTGATAAATTGGCTATATACATCCTGTCTTATTTAAAAAAAAAAAAAAAAAGTGTATACATCCCATTTTAGTCACTAATGGACTCAATTTGGAAACTAATGCGTTAGGTGAGATTATGTTAGTTGCAAAGTGCATCATATTAGAATTGTTAATACACTAATAAGGTTAACCATTTTAATCAAACACGAGAATATTATTAGATACTTTCGGAATACAACAATGTGATAATGCCTACTCTCACATGAATAATGTGTTCCACCATGAATTTAATTTTTTGGATTTACTATCAGCTGAGAGGAGGAAATGTCACATCGTTGTACTACTCAAGTACTTAATTATTACTCCACTAAATGCATACTAATTGCACAATTATTACAAAAAGAGAGAAACAACAATACAACATACAATACGATTATCTTGTGTTATAAACTCAATATGGTACAACCCTAGAAAAAAAAAATAAAAATTGAATAAAGATTTGATTTTTGTTTATTATGTAACAAACTTTAAAATCTTAGAAAGTCTCACTTTATTATTGTGATAAACTGACTATACATCCTACCTTAAAAAAAAGTGCATACATCCCATTTTAGTCACTAATTAACTCAATTTTGAAATTTTTGTGTTAAGTGAGATTACGTTGGTCTCAAAGTGCATCGTATTATAAATTATAATTTTTAATACATTAGTAGGGTTCACTATGACAATTATTAGATACTTTTGGAATACAATAACGTGATACTGCATATTTTCACATGAATAATGTATCCCAACATAAATTTAATTAGTGAGAGTACTTAGTATCAGGTGAGAGAAGGAAATATCACATCGTTTTACTCATAGAGTACTTAATTATTAGTCTACTAAATGCATATTGCTTCATTATTACAAAAAGAGAGGATTAACAATACCGCATACCATTTGATTGTCTTGTGTTATAAACTCAATATGCAACAACCTTAGGAAAAAAAAAAAAGATTTTCAGAAAACATTTTCAGCATTGCAGGTGTTTGTTTGCTTATAAAATGCTGGTTAAACTGAAAATGTTTCCAATTGACTGGAAAAGCCTTTGTAAAAATCAGGAAATTGGTTTACACCTAAAAAATCTGTTTCATGAGTCAAGGAGCATTGCACCCCTTGCTTGATAAGACAAAAGTTTTAACAACATTAGGTGCTATGTCATAATTTATACACTGTTATTTCAAAAGTAAACACAATTTATCTATGATGCTTTCTTTCTTTTGTTGGATGATAGTGCTGGTGAATAAAATAATAAATGATACCCGAGTTTTCTAGATCTACTAATTAAGATGCTAGTATGACCATTTTCTAGATCTACTAATTAAGATGCTAGTATGACCATGTGGTGTTAATAAAAAAAAATAACGACGCAATGCTTTTTGTAAAAATTTCAACAATCTTTTTCATTAATGTAGTTGTCTGTGTTTATTTGAACTAATACAAGATAAGTTAGAGTTAAGATAAGATAGGAGATAACAAAATGCAACTGGATATGCCACTAGGTCTTGAGGACATCAAAGGTGGTTGTAATCCAAACTTTAATCAGTCTATCTACGCATATCTATGCTACTAGGGTTTGATTTAGGGATTTTGCCATCTTCGTTGGTTTGGGACCAGTAATCTCACCAAGAGGTTGTATCGTTCCTATGATGAAACCAAGTATGTCTTGACTCTAAGGCTCCATTTGTTTCACCGTAAAACGTCATTTGGAAAACAACTCATTTTCCAAATAACATTTTCTGGAAAACTGACTCATTTTCCTGTGTTTGGTAGCGACCTTGAAAATAATTGGAAAACGTTTTCATGTGTTTGGTAGCCACAAAAAAATCATTTTCCAAAACACATTTTTTAGAAAACGTTTTATGGTGTTTGGTATATACGTTATTTTCATAATCCACAAACATTATAATTTCATGCTTCCATAATTCAAAAAATTAATCATGCTTCTCATAATTCAAAAAATCAATCGTACTTCTCATAATTCAAAAAATTAAAAAATTAACCATATTTTTCATAATTCAAAATAACCATACTTCTCAAAATTCCAAATATACTTAAAATAGACAATCATAAATTGGCACCTACATTATCCAAAAAGTTAAAAGTGTCTTTCATACATTCAAAATACATTGTCCAAAAAGCACCTACATAGTTAAAAATTTCTTTAGATTCAATTTCCTAAACAACTTCAACCATTTCAGTAGAAGAAGTTGTCCAACCATTGCTTGCGAAGCTTGTCACTTTTCAACATAAATGACCTAGCTAATACTTCATTCTCATTTAAATGATCAAATGCAGATGCAAGCATGGATTCCTCAAACCCTTCAATTTTCATGACTTCTTCGTAAGGTTACTATGCAATGTAAGGAAGCCATGAGACTACTTTGCCTGATAGATGCACAAGACTTTCCATCAAATCCATCTTGAGGATTTTGGAGATCAGCAAAGCTGCAGAACATATATGGATTCTTGAATTTCACTTTGTTGTATGAATAGCAAAAATTGATCAATATAAATATCACACTCCAATTTCATGTCACAAGGCATTCAAGTATAACATCTACCATGTGTCAAAACAAGTGTGTGTGTGTTAAAGCAAATGGAAATTGTAAGGACCTGCTGTTAGACACTCTCCTGTATCGAAGCCTTTGGCGTCCAAGACCAACTGCACCTGAAGTCACCAAAATCACCTCATAGCCTCCAGAGTTCAATTCTTTAAGCTGCATGGATTTCATTGTTTTAAGGGGTGAGAAAATCGTTAACAGCCACAGCAACTACCATTACATTGAGTTGTTTTAGAATAATTTCGATTTTCAGAAGTCCTGGAACATCTGCTCATGATGACACCAATGAAATTGAAACTGCCTCCTCCTATTTCTTTTTTCTTTAATTGAATCCTATTTTCTCCTTTGGCATTGATTGCATATCAATTTCAAAAATTACCCCAAGAGTTCCAAAGAAAAAGTGGTTCTACAATTCTATAGAACAACCATGGAAATCGCTGCATGTGGAAAATACCTACAATGCAACTAAATCCCAATTCAAAAAGAGGGAAGACCAGAACTATAGTACATTTACAGTAGAAACCAGCAATACATTATATTTGTAGTGACTCAGATCAACTATCTAGCCTAGTTGAGACACCCACTTCCAAGTTCAATTCAATCTGATATCTGTGAAACAAAGAGATTTCTGGAATTTTCTGTGTATTACTTGAGGGTAAACAGTCCCTATTTATAATCTGTACAGGTGCTGAAATTAGGAAGGAAAAGTCTACAGCTAATTACAATAAATCAATAACATAATGTACAATTAGCTCCCTAATCATAGCCTAAATAAGCATCCTTAATTGTAGCCTGAATCATAGGGTCAGCAGAGAGGACAACTAGCAGATAGTACAGCTGGAGAAAGTATGTCAGCAGGGAGGACAGCTAGCAGAGAGAACAGCTGGAGAAAGTATCCGTTAACACTCCCCCTCAAACTGATGGAGAGGTAACAGCAGTTTGCTCACAAACCGAACATGATTGGTCTTGGAAAGGGACTTTGTGAGGATATCAGCAATTTGGTCCTTTGTAGATACATGAGGCAGTGTGATAAGTCCCTGCTCAAATTTTTCACGGACAAAGTGACAATCTATTTCTATATGTTTCGTCCGTTCATGAAACACTGGATTACTCGCAATTTTCACAGCACTTTCATTGTCACAAAATAAGGGAGTGGGAATTGAGGGTGTCATACCAAAATCAGCTAGGAGTCGACGGAGCCACACAATCTCACTACAAACAGCGGACATAGCACGATATTCTGCTTCTGTTGAGGATTTTGACACTGTAGGCTGCTTCTTAGATTTCCAAGAAAGAAGAGAACTCCCAAGGAAGCTACAATAACCAGTAGTTGAGCGTCTTGTATCAGGACATCCTCCATAATCAGCATCTGAATAAGCTTGCAACTGAGGAAGGGCTGATTTATAGTAAGGGAGGCCCAAATCAGAAGTAGAGCGGAGATATCGGATTATGCGATGAAGAGCGGTGAGGTGCAGTCTCCGAGGATCTGAAACAAATTGGCTAACAAGTTGCACAGCATGCGCAATGTCAGGGCGTGTTACCGTGAGATAGACTAAACTTCCAACCACTCTTCTGTAGAGAGTCGGATCAGTGATAGGCTCTCCATCATTTTTGCTATATTTGACATTCACCTCAAGAGGAGTGTCCACCTGTTTATCATCAGAAAGGCCTACCAAGTTGATAAGATCTTGAGTATATTTTTGTTGGCTCAAAAAATATCCATGGGAATTATGAGAAATTTCTAACCCCAGGAAGTATGAAGCTGAACCCAAATCTTTCATTTGAAAGGAGTGTTGAAGCACGTTTTTCAAGTTGATAATACTTTGAGAATCATCTCCTGTGATCAAAATATCATCAACATAAACAAGGATAAAAACATTACCTTGAGGAGTAGATGAAATGAAAAGTGAATAATCATTTTCGCTTTGACGAAATCCTGCTCCTATGAGTACACTCTTCAACTTGGCAAACCACGCTCGAGGTGCTTGTTTTAGGCCATATAGTGCTTTGCGTAATTTGCAAACCATATGAGGAGAGGCAATGGAAGATCCTGGTGGAGGTCTCATATAAACTGTTTCGGAAAGATCACCATTAAGAAAAGCGTTCTTAACGTCCATTTGAAAAATATCCCAATCTCGTATAGCAGAGATGGCGATTAGAGTGCGAACAGTAGTCATCTTAGCTACTGGGGCAAAGGTTTCGTCGTAATCGATGCCGTACTCTTGACTAAAACCTTGAGCCACCAAGCGTGCCTTGTAGCGGTCTAAGGAGCCATCTGATTTCAATTTGACTGAATAAACCCATTTGCTGCCTACCACAGGCTGACTTGTAGGGAGAGGGACAATGTCCCATGTTTCATTGGCTTCCAAGGCATCCATTTCATCCTTCATTGCCTGAATCCATTTTGCACTCTCTGTAGCCTGCTTATAAGATCGAGGTATAGACAAAGGATCAAGTGCTGAAAACAAGGAAAGACGATCGGGGGGTCTAATTATCCGAGAAGAACGACGAAGAGATAATTGTGGGGTGGGAGAAGTTAAGGGAGGAGGAGACACATTACCTGGAGTCGAAGTCGGTGAAGGAGGAGGCATAGGAGGAGGGTGCTGTACTCGTCGGCTATAAGTGAGGAGGGGCTGCAAATTGTTAGGAAAACAAGATAAAGAGGAAGTTGTATTCAAAGAAGAAGTGCATGTGGACATATCAGAATTGGGAAAAAATGATGTATTCTCAAAGAAAATAACATTTCTGGAGACTCTCACTTTCTTAGCCTCCCAGTCATAACAACGATACCCTTTTTGAGTCTCTGAATAGCCAAGAAAAATGCATTTAACAGATTTTGCATCCAATTTTGAATATTCTGTCTTTGGCAGCAAAACATAACATGTGCATCCAAATATCTTTAAAAGATTGTATTTGGGTGGATATCCATGTAATTTCTCAAGAGGTGACACATTATCTAATAGAGGCGTAGGAAGGCGATTAATCAAGAAGACAGCAGTATTTGCTGCCTCTGCCCAAAAGACCTTTGGTAAGTTTGCATGTAACCGCAAAGCACGGAGCCATCTCTTGAATATGTCGGTGCTTTCGCTCAGCAACTCCATTTTGTTGGGGTTGTTCTGTGCAACTACATTGATGCACAACGCCTTCAGAGGCGAGAAAAGCTTTGAACTCCTTGGGAATGTATTCTCCCCCTGAATCAGAACGCAAGATCTTAATCTTTTTGTTAAACTGCGTACAGACCATGGCATGAAACTGTTTGAACACTTGCATAACTTCTGATTTTCTGTGCAGAAAATATATCCATGTAAATCGAGACCAATCATCAACAAAGCTCACATAATAACGTTTTCCAGTCAATGAACCCACACGAGGAGGGCCCCACACATCAGAATGGACAATATCAAATGCACTAGAGGCATGATTCAAGCTTCGAGAAAAAGGTAGAGTATGAGCTTTAGCAAGAGCACAACTTTCACAAGTTTTATTAAAAACATATTGATGATCAAGTTTATCTAAAACACCAGAAGAAAATATAGAATTCAAAGAGTGAGGATGGCCAAGACGACAATGCCAGAGCCTCCAACTATTGTTGGCAGAATTTATTTCATTGATGGAAGGAACAAGAAAGCAAGTTGGTGAAGTGGTGGTAGATCCAAAATCCAGGACAAAGAGCTCCCCCTTCCTATGGCCTCTCCCAATCACCTTCCCCGTGTGCAGGTCCTGTATCAAACAGCCAAGAGGAGAAAAAGAAACTAAGCAATTTTTGTTGACAAGTTGTCCAACAGAAATTAAGTTTGCTGAAAGAGTAGGGACATATAAAACATCAGTTAAAGATAAGGAAGTAGAATCTGTGAGGGGAATTGACAGTGAGCCAATTTTTTCAATGGAAAGAGCTTGACCATTAGCAATTGTGATTTTACCATGATGATGATAGGGAACAACCTTCTCAAGAGCATGTAGATTTCCTGTCATATGATTAGAGGCACCAGAATCGAAGATCCAAGTAGTTTTAGAAATGGGCTTACCAAGTCCGGAAGTGTGAAGTGCTTGAATTACTTGTTGGAGAATTTCAGGTGAGAGGGAGAATGCTGGGGCAGAGGTGCTGGAATTTTCTATTGCAGGCTTGGAGACAGTTGTTTTGGATGCAGGCTTGGAGACAGTTGTTTTGGAATCCTCTGGGGTAGGAAGAACTGCTGAATAAGCCTTGAGGGAGTGTGCATTATATTGAGGTCGCTTGCTACATTGACTAAGCACATGACCTTTCTCTTTGCAGTAGTTGC
>OU015762.1:17109814-17135910 GCA_907173295.1 Fagus sylvatica | reverse complement strand
ATATCCGAGCTCACACGGGATTACTGAGTTGACTCTAATCCCGTTTGTAACAACCCAGGTAAGTGCTAGTCACATCTGCGCTTATACCATAAGAATACTAGTCAAATTGCAATTGGAGCTCCTTGCAAATATTAAGAAATGAAAATTTAACCCAATATATGTCCGATGTGGGATTCAACGCACACACTTATCGTAATTTGGGACTTCACAATATAATTGTTATATATAAAAAAAGATGTGACCTTATCAACTTTGTCGAAACATGCACTAGATTATCATAGTTTTCCTCCTTATCCATTGTTATATACTTTTTAACTTAATTGCAAGGAATATGAAATTATATAATAGTTAAATTGTTATTTCTACTACTAACCCTTTTCACATCCATGAACACAACATAAATGTAGGATCCTTCTACAGTACCTTCAATTTATTTAACTCTACCTCAAGTGTTCGCCATTAAATAAAGATGATTGTAAAAAAAATAAAAAATTTATCTTTGTTCGTGGGTGTCTCTGATCTCTCTCTTTGATTGTTTGTATATCTGTGTGTGTGGGAGTTCTGATAAGTCAAACAAGAGCTTAGCTACAAATTAGGAGAATATCTCTTGGTTTTGGTTTAGGAATTGTTTTCCCTTAATTTTAGGAGTATCACATATTCACTCCTTAATCTATGTAACGGCTAGTAGTGTGCACAATGCACTCCTAAATTATAGCTATTTGATACAATGTAATCTCCCTATAAATAAAATATCTATTGTCAAAGCTTCACACGTTTTGTTTGAAAGCCTTTTCACTTACATGGCAATACCAAAACCAGAAAATTCTTCATGGTATCAGAGCCCTAAGCTCTTGATATTCATATTCAAACGTGAAATGGCCTCCTCCTCAACGTCTCTCTCCCTCTCTGCTGCAAACCTCCACAATCTAATCACCATTGTTTCAGTCAAGCTAAAAGCCAGCAACTATCTTATATGGTGGATGCAGATACTTCCATTGATTCAAAGTCTCCAACTTATGAATCATTTGACAGATGAGGCACCTGACTCAATGATTTTAAAAGAGTCTGGTGAATTAAATCCAAACCCAAAGATTCAAGAATGGAGCAATACTGACCTGTTGCTACGAAGCTGGATCACAGGCACATTATCAGAAGAAGCTCTTGGTCATGTGGTTGGGATGACAACCGCACGAGAGGTATGGACTAGTCTGGAAGTCGCCTACCTTCAAGCAACCAAGGAGCGTGAAATACAACTCAAACGACAACTTCAAATGCCCAAGAAAGAGGGAACCTCATTAGGAGAATACTTGATGCAGTTCAAGTCTATATGTGACAGTCTTGCAGTAATACAGAAACCTGTTTCTGATGAAGATAAAACTGTCCAATTGTCGCACTGTTTGGGAAAGAAATATGAAGTGTTCAATACCACTATGCTATCTAAACCTCCCTTTCCTACATTTAATCAATTTATCACTGCACTACAGGGTTATGATATGCGTATTCAAGGAAACCAGATTGAAGAAAAGGAAGAAACCAATCATAATATGGCCTTCATTGCTCAACACAACAGAGGACGAGGGAGAGCGTATAGCCGTGGTCGCACCCATGGACATTCTTTTTCTTCTCGAGGGTGTGGATTTGTTCCTGCAAACTTTTCTCCAAATTCCTCTGGCCGTGGACATAATCCTTACTCAAGTCAGTTTAGTCCACATAACAATCATAGTGGAACCCAATCAAAAGGAAGCACCTTTCAAGCAAACCATAATCCACAATCTCAAAAACCATCAATCCAATGTCAAATATGTGACCGGTTTGGTCATCCAGCCTCAAAATGTTGGTATAGGTATGACTACTCTCATGAATCTACAAATAATTTATCTCAAGCCCTTGTCTCCACTACTTTGTCAGATACACAGGATCAAGATCCTACTTGGTATACTGACACTGGAGCTACATCTCATATGACTTATGACAAAGGTAACCTTCAGCACTCTTCCCTTTATAATGGTTATAATCATGTTGTTGTTGGCAATGGGACACATTTGAAAATATCTCATGTGGGTGATACAGTTTTATATTCTCCTCATGGAAAATTAAACCTTCATGATGTGTTAGTTGTCCCAGATATTAAGAAAAATTTAATATCAGTAACAAAATTAACAAAAGATAACTCATGCTTTTTTGAATTTCGTTCTTTTGATTTTAAGATAAAGGACCAAACAACGGGGAAAATCTTGGCAATGGGGCATAGAAAAGATGGCTTATATGCTTTGGAGGAAGGGGGAGCAATTGAAGCTTTAGTAGCAATAAAGTCCGGTAAAGCACCTGTGGATCTTTGGCACCAAAGACTTGGACATCCTAATTCTAGGCTACTTCATGTCTTAGATTCAAAGAAATTCATTGATGTGTCTAGTTGGTTAAAAAATAAAAATATTTGTAGTAGTTGTCAAATGGGAAAAAGTTGTCGTCTCCCTTTCTCTTTAAATAAAAAAATTGATTCAGCTCCTTTAACTAAGATTCATTGTGATTTGTGGGGACCAGCCCCTATTTCTTCTGTTCAACAATTTAAATTCTATGTTATCTTTATTGATGACCATTCTCGCTTCACTTGGTTCTATCCATTAAAAAATAAATCTTCCTTTTTTAAAACATTTGTTTCTTTTCAAAGAATGGTTGAAAATCAGTTTAATTCAAAAAATCAAAATTTTTCAATGTGATGGCGGAGGTGAGTTTGAACTTAAAGAATTCATTACTCACCTAGATAATCATGGTATTGTGAAACATATTTCTTGTCCAGGCACACCTGAACAAAATGGTATCGCTGAGCGAAAGCATAGGCATCTTGTGGAAACTGGTCTTACTATGCTTTTCCATGCCCAATTGCCAAAATATTTATGGGTTGATGCTTTTACAACTGCTGTGTACCTTATAAATCGACTTCCATCTTCTGTTCTTCAAATGCAAACCCCTTTCTATAAGCTTTATGGTATTCATCCTACTTATTCATCTTTGAAGGTTTTTGGCTGTCGATGTTTTCCATATTTAAGGGACTATTCCAAGAATAAATTTGGTGCCAAATCTTATCCATGCATTTTTCTTGGCTATAGTCCTACACATAAAGGGTACAGGTGTCTTCATCCTCCAACCAAGCGAGTGTATCTCTCTAGGCACGTTGTTTTTGATGAAACAATTTTTCCGTATGCTAATCCTAAACTATTATACTCTCCATCCTCATGCAATAGTACACTCTCTGCTTTCTCGGATTTTTCTAATGATTTTCTGCAGCATCACACTAGCTCCTCCAGTTCTCCATGGGTGCAATCCACTCCATCTCTTCTTGGTTCACCTGCGCCTGCCACTTGTCCAGCACCTCCAGTTGTCTCCACTCCAGCACCTCCAGTTGTCTCCACTCCAGCACCTCTAGTTATGTCCCTACCACCTCCTGCTCCAATTTCACCCAATATTTCTGCACCAGTTACTGCTGGTTTGGAAGCGCCTCAACTTGTGCCGTGTGCACCTGAATCCTCATCGCCTTCCACTGATGTTTCCGTGGCACTTCAGTCTGTATCTCCTGCACCTGGTCCATCCACAACACCTTCCATGGAATTATCCTCTTCAGATGATCCTCAAACCTCAACAGTTGCTGCTCCAGCATCCAGTTCCACCGATTCTGCTCCTCTCTCTGGTGAACTCTATATTGATCTACCTATTGCAACAGCACCAGCGCCCCCTGCTCCTACCAATATGCATCCTATGCTTACACGCAAGAAAGCCCGTGAACAACTCGGTCTTGTTGCTCTCAAAGTCATTGAATCAACTGAACCAAAATCTGTAAAATCGACCTTTCAAAGTCCTCATTGGTTGGTTGCTATGCGTGATGAACTTTCTGCCTTAAAAAAAAATCACACTTGGGAGCTTGTTCCACGCAAGGATGATATGAATGTTGTTGGGTCTCGTTGGGTATTCAAGACAAAACTAAAATCGGATGGTTCTATTGAACGCTTTAAAGCAAGGTTGGTTGCCCAAGGCTACACCCAGTCTCTTGGAGTTGATTTCTTTGAAACTTTTAGTCCCGTTATTAAACCTCCAACCATTCGTCTAGTCCTTTCTCTTGCCCTCATTCATGGTTGGTCACTTCAACAACTTGACGTCAAGAATGCATTTTTACATGGTACTCTCAAAGAGGTCGTATATATGGAACAACCCCCAGGTTTCTCTAGCTCCATTTTTCCAAATCATGTTTGTCGTCTTCACAAGGCTCTTTATGGTCTCAAACAAGCCCCTCGTGCCTGGTTTGATCGCTTCAGCTCTTTTCTTCTTCGCCTTGGCTTTACTTGTAGCACTGCTGACTCATCTCTATTTATTTTTCGCTCTGAAGATTCCATCCTCCTTTTATTAGTGTATGTTGATGATATTATTGTGACTAGCAACAAACAAGCTCTCTTATCACGGTTAGTCTCTCGCCTTAGTTCTGAATTTTCAATGAAGGATCTTGGACCCCTACATTATTTTCTCAGTATTGAAGTTCTTCCTTTCTCTGGTGGTCTTTTCCTTTCTCAACAAAAATATGCACGTGACCTCATTGCTCGTTCTTCCATGTCCGGTTGTAATCCTATTGGCACTCCTCTTGCTCAAAAGCATAACCTCCGTCGTGATGATCCTTTTCTTGTGGATGCCACTAATTATCATAGCATTATGGGCGCCTTACAGTATATTACTTTGACTCGCCCTGACCTCACTCATGCTATTAACCTCGTTTGCCAATTTATGCATCAACCAGGTGCCTCTCATTTTCAAGCAGTTAAACGGATCTTACGATATTTACAAGGCACATTGGATTATGGTCTTCGGTTACTTTCTCAATCATCCCTATCTTTATATGGCTTTTCTGATGCTGATTGGGCTGGTTGTCTTGATACTCGTCGTTCTACCACTGGATACTGTATTTACTTAGGTGCTAATTGCATCTCTTGGGCCTCCAAGAAACAACCCACTGTCTCCAGGTCTAGTGCTGAAGCAGAATACCGTTCCATGTCCACCACAACTGCTGAACTTACCTGGCTCATGTATCTCCTTCGTGACATTGGTATTCGCCTTCCAGCTCCTCCAGTTTTATTTTGTGATAATACTAGTGCCCTCCATCTAACTGTGAACCCTGTATTTCATGCTCGTACTAAACATATTGAATTGGATGTTCATTTTGTTCGTGAGAAAGTTGCTGCAGGTGATCTTGTTACTCGGTTTGTTCCTACCCATCTACAGATTGCAGATGTCTTCACCAAAGCTTTATCTAAGGATTCTTTTCATGGCTTACGTTCCAAGCTTGGAGTGCTGCCTCCGCCCACTTCCAGCTTGAGGGGGAGTGATAAGTCAAACAAGAGCTTAGCTACAAATTAGGAGAATATCTCTTGGTTTTGGTTTAGGAATTGTTTTCCCTTAATTTTAGGAGTATCACATATTCACTCCTTAATCTATGTAATGGCTAGTAGTGTGCACAATGCACTCCTAAATTATAGCTATTTGATACAATGTAATCTCCCTATAAATAAAATATCTATTGTCAAAGCTTCACACGTTTTGTGTGAAAGCCTTTTCACTTACACGGCAATACCAAAACCAGAAAATTCTTCAAGTTCTAGAGTGCAGGATTCTTATCTCCCATATACACAAAAAGGTGAACAATCTCTCTCTCTCTCTCTCTCTCTCTCTCTCTCTCTCTCTCTCCAACGAAATCTCAAACTCAAATCATAGTTCTCCAAATTCACTACTTGACAAATTCACTACTTGTCAAATTGGAAGCAAAATGGTGCTCTTGTCAAGATTGGAAGCATTTGGTTTAAATTTACAAGTTTCCCATCGTATTTTTGTTAAAAACACAATGAAAATGAGTGCTGAAAAGTGAAAACAACTTTTTGGGTGTTCTCAAAAAACTCATATGTAAAGTAATTTTGATATATGATTTTTAAAATATGTTTTTTTGAAAAAAACTTGGCGAAACAATAATTCAAAATTTTTTTACCCATTATTAAAATTATTTAATATCAATTTTTTTAATATATGTAATTCTATAATCCCAAAAATTCTCATTTATGTTATTTTACCTAAAATCCCTATCTTTTTCTCCAACTCAATAATCGGTCCTCTCTCACCTCTCTCTTTTCTTAGCCATTAATTTTCATAAGATCTATTGGTGAAAAAGACACTACTAGCTATGTCATCAATATTCTAAAAAGGATTTTGTTAACCAGTGTCCTTAGGACAATGGTTAAGAAACATTAAATTCTTACACTTTACGAGAAATAACAAATTTTTAATATTAAAATAATAAATAGAAAGACTAAAATACCCTTAAAAGTTGTTTTTATATTATTTTAATATTAAATTTTCACTATTCACTATAAAGTGATGTTTCCTTAACCATTGTCCTAAGGACATTCGTTAACAGGACCCTTCTAAAAATTAGTGATTAACCTTCACAAGAATTTATTTTTAAAAATTAATGACATGCCTTCACATTAATTTATTCTTTATTTTCCAAAACTCCACACCTTCTCTCTCTAATCCTGGTCCTCATCTTCTCTCTCTAAGTTCACCTCCTCCTCCACATCTCCCACCTCTCCACCGCCCTTGTCTACAGCGAGGGAATTTAACTGAAAGCATATAAGCCATAGCAAAAGGACGAGAGATTATAGAAGCACCTGAAGCAGACATGTACGGACACCAACAGAAGTCATTTACTGACTCTCCCTCATTCATGAAATTTTTGCAACATATGAATTGGTTTGAGAATTACACAATAACTAATAACTAAGTAGAATTACAAATAACTAAGTACAAGTATGATTAAAAAAAAAAAAAAAAGAGGAAGTGCTTTCCTCGACAAGTATGATTAAATTGGTTTGAGAATTATTGCAGAAGGAAGTGCTTGCAACATATAAATTGGTTTGAGAATTACACAATAACTAAGTACAAGTATGATATAAATAAATGAAAAAAAGGAAGTTCATTAAATCCCGATTGGATTTAGAGTTTTGTTTGGAAAGTTGTCTTTTTGTTTGTTCATTAAAAATTTAGAGTTTTGTTTGGGTCTGTTTGCTAGGAAGTTTATTTGGAAAGATAAGAATACTTATAATTGCTATTTCTGTGATAAAAAAAATTGCTAATCAAGGATTAAAATATCATTATATTCATATTCCATCCTGTGATTTTTATTCTTTTAAAATTTGATAAAAAAAATTGAATGATCTAATCGAGTCGTTATCTACAGAAGAACCATAATCGAAGACCCTTAAAATATGGAGGCTCCGATATTAAGTTAGCAAAGAAACTATTCATTTTCTCAAATTGAGAGAGACCTCATAGGTGATTGTGCGTACCTGGTAGGGACAGGCCTTCTTTTATATAAATTTAATGTAGATACTATTTTTAATGATGCGTGAATTTTCATCTTCAGTTGCACAGTCAACTGTCGTAGGTTTCCTTTTTAATACTACTACAAAGAAGAACGAACCCCATAATCGATTTGGCCCTACCGGGGTGTTGTGTGTGATCTCTAGGGGAGGCTCCGATGCTTAAGTTAGAGCAAAGAAACTTTATATTTCTCAAATTGAGAGAGACTGTCTCATAGGTTTTTTGTGCGTACCTGGTTCAGGTGACTTGGTTGGCCTTATATAGGCTAAGAGTCATATAACTGATAAATGTTAGATATAAATGGTGTCGACACCGGCGGAAAATATCAACTACTTGACTTTGACTAAGTAGGTTTCCTTTTCCTAGATCCCGACCCCCATTTGGCGAGTGTTGTGTGTGATCTCTATCTCTTTTCCGTTTCGAGATATGAGTTATGTGTGTGTGTGTGTGGGAACGTGTGTACGTGTGTGCGTATGAGCACAAATTTGGAGTCGCCACCAACCATGGAAAATTTAAGGTGTGATTGGGCACCTATGTCTAATAGATTTTATCTTATTTAGACATTCAAAACAAAATGGTCTTGAACCAGAGATGGGTTCGGGGGTTTGCTTATGTGTGGGGAAGGTGTTAGGCACCCCACGACATCCGTTAGAAACGGTTACCTCCCTTCTAGTGTTCCCTTTTATTTGCTAAGCCTAGGTTTGTTTGTTGGTTTTAATTATGAACAAAATGTCCCAAATTCCGTCATGCAATGTACCAAGAATGGCAAATGCAATTTGACCTCATTTGGTTTTGATTAGACTCTTTATTTCACCGTCCCTCATCTTCGTATTTTTTAGGTTCCAGGCATTTCGGTAGTAGGATGTACTTGAAATCCTATAACACCTAGTGCCGGGGACAACAATTAATGTTTTTTGGTGCCATATTCAGGATCTTTTACCTTGATTTCAGAATAAAGCGGTCCGTCAAATGGGGGGATGATTAATTCACGGAATCCCATGATCCTATGGGTTAGAACCAGCCCCTTACACGAAAGGACCCGCCTCATACCCCCAAGCCAGGGCGAGCCATTGCCCTTGGGTTGCACCAACTTCGTTTCTAAAGTCCACATTACCATGTTTACTCTTTTTAAAGTTTTCATGGCAAAGTGTGTTTTAATCACATTTTTTATATCAAAGCGAATAAACAAGCAAGCAAGTAATCACGGCATGTTCGCAGCACATAAATTACTAAAAATAAATCTAACAAATATAGGATGATCATGGCATGTTCGTGGCACACCAATCATAAAAAGTAAATCAAATGAGTAATCACGGCATGGTTGCAGCACATAAATTACTAAATGACAAGAATGGAATGATCATGGCATGTTCGTAGCACATTAATCATAAACATGCAATGACATAAATATAACACTTAATCGAAATGGCAAAGTGTGATTTATGAGAATTTTTAGGGGAAGGGTCAAGACCTCGTGGGGTCGGGATTCGATGCTATTTGAAAGGCTTATTCGAATCTCGACACCACCTTAGGGTTTACATGAATGAAATAAGACAATTCTAGAAGAGAATTCAATGCCTCTCGGGCTTACATGGAGGTTTAGTACTATTTGAAAGATTTACCTAAACCCGCGAGGCCGAATAGGACTTAAATGAATGAAAAATCATTTTTAAAAAGGGGGTTTCAATGCCTCTCGGGCTTACACGGGGGTTTAGTACTATTTGAAAGATTTACCTAAACCCGCGAAGCCGAATAGGACTTATATGATGAAAAGTCATTTTAAAAGGGGGTTTCAACGCCTCTCGGGCTTACACGGGGATTTAGTACTATTTGAAAGATTTACCTAAACCCGCGAAGCCGAATAGGACTTATATGACGGAAAATCATTTTTGAAAATGTGTTGGTGATTTTGCGGGTCCAACGCCTCATGGATTTACATGGGGTTTAGCGCTATTTGAAAGACTTATCTAAAACCTCCAAGACCGATTGGTGTTTTCATGCCCAAATCAAAATAGGAAAATGGACAATAATTACAACAATATTATAAATGACGAAAATAACGGGGTTTAAGGCAAAGGATTCTCGTGGGTCCAACGCCTCATGGATTTACGTGGTTGTTAATGCCTCATTGAGGTCTCACATAATCCACCACGACCAATCGGGATTATCACGCCCAAATACACGGGAAAAAAGGGGGAGAAAATAACAATATTCACAACGTAGTAAAATAATAAATGACGAAATTCGGACATGGGGGTTGTGTTCTTGGATCCAATACCTCGTGGGTTTACATGGTTGTTAATGCCTCTTTGAGGTCTTACATAATCCACCAAGACCGATCGGGATTTTCATGCCCAAATACACGGGGGAAGGGATAATCACAATATAATATTCACAATATAGTAAATGTAAATAAAGCGATAAATATACTCAGATCTACAAATGAGAGTAATGAATACATTTAAAACAATAATGAATCTAAAGCTAGGGGTTTTTTTATGGATCCAATGCCCTATGGAATTACGTGGTGGTTAATGCCTCGTTGAGGTCTTACATAATCCATCACGACCAATCGGGATTATCACGCCCATTTCACAAGGGAAAAAGGGAATGAATAATAAACATTTATAACGTAGTAAAGCGATAAATGACGGTATTTAACAAAAGGGGTGTGTTCTTGGGTCAAATACCTTGTGGGCTAACATGGTTGTTAAGGCCTCATAGAGGGCTTATATAATCCACCAAAGCCACTCGGGATCGTCGTACCCAAATACACGGGGAAAAGGGATAATCACAATATAATATTCACAACGTAGTAAAATAATAAATGACGGAATTTAGACATGGGGGTTGTGTTCTTGGATCCAATGCCTCGTGGGTTTACATGGTTGTTAATGCCTCTTTGAGGTCTTACATAATCCACCAAGACCAACTAAGGATTTTCACGCCCAAATACACGGGGGAAGGGATAATCACAATATAATATTCACAACGTAGTAAATGTAAATAAAGCGATAAATATACTCAGATCTACAAATAAGAGCAATAAATAACTCAAAGCATATAGATAAAGCAATAACAAGACAATAAATGAACTAGGAAAGCATAAATAGAGTATAAATGAACTAAAAAAGCATAAATAGAACATAAATGAACTAAAAGACATAAACAAAAGAATAAACAAAGTGGATCCTTGTGAATCCCTTCCCATTTTAGGGATCATCACTAGTCACTTCCACTAAAGAAGAAAAAAAAGAGAGAGAAAAGAGGAGAGAGAAAGAGCTTAGAGAGAGAGGATACCTAGAGAGGAGTCTCTCACTCTAAAAACTACCCAAAACCTCCTCTAAGAACCCCTAAAACCCCTATTTTTACCTATTCTAACGCTCAAAGAGGCCTAGAGTCGAGCAAAGTTGTGTCAAATGAGGGGGGGTAGGGCTGCTTTTATAGACGGAGCTGCACGCCTCGCGCGGGTCCATCATGCGCCGCGCGGCATGGTCCCGCGCGAGTTCGTACAGCTGCCACGTGGCAGCCTTATCCTCCACGCAAGCCCCCCACCGAATCCTCCTCGGTTTTCGCATGCGTACCCTTTTCTGACCCGATTTTCGAGGGCATTTTTGAAGGCCTTCTGGTGCTCAAAATGGGTCATGCAGCATATCGTTGGAAAGCTCTCGACGTCTACTTTCCAACGGTATAAATTTTCTACGAATCGGAGTTCGGACGAGAGAGTTATGGCTCCCGGAAGTCGGGGTGCCGGAGCTGTTTTTGTGTGTTTTTCCGGCGAAGATTCCGGCCAAACGGGGGAAGCCACCGGCAAACCGAGAGTTGCACGTCGTAGCTGGAGTCATCATCTTTCCAACGCATCTGGCCTCGCGGGTCAACTTGCAGCGAGTCGGAAAGACTCTATGCGCAAAGGCGGCTGTCCGGGAGAAAAACGCGTCAAATCTTCGGCTCATTTTTCCTTGCTTTTTGTCTGTGTTCGCGCGCGTATTTGACCTAGCTCCCGACGTCGGTTTTCGATGTTCTTGGTACCGTCAAAAAGCTTGCGCTACCCTCTTTCTTAAGGTTCTGGGTTCGCGGGAAACCGAGCTTGGGCTGGAGAAATATGGTCCCGCGAGCAGGGGCCGCCGGAGTGTTTTTGGTCCATCGGAAGGCATTTTTCCGGCGAAGATTCCGGCTAGACCGGGGAAAATCTTGACGATCCGAGAGTTCCACGTTGTGCATGAATGTGTCCTCTTTCTAACGTACCTGGGCTTGCGAATCAACTTGTTGTGAGTCAGGAAGACTCTGCGCGCAAGCGTGGTAACGTCGAGGGAAAAGTTATGAAATTTTCAGCACAGCCTTATTTCGTCTGCCTGTTTTCGTGCGCGTGGTAGACGTAGCTCCCGAACATCGGATTTCGGCGATCTTGGTGTCGCCGGAAAGCTTGTGCTACCTACTTTCTAAAGGTACAGGCCTTGCACAGAGGCGGACTTGGGTTCGCAAGATACGATCTTGCGAACAGAGGCCGTTGGAATGTTCCTTATGCCAAGGGGTCATTTTCCGATTGAGATTCCGGCTTGACCGGAGGAGCTCTTGACGATCCGGGAGTTGCACGTTGTAGCTGAAGCAACCCTCTTGCTTAAGGGTTTCAGCTCGCGGACCAAGTTGCTGCGGGTCGGAAAGAATATATGCGCAAACGTCGCCTCCCAAATAGGCTGTTTTGTCAACAACACTTAGTAAAATTAAGCTTAGTGTTGGACCGCTTTCACGGTTTTGCCTATAACTCTCTCGTTTCTCGTCCGTTTTTTATCCGTAAAGTATCGAATCGAAGCTCTCATCATGCTCTACACAATGGTCAAGGAGCGGTCAGTCCGATTCAGCCTTCAGTCTGGTCAACGGTTCGGTCAAACCTCGGTCAAACTTGGTCAACTCCGGTCAAACTTGGTCAACTCTGGTCAAAACTCTCCGAACTCTGGGAAATGTATCCCAAACCACGTTTTGAGGGTTTTTGGGTATAGTGGACCCCAGTCGGGTCAGAAACGGTTCCGGTCAAACCTCGGTCAAACTTGGTCAACTCCGGTCAAACTTGGTCAACCTTGGTCAAACTTGGTCAGATTTCGGGAAATGTGTCCCAGACCCCGTTTTAAGGTTATTTGATGTGATGAGCCCTCGTCGGATCAAGCCGGCTTGGTTCGGGTTGCCTCGTTTTGCATGTCGACACCCGAAAAAATCCCGGGGGTAAAAATGGGGTTATGACAAATGGCGTAACGGTAGTATTTAAGGGAGTTTTATGTGTGAGTAACGGTCACACTAGTGAGGAAATTAAGGGAGTTTTATGGGTGTGTAACGGTCGTCTATTTAAGACACACTTTGGTACGTCGAATCTGGACGACTCATTTTTCCATACTCATCAGAAGCCCCCCATTCCAAGGTCGTTTATCCACTCTAGGTTGGACGGCCTTTGGAATGTCAGGTGCCCCAAGTATTTTGGAAATGACCTTATTATCCTTGCATGGTAGGTATGTTGTTCCCTTTTCCGTATTAGGGACTTTGAAATATTTTGGCCTTCTTGACGAGGTATCTATAGATGAGATGAGGTGCATGGTTTTTGGGTGAGTGAATGCCTCCTGGGCAGAGAATGAGACGCTTTTTTCGTCTGTACAGGTGTGTTTGTACACATGCTCGTGGATGTTTACACCTATTTTTAGTGCAAGTGCTTAAGGTCGTCCTTACACTTGTTGTTTTGTTCAAGTGGTTAGGGTCGTCCATGGACTTTGCTATTTTGTTCAAGTGGCTAAGGTCGTCCATGGACTTTGCACTTGTTGTTTTGTTCAAGTGGCTAAGGTCGTCCATGGGCTTTGCACTTGTTGTTTTGTTCAAGTGGCTGAGGTCGTCCATGGGCTTTGCACTTGTTGTTTTGTTCAAGTGGCTGAGGTCGTCCATGGGCTTTGCACTTGTTGTTTTGTTCAAGTGGCTGAGGTCGTCCATGGGCTTTGCACTTGTTGTTTTGTTCAAGTGGCTGAGGTCGTCCATGGGCTTTGCACTTGTTGTTTTGTTCAAGTGGCTAAGGTCGAGATTGGGTCGTTGAGACCAATAGAGGCCGTGATTGGGTCGTCGAGACCAAAGGAGACCGTGGAGGCCAGGATTGGATCGTTGAGACTAATGGAGGCCGTGATTGGGTCGTTGAGACCAAAGGAGGCCAGGATTGGGTCGTTGAGGCTATATTGCTTTGGGCCTCATTAGGGCTATGTTGCTTTGAGATTCCGATTGAGATTCCGGCTTGATCGGAAGAGCTCTTGACGATCCGAGAGTTGCACGTTGTAGCTGAAGCAACCTTCTTGCTTAAGGGTTTCAGCTCGCGAACCAAGTTGCTGCGGGTCGGAAAGAATCTATGCGCAAACGTCGCCTCCTAAATAGGCTGTTTTGTCAATAACACTTAGTAAAATTAAGCTTAGTGTTGGACCGCTTTCTCACAGTTTTGCCTATAACTCTCTCGTTTCTCATCCATTTTTTACCCGTAAAGTATCAAATCGAAGCTCTCATCATGCTCTACACAATGGTCAAGGAGCGGTCAGTCCGATTCAGCCTTCGGTCTGGTCAATGGTTCGGTCAAACTTGGTCAACTCTGGTTAAACTTGGTCAACTCCGGTCAAACTTGGTCAACTCTGGTCAAAACTCTCCGAACTCTAGGAAGTGTATCCCAAACCATGTTTTGAGGGTTTTTGGGTATAGTGGACCCCAGTCGGGTCAGAAACGGTTCCGGTCAAACCTCGGTCAAACTTGGTTAACTCCGGTCAAACTTGGTCAACCCTGGTCAAACTTGGTCAGATTTCGGGAAATGTGTCCCAGACCCCGTTTTGAGGTTATTTGATGTGATGAGCCCTCGTCGGATCAGGCCGACTTGGTTCGGGCTGCCTTGTTTTGCGTGCTGACACCCAAGAAAATCCCGGGGGTTAAAATGGGGTTATGACAAATGGCGTAACGGTACTATTTAAGGGAGTTTATGTGTGAGTAATGGTCATACTAGTGAGGAAATTAAGGGAGTTTTATGGGTGTGTAACGGTCGTCTATTTAAGACACACTTTGGTACGTCGAATCTGGACGACTCATTTTTCCGTACTCATCAGAAGCCCCCCATTCCAAGGTCATTTTCTAGGTTGGACGGCCTTTGGAATGTCAGGTGCCCCAAGTATTTTGGAAATGACCTTATTATCCTTGCATGGTGGGTATGTTGTTCCCTTTTCCGTATTAGGGACTTTGAAACATTTTGGCCTTCTTGACGAGGTATCTCTAGATGAGATGAGGTGCATGGTTTTTGGGTGAGTGAATGCCTCCTGGGCGAAGAATGAGACGCTTTTGTCGTTCGTACAGGTGCGTTTGTACACATGCTCGTGGATGTTTACACCTGTTTTTAGTGCAAGTGCTTAAGGTCGTCCTTACACTTGTTGTTTTATTCAAGTGGTTAGGGTCGTCCATGGACTTTGTTGTTTTGTTCAAGTGGCTAAGGTCGTCCATGGACTTTGCACTTGTTGTTTTGTTCAAGTGGCTAAGGTCGTCCATGGGCTTTGCACTTGTTGTTTTGTTCAAGTGGCTAAGGTCGTCCATGGACTTTGCACTTGTTGTTTTGTTCAAGTGACTGAGGTCGTCCATGGGCTTTGCACTTGTTGTTTTGTTCAAGTGGCTGAGGTCGTCCATGGGCTTTGCACTTGTTGTTTTGTTCAAGTGGCTGAGGTCGTCCATGGGCTTTGCACTTGTTGTTTTGTTCAAGTGGCTGAGGTCGTCCATGGGCTTTGCACTTGTTGTTTTGTTCAAGTGGCTGAGGTCGTCCATGGGCTTTGCACTTGTTGTTTTGTTCAAGTGGCTGAGGTCGTCCATGGGCTTTGCACTTGTTGTTTTGTTCAAGTGGCTAAGGTCGTGATTGGGTCGTTGAGACCAATAGAGGCCGTGATTGGGTCGTCGAGACCAAAGGAGACCATGGAGGCCAGGATTGGGTCGTTGAGACCAATGGAGGCCGTGATTGGGTCGTTGAGGCTATATTGCTTTGGGCCTCATTAGGGCTATGTTGCTTTGAGGGGCCATTATCTGCATCGAGTAACATATATACTTGCAAAACTCTGGTTAAGCATGAATTTTAGAACAATTCATTTATGAGTAATAGCTTATAATAGAGTTATTAATGTGCTTTTGACCTAGTGATCTTATCAGACTTATCTTGTGATATTTTCCTCATTGAGCCAACATTCTGGTTGGACCAATTTGTTTTTCGTGCTCATCTTGGACTAATCAGCCTAGAACATTATTTATCTTGCAAATTACCTTAAGTAACACATATATGTTTATATATTTGCAAGAAATTTAACTAATTGTAGATTTTCATAGCTGTTTATTAGTGAAACACAGCTTGTGACATAATAAAGCTACTAATAATATTTAATGAGGGTACTTAGCCGAAACTTGGCTTTCTTTCTCTCCCTTTTATTTGTTATTTGGAAATCATTAGATCTTATGAGATGCTAATCTTATAAAAGGATAAAGGCATAATAATGTGATGCTAGGTGAAATAAAACTCACATGTTTGAAAAATCACCTCATGCCCCTCTATAAGATTGTTTTTCTCAAGTGTGTAGTATATGGAATAGTTTCCAAGTTGTTCATGCCCAATATCATGGCAACATATATTCTTACAAGGGAAAGTTTTGAACACTGAACAATGTTTGTTATTTCCGATGTAGTATTTTTATTTCCGAAGTAATATTTTTAAGAGGTGAAATTTCATAATGAACATATTTCGTTTCAAAGGAAATATGTTGATACTAACTTAGAGCAGAATTAATGATCTAAAATAAATAAATAACTTTTCAAAGTTGCATTCCTTTTGTATGTGATTTTGATAATCATGTCATTGACCTCTAAACTATGTCGTTGACCTAACATATGAGATATGTACAAATTTTTAATCGAAGATAAATATCATATGAAGATAAGATATCCTACAAATTTTTATATCTAATCGGAAGAAGATAAATATCCTACACATATAGCTAATTAGCTGTGCATGTGGTAAGATTTAGGAAAGTAGTCAAGCATATGAATATTGTCTACGGGACCAATATCCACAATTCTTGCTTATTTCGAATCTGCATTAAACATAGTGCACACGTGTGTGGGATCGGCACGATGTGCAATTCATCAACCTAATGGATCAAAAGTCCAACCATAGAGGGCTTAGAGTTGAGATTATTACTTCAAAACCCAGGGGTAAGATTATTTCTTTAAAACCCGGGTGTATTCAAATCATTTTGAACTATATATATATACATATATATATTTTGAAATTTTACTGTAACGCCTCTCTTGGTTAGATTTCATATAGGACAAACACACTTATTAAGTTTTCAAATGAATTTAAATGTGTGGTGTTTGTTTCAACTATATCTATAGTTGACTTCCTTAATAGACACTATTATTTTAGCAATATTTTAGGAAATTTAATTCATTATTTCCTTTATTTATGCCACATCTATGTGAAATAAATTGTTTGCATGCAATTATTCATGCTCATGTTGGAGAGTTTCAAAATTCTAAATATAGGATTAAGCTTTGAAGGAAAATGAAAAGGCTATGTGATTCAATTTTAGGCTATATAATTCACGCCCACAATTAATGCATATAAATAGAATGAAAGAGAGAGAGAGGTTACTCGACATTAATGGTGTATTGATAAATGCTGCCAGCTGCATTGTGGTGGTCTTGAAAGAGTAATTAACTTCATTGGCTAGAATTACTCGCCATTAGTGGGACCATAATCACCACTTTATTTTTCTGCACAACTTTTTGCAAATTCATATATAACACATGACATGTATGCGCATATTGACATTTTCCAATGGGCACAACCTGTAATTCACTTATTCACCAAGGTTAAGGCAAAACAAAAGAATTCAAGAGTGATAATAATAATGGTGGTGTGACTGTAAATTCCGAAATGATTGGAGTTCAACCACACTAGAATTTTTCAGATAGAGCCATATAGATGTAGGAGATCCATCGTTAATTAATTTGGCTGCAATTCTTTTTTATTTTACATTTTTCCCTTGTCAACTCTCTTGGTTGATAAAAAGGGTAAGAAACAAAAAAAAAAAAAATCTTTGTATATAGTTTGTTGCCCTTCATATATAGTAGGTCATAACAACATATATATACATAAATATTTTCTATTTGCTTAAGGTAACATATACAACAAATATGATTAAGCCTGCCCCTTTGAGCAATTGATTAACCATTCGTCATTTTGAGAATAATTATGTTCTCCTTCTAAATTTTAGATGTGTTATTTTCATGTTTTTTGCTAACCGCGTGCTTACTAAATTTGCGCCATGAAATAAGGTACATCAAAATTTTTCCTAATTGGCATTACAGCTAGAGGCATTAATCTCTTTTTTAGTATTTTATGTAAATGGTCACCATGGGGACTGATAAGTCATGAAATATGACTTATTAAGCCCATTTTCTAGCGTTTTTAATAGAATTGTTTTGCATTTTATTTTTAGTTGTATGCAAATCATTGTATTTATTTTATTTCATTGCGTTGTATAAAAATAATTTATTTCTATGCGTTATTTTAATTTTATAAAGTCTAAATTTTATGTTTTGTTTTAGGTGCAAATTAATGTTTGAAAAGAAAAAGAAAATCAAAGCCCAAAAGCCCACAAGCCCACATGGCTAACAAGCTCACACTCTCCTTTCCTAGCCGCATCACACTAGATCAATGCTCAAAAGAGTTTTAATTGAAATTCATGGGAGCTTGCCGTGGATTGCATGTCCCTTTGTTGCCGCAATGCACCGGATCATTGCCCCATTAATGAGTTCACGTGACAAGCTTGCTTTGACCAATTGCATGCCATTTTTTCCTACCACACCACACATGATTATTTCTCTATGGGAGCCCTAAGAAGCGTGTTTTCTTCTTTCTTCTTGGACAGCAGCCGCTGGAACGAAAGGGAGGCAGAAACTCCATTCCTTTTACTTTGTTCTTCATTTTTTCTCTAGCTTATTTATTTCTCTAGTTTCTTTTGTAATTTCTTGGCCATGATTGGCTAGACACTTTGCTTGGGCTAAGGGGGAACCCGAATTTGTAAGGTAATCTAGTTTATTTTAAATCCATTTTGAGCTTGAATGTTTTAGATTTATTCTTTGATTGTTCATATTCTTGTTATTTGTGGTTCTATGAGTTGAATCTTTTCATGAGTTCAATCATGTTTTTCTCATAGTTAAGTAAAGATTTTAGTTCCATTAAATCTAAGAACTCTTAATTTCATTGGATATTACTTTTTACTACATTGTTGCTAGATTAATTAGTACAATGTCGATTTTAGGTTTTTCCAATGTAGTTATTTATTATGTATTTAAATCAATGAACAATCAAATAATATTTCAAAATAATATTTTATTAAAAAAATGGTTTTTATTGCTAAATGTTCCAATTGAGGGTTTGGGATGTGAAACCCCCAATTGTGTAATTCCATGGATTTAAATTGAATTAGTTTATCTTAGCAAATTTGAGGAACCCAAATGCCCTAGCAATTTTTAGATTTGAGTTTCTTTACTTATTTAAATTGTGAGTTTTCAAAACAACCAAAACATTTTCTTGATTTAATTTATAGTGTTACGTGTTTAATTTAAAACCCCTCTCTCCGTGGTACGACAACCCACCTTACCATACATACAAATTTGACCATTTCCACCTTATACAATTTTTCCAGATTTGAGCATTTCTTTATATTCATTTACATAGTCAAAACCAAACATTTTCTTGATGATAATTTATATGTTACGTGTCTATTTATTCCCTCTCTCCGTGTACGACAACCCACCTTACCATACATACTACCATTTACCTTATACATCCACACATATATTCATACATATCAAATTTGATTAGTCTCCATTAAAGAACGACGTTTTGGAGGCCGATCAAATTTTGGCGCCGTTGCCGGGGAGAGGCGTATTTGAAGGAACACCATCACGGGATTGGTTTGCTCAATTGACTTGTCAAGGCGGTAAACTCGTTCCAACCCTTTCTTTGTCAATACCATTTTTTTGTATATATTATTGTTAGTTGTTTTATTTATTTTTGCTGCATGAGTAGAAGGTATCGTGATAATCTAGGTAGATTTGCAAGAGAACTTGACACGGATTCTTCGGATTCCGAAGCTTACTTTCCAAATCTATTTGACTCACCTATTGCATCCGATACACTTTCACTCACATCATCACACACAATGGGTGATCATGAGGAAGATCAACCCGTCAAGACTCTACATGACTACCTACACCCCACTAGGAATAGTTCACCATCATGCATCATGTTTCCGGCTAACCAACAAAATTTTGATTTTAAGCCTGGAATGATTCCACTCCTTCCTACATTTCATGGTATGGATAATGAAAATCCATATGTGCATATTAGAGAGTTTGAGGAGGTAGTTGCCACTTTCCATAGCCAATTAGGATCAATAGATACAGTTAGGCTTAAATTCTTTCCCTTTTCTTTGAAAGATAAGGCGAAAAGTTGGTTGTATTCTTTGAGACCTAGGTCTATTGCTTCATGGGGTGAGATGACACATATTTTCTTTAAAAAATATTTTCCCGAGCACAAGACCAATGCTTTTAAGCGGCAAATATCAACCTTTGAACAAAGAGAGAGTGAATCTCTCTACCAAGCTTGGGAAAGGTTCAAGGACCTTTTGAGTTTGTGTCCTCATCATGGGTATGAGAGTTGGCGTACGGTTAGTTGTTTTTATGAGGGGTTGCTCCCTAGGGACCGCCAATTTGTAGAGATGATGTGTAATGGGGAGTTCTTGCAAAAAGACCCCGATGAGGCTATTGAGTATTTGAACCATTTGGCAGAAAAAGCCCACACATGGACCGGACCTAGTGCTACTGAGAGTACTAATCGGTCTAAACCTCACACCTCTACTTCTTCGAGTGGAGGGATTTACCAATTGAAAGAGGAGGATGGTTTGAGGGCTCAAATAGCCCAATTAACCAAGGAGATAGAGACCCTAAAAATGAGAGGGACTAGTGGTACCAAGCAAGGTTACCAAGTTGAAATGCATGAGGAATGTAGTGTGTGCCATGATCCGGAGCATCCTACCAAGGATTGCCCGATGTTGCCTAGTGTAGTGGGGGTTTTTGAGGAACATTGTGGAGCCATAGGGAACTTTAGGAAACCATTTTCACCCTATTCCGAGACTTACAATCCGGGATGGAGGAATCATCCTAATTTTGGTTGGAAGAATGACACTCACTCTTCCCAACAACCATCCATGCCACAAAGGAATTTTTCCCAATCCTATCCCTCCCAACATGCACCTCCACCACAACAATTCACTCCCACTCATGTGCCACACCAAGCACAACAACAATTTCCTTCTTCCTCTAATTCACTTGAAAGTACAATTCATGCTTTTCTTGAGACACAAAGCAAGACCAATCAAAAGCATGATGCACTTTTAAATCAATTAGCCGAAGAGAATAAGGAAATGAAAAGCCACATTTCAAAGTTGACCAATGCTTTAACAGTAAATGAGAAAGGGAAATTTCCATCCCAACCTCAAATACCTCAAGGTCAACACATGGCTCAAGGTTCCCAAAATAAAAAGAATGTAGAGCATGTTAATGAAGTCACTACTAGAAGTGGGAAGAATGTTGATAGCCCACACATAGAAGAGCAAGAAAAGAGTAGTGACAATGTTGATTTGCCTACCACAAGTGAACCTCTTACTAGACCAATTTCCGTACCTTTCCCACAAGCTCTAAAAGCTTCAAGGAAGTTGGATTCTAGTCCTGAAATCCTAGAAAATCTTAGGCAAGTGAGAATTAATTTACCACTCTTGCATGTGATTAAGCAAGTACCATCTTATGCCAAGATTCTTAAGGATTTATGCACTATGAAAAGAAAGCACAATGTGAAGAAAACCGCTTTTCTCACCGAACAAGTTAGTGCTTTGATTCAACATAACACACCTCCTAAGTATAAAGACCCCGGTTGCCCAACCATTTCTTGTATCATTGGTGACCATGACATCGAGCAAGCTTTGCTTGATCTTGGGGCAAGTGTGAACTTAATGCCTTATTCGGTCTATTTACAACTTGGTCTAGGAGAAATTAAACCCACCACGGTGGTGTTACAATTAGCAGACCGGTCGGTAAAAAAACCAAGAGGGGTTGTGGAGGATGTGTTAGTCCAGATAGATAAGTTTTACTATCCGGTTGATTTTCTCATATTGGACACCGAATCTGTTGTGCATGCTAATTCAAAAATTCCTGTAATTCTTGGTAGACCTTTCTTAGCTACTGCTAATGCATTGATTAATTGTAGGAATGGTTTGATGAAGCTTTCTTTCGGGCACATGACTTTGGAAGTGAATATCTTCAACATTGGAAAGCAATTGGTGGAAGATGATGAATGTGAAGTGGCCAATTGGGTTGATGTGGTTGTGGAAGACCAATTCCACAACACTTATTTTTCTGACCCTTTTGAATCTTGTATCGTAAATTCTTATGATTTAGATTCTTCCATTAACTCTGAAATTACTGATGTTTGTTCTTTACTTGATGATTTTCAGGTTATGGAGCTAAGTGGGTGGAGACCAAGATTTGAGGAGTTGCCCAAAAGTGAACTCAAGCCCCTTCCTTCTAGCATTGAGATTCCAAAGCTTGAGTTGAAGCAACTCCCAAGTGAGCTTAAATATGCATTCCTCGAATCAGGTGATACCTTTCCTGTAGTGATTTCCTCTAAATTAACTGTTGAACAGGAAGGTAGCCTAGTGCAACTCTTGAAAAAGCACAAAACCGCAATTGGTTGGACCATAGCGGACATTAAGGGAATTAGCCCTTTAGTTTGCACACACAAGTTACATTTTGAGGAAGAGGTTAAGACCTCTAGAGAGCCTCAACGTAGGCTAAACCCAAACATGAAGGAAGTAGTAAAAAGTGAAGTGCTTAAATTGTTAGATGCGGGTATTATATACCCGATAGCGGATAGCAAATGGGTTAGTCCTACTCAAGTGGTTCCCAAAAAGTCGGGAGTCACGGTTGTTGAGAATGAGCTTGGGGAATTAGTGCCCTCTAAACCTTCTTATACTATCATGTTCTATATTTTTGAAACATTGAGGACAATGTTGAATTTAGGTTGGGGGGTGGGATAGTAATTTTTTAGAGCTTCCCATACATATGTTGAAGTGTTGAAATTCTTGCATGCTTATTGTGTTTCCCCTTCATTGACATCTTTTTGCTTTTAGTAAATATTAAAAAAAATAAAAAAAAAAAAATTTGGTGTTTAATGTTAAGCTATTGTCTTGAAAGAATGAATTTATATGCTTTGATTGTGCTATCCTTGAGGATGTATTGAGCATTAGCTTTGATTTGAATGTCATCAGTGAGCTTAAAGGCTTGAACGCATGAGCATTTGATTGAGAAATTTAAATTCTGTCCTTTGATGCTTGATTTTTGGGTAGTGAGATTCCACATGTTTCTTTGAACTTCACAAGCACATTAGTACATGGTTGTGGGGTATGAAAGCCAAACATGAATGTTTAAAATCTTAAGACTAGTTGGTTGACTTGTTGGTTGTGAAATCCTTGGCATGGTTTTGTGTATTGCAAGATTTAAAAAAAAAAAAAAAAAAAAAAAAAAAAATAAAAAAAAAAAAAAAAAAATTGGCCATCTTGAGCTTATACTGAGTAACCGGGCCTCTTGCCTAATCAGCAGTGAGTGTTCGCGTCAAAAGGTAAAGGTTTGGAATGGTCAATATGGTGTGGGTAACTAGTTTAGCTTCGTAGCCTTTTTGACTCGAGTTAGTAAGCCCTTAGGGGTGTCTTTACACCTAGTGCCCATTGAGCCACTTGGTTTGGGAGTTACTGGTCAAACACTCGATACACGGGTCAACTAGAAAGCTTAAGGGAGCTAAGCATTGTACAACCCACACAATAAAAAAAAAAAAAAAAAAAAAAAATGATGATGCAAGTGTATATGAGCAATTTAATAATACTTGCTATGCCTTGGTTGTTTCACCTGACAAAGAATTTTAGAAAACTTTGAAGGACTAAGCCATTTATGATGGAATTGTTTGAAGCCCCATAACCATGAGCTAACTCACTTTACACTAAGGATGTGTGTGGCGTTTTACTATTTGAGTATGAGCAAATTCGGATAGAGTTTAAATTTTTCATAATTTTGGAGATGAAGTTTGTGTTTTTAAGCTTGCTCATGACTGAAAACCATTGCTTTTGTGATATTGCTTTCCCTTTGATGACATGATTGGCATTGTTTGAAATAAATCAAGACTGAGCACGTTACTTGAGAAACAAAACGTTTGTGGGTATCGTTCTGGTAAGCCCTCACGAGACTATAACTCGTCCACTAGGGACACCTAGGGGTTTAAAGGCTTGTTGCATGAGCTAAATGCAACCGAGAGTGCCAGCGAAAGTGGTATAGTTTAGGTTTATTTTCTTTTGAATTGTTTTTAGGTTTGCTAGAGACTAGCAAAATTTAGGTTGGGGGGTGTGATAAGTCATGAAATATGACTTATTAAGCCCATTTTCTAGCGTTTTTAATAGAATTGTTTTGCATTTTATTTTTAGTTGTATGCAAATCATTGTATTTATTTTATTTCATTGCGTTGTATAAAAATAATTTATTTCTATGCGTTATTTTAATTTTATAAAGTCTAAATTTTATGTTTTGTTTTAGGTGCAAATTAATGTTTGAAAAGAAAAAGAAAATCAAAGCCCAAAAGCCCACAAGCCCACATGGCTAACAAGCTCACACTCTCCTTTCCTAGCCGCATCACACTAGATCAATGCTCAAAAGAGTTTTAATTGAAATTCATGGGAGCTTGCCGTGGATTGCATGTCCCTTTGTTGCCGCAATGCACCGGATCATTGCCCCATTAATGAGTTCACGTGACAAGCTTGCTTTGACCAATTGCATGCCATTTTTTCCTACCACACCACACATGATTATTTCTCTATGGGAGCCCTAAGAAGCGTGTTTTCTTCTTTCTTCTTGGACAGCAGCCGCTGGAACAAAAGGGAGGCAGAAACTCCATTCCTTTTACTTTGTTCTTCATTTTTTCTCTAGCTTATTTATTTCTCTAGTTTCTTTTGTAATTTCTTGGCCATGATTGGCTAGACACTTTGCTTGGGCTAAGGGGGAACCCGAATTTGTAAGGTAATCTAGTTTATTTTAAATCCATTTTGAGCTTGAATGTTTTAGATTTATTCTTTGATTGTTCATATTCTTGTTATTTGTGGTTCTATGAGTTGAATCTTTTCATGAGTTCAATCATGTTTTTCTCATAGTTAAGTAAAGATTTTAGTTCCATTAAATCTAAGAACTCTTAATTTCATTGGATATTACTTTTTACTACATTGTTGCTAGATTAATTAGTACAATGTCGATTTTAGGTTTTTCCAATGTAGTTATTTATTATGTGTTTAAATCAATGAACAATCAAATAATATTTCTAATTTAGATTTTATTAAAAAAATGGTTTTTATTGCAAATGTTCCAATTGAGGGTTTGGGATGTGAAACCCCCAATTGTGTAATTCCATGGATTTAAATTGAATTAGTTTATCTTAGCAAATTTGAGGAACCCAAAGCCCTAGCAATTTTTAGATTTGAGTTTCTTTACTTATTTAAATTGTGAGTTTTCAAAACAACCAAAACATTTTCTTGATTTAATTTATAGTGTTACGTGTTTATTTAAAACCCCTCTCTCCGTGGTACGACAACCCACCTTACCATACATACTACCATTTACCTTATACATCCACACATATATTCATACATATCAAATTTGATTAGTCTCCATTAAAGAACGACGTTTTGGAGGCCGATCAGGGACATATGTGGGTATGTGCCTATATATATATGAATGACATTTAGCAGTTCCTCTTTAATCACGGAATGCCTAGGAATGGCAGGTTTGGTATTAAAATAAAGGCTCGATTTATGAAAATATACCGCTAAAATTTCCATTTAAATAATATGGAGGATTCTATGTATTATTCCCAAAAATATGTTAGTGGAGTTTTTCTCAAACCGCTTAGTGACATTATTCGAAGTGGTCAACTTGGGGCACTAATTGTGAAATTATGATATCACAATAATTTAGGCATGCAAGAGGCAAATGAGTGATATACGTATAAAATAGGCACTGGCGGTAGTTATGAAATTAAGATAGAATATTTAGATATTTACCTTGTGTGAAGGGAGAGGCTATCACATTCATTTGATGAGGGCCTTACTCCATATATAGCTGATCTACTCGATTCTTTCCGTCATTGATTTTCTTTTTTAAGAAAAAATCTTCATTGCTTAGAAGGAGTAATGCTTCGGGCGTTATACGGCATTGAATGGGACCATATTTACTACTTTCATGGTCAATTGCCCGAAAATAATGGGATGACTTGTGAGCCAATTACCAAAGTGGGCCATTGCTTGTTAATATACCGTGTTCTAATCCCATGGCCGTAGATAAGCATATGTGTTTCTATTTCTCATGCAATGAATACATCTTAACAAATGTTCCTAGCTACAATATGCTGATCTTGAAAAGGCAGTTGACTCCAACATGGAGATTACTCAAACAATATTCCAAATTTTTTTTTTTTTAAGGATGGGCCAAGCCAAAATTGG
>OU015762.1:17001435-17109714 GCA_907173295.1 Fagus sylvatica | reverse complement strand
GCTCTAGAACTCCCACACGCAGATACAAACAATTAAAGAGAGAGATCAGAGCCACCCACTAGCAAAGACAATATTTTTCTTTTTACAATCACGTACATTTAATGGCTAACACTTGAGGTAGAGTTAAATAAATTGAAGATATTGTAAAAGGATCCTTCATTTACGTTGTGTTCATGGAAGTGAAAAGGGTAAGTCATAGAAATAGCAACTTAACTATTATATAATTTATATTCCTTGCAATAAAGTTAAAAAGTCTATAACAATGGATTAGGAGGAAAACCAAGATAATCTAGTGATTCGACAAAGTTGATAAGGTCCCTTTTTTTTATATGTAACAATCATATTGTGAAGCCCCAAATTCTAATAAATGTGTGTGTTGAGTCACACATCGGACATATATGTACTAGGGTCGAACTGGTCTTTATCAACAATTGCAATGAGCCCCAATTGTAACTTGACTAGTCATTTTTGGGGTGTAACGCATATGTGGCTAGCGCTTTCTGTGAGGTTGTTACAAATGGTATTTGAGCGTGAATCTTGCTCAAGCGAGATGGGAAAAGGAGGGCTCAAGCAAGATAATAAACCCGCTTAAGTGAAATACTAAAACTCGATCAAGTAAGAAAGGAACCTGCTCGAGAGAAATTGTGTAAGTTCAAAACTCCAAATCTTGTTTTCTGAATTACTTTTAAGGGATAATTACACTTTACCACCTTGAAGTTTGACCTATTTTTAATGATTTCCCTAAAACTTCCGATTTGAACAATTTACCCCCTAATTGGACTCAAGTGCAACGTCTGGTACCCTCTCCATTCCAAATTGCTTTTAAATCAGAATGAAAAGTAACTAATATGCAACATTACATCATTACATGACCCTTCTGCCCTTGAAAATACGAAAATACCCTTAGCTCCACAATTTTTTCTTTTTTTGGCAAAATCCAAAAATACCCTCACCTGCCCTCCACCAATCACCTCTTAGAAAAAAACTTCTTTTTTTTTCCTGAGAAAGAATGAATTTCTATGGTATCTTCTAATAGCCATTCAATACAAACCTTTTGACCAAAAAACCAAAAACCCAGTTTTGGCAATGGCATACATAAGAAATTGTGCATACTTAGTGGATTATGACATACGGGTAATTATATTATACTCTGGGAGTGCATTAAATGTATTCTTTCTCCTCTCACAGAAGTCGTGGGTCCCGTTAATTAAAATTATGACAGGACCCACAACTTCTGTGAAAGAAAGGAATACGTATTCAATGTACTCTCGAAATATTATATAATTTTCACATGACATACATAAAGTCACCAAGTTACCTTCTTTTATTCTATGAACAATTACACCAGTGGATTCGATAAAAGCATTTTTTATTAAACCCTATTTGTGCATGGCCAGAAAATATATAGTGGCTTTATACCGTCAGTTTTTCTTAAACCCTATTTGTGCACCTATATAGTGGGAGAGTCAGAATTTTTATTAAAGGGGAGCTAAGCTAAATATTAAATCCAAATATATATTGCTTATACGTAAACTATATCTGTAACATTAGTTTCTTATATATAATAAAAATATGGGTAAATTAGGGTAAATTAGACTAACACTCCAAGTTTATAGTGAAATTACAATTGACACACTCTCTATTTTTTAGAAAAACACTTCGCTCTAAAATGATCAAAATAATTGACATTCCGCTCCCAAATAATTTATATCCCACTCTCAAAATAATTCACACTCCGGTCCATTTTTGGAGCAAAGTGTAAAATTATTTTGGGAATTTTGGAGCATCGTGTGAATATAACTCAAATAATTTTTTTTGTCCAATCAGTTTGTAAATTGTGAACTCTTTATATCAAGATTAGTGATAGTGTTAAAAATGATGAACCATATAAATTTAATCAATTTTAAATAATTTAAATAATAAACGTATTTTGCCTTCCTAAGCATATGCGAGTCAATATAATAAAAATATAACAATAATAAAACTAAAGAAAAACTTTTTTTTTTTTTTCTCGTAGATATCAAATGCTTTATGAAATCCGCAATTGTCATTTCTTAAAAAATAAAAAAAAAATGAAAAAAGAAAAAAGAGAGTATTTATATCTTTGATTCTCCAAATGCAAAATAAATAAATATCTTTTTTTTTTTTTTTTGGGACATAAAGAAGGCCTCTATAAAGGAGATTTACTTACCTATTTCTATTAACATATATCTTGAATATGTTTTAAGCTACATATGATATAAGAGTAATTAAAAAAAAAAGAAGTCATCCCCCAGGTTGTAAAGTCTTGCCAGAAAAGATTATATTTTTAGTCTCTAAACCATAGTTGTGAATATCGTTCCGTTCCGACCGAAACAATCGGAAAATCTTGTACCGGTGTGCAAACCGGAACGAGAAACTCCCCTATTCCACCTCGGGTAAAATTTCAGCCCATTTCGACATGTTTTGGCTATTCCAACCAAATCCGGCCGGTATACTAATTTCTTCTATTTTGGTATCTCTTATACTCAAATGGCGGTACAAACTACAAAATATTAAAAAAGAAAATGAAAAATTGCCGAACCTTCTCTGCTCTTCTTCTTCTTCGCCCACCTCCTATTTCTTCTTTTCTTGTTTTGTATGCCAGCTGTTACCTTTTCTTTACTTTTTCTACTTTTTTTCCTTTTCTTTTTGGTTTAAGTGTCGCTGCCCCTTCACATGTTTAGCTATTTGGCTCTTAAATTTTCAAGTTTCAACTATTCATTCTATTTCTTTTGGTACCTTTGGCATGTCTTTTAGTTTTATTATTATTAGTATTATTAACTAAGTGGTGTCTGATAATTGATTAGTATTAGATTGATATGAGCGTACCGAAATATTTTGTTTCGAGGGCCAAACTGGAACGGGCACCATAACTTTATCCTCAACATTGCTCTAAACCCCTTTTATAGGGCGCAATTGAAGTACGTTATGGAAGTACGTTATGCCGGTAGTGGTTTTTTCTTTGAAAATATTCCCGTAATTGAAGTACGTTATGCCGGTAGTGGTTTTTTCTTTGAAAATATTCTTCATCGATTTTCATTTCATCACCAAATCTACACGTGTTTTTATTGCTTGATGTTTCTTGCTTTATTCCAAAATCTTAGGAGAGAGTCTCAGGGCAAGCAGAGGGAAAAATAGAGAGAAAATACAAAACATTAGAGTGAAACCCCTGCCCACATTTACCAAAGTCCCATCTTTTCCAAAAATCGTTTTCTCTGAATTCAATCCTTGTTACTGTCCTTGATTTATCTTTCATCGAGTCAAAAATTTGTTTTGAGAGAGATTGGCCAATGCTTCAAAGCTCAGTCCTGAGGGGGGACAAAAAATCTTCACTGATCCCACTCACAGCAGAAATACACATCCCCAAACAGACCAAACATCAAACACCTTATCTGCACAACCTCATCTCTATTTACCATAAATCCACTGCCTTTTTCATCCTCCAAAGCCCACAAATTTCCCTCAACTAAACCCAAATGCAGAATCCCCATTCAGACCACAACTCAAACACCTTACCTGCAAAACCCCATAACAGATCTCCAAAGCCAAACCCATTACCGTTCAGACCAATCACCAAGAACTTACATCATTCCTAACCGCCGAACCCAACTAAGCATCGCCCAAGCCGGAAAGCACTGCTCCAAGCCGCCGCTGCCACTGCGACCGTTCCATCCATGCCGTTCACGAACGCCGATTTCACTGCCAAAAGCTTGTAGAAAACTCTGGGTATATTTCTAATCACTTTCACTTGAACATGTTGCTGAACTCACCTGCTAGTGGATTCTATTTCAGTCATGTGGGTTACGCTTTGTTTAAAAGAATGGGTCTGTCACTTTGCTAATAGGCCCACGAAATGCTCTCTCTTGCTTTGAATGACATGCTCTTACTATTTGATGTATTTAAGAAAGCCCGCTAGAGCTTAATAAAGAGTCCAATGACCTTCTTTTAAAATAAAATTCAACGCAAAACAAATTTAACTTTTGTTATCCAAATGATGACTTAAACAAGCAAACATAATACAGGTGATTTCATTTACCTATTTGTGCTTGCTTTTAACCTCATTATTTTCATCATGTCGTTTCTATTATCTTGTTTTCATCACATGCTTAGTTTTAAACCGTTGTGCAATTAAAATAAATCCATCACTTGTTTGAGTTGATATAATAAATTTGAATAATGTCGTGTCCATCAAATAATTGATTAAACACTAAATCATATTTACTTACTTAGTAGAGACTGGTAATATAATGAGGGCATGTGGGTTCCTCATACCTTCCCAAGACGTAACCACATCCCCAAACTCGTTATTGGTGGAACATTTCGGGGGGTTTTATCCACATATCCCTATCATCACTTAGAGCATCCTCATCGACCCAATCAAACTGTATATTCAGAAAAAAAAAATAATAATAATAATTAGCAATAAACCCCAAAAACCACCTGCACCAAACTAGTCATTGTTAATTATTATTTTTTTTCACTTTGCTACAGTACTCACCCAAGACCACGAGCTACTGTTCATGAACAAACCAAAACAAATTCATTTCACACTCAGTCTCTCTCCACAAGCCAGACCCGTTGTCCTCTCCCTCTCAAGCTCGCGACCGATCGTCCACAAACCGGCGCCGATCTTCACCGACGAGAGGAAGGGAGGAGCAAATGGCGCCGATCGACATCCATTTTGATCGATCTGCACCTCACCCCGTCGATGTTCATCGTTGCCGTTTGAAGCCCTCTATCGCGGATTAAAGCCCACGCCATCGACCCCGCCACCATGCCTCTGTAATAAGTAGAGGTGACAACCCTGAATCGCTCTTGTCCAACAATGTCCCAGATCTGGCCTTGACCTCTTTCCCATCGATTTCCACCGCCTGGGTTTGGAACTCCACTCCAATGGTGGCCTTGGAGTTGTTATCGAATTCGTTGCGATCGAAGCATGACAAGAGGTTGGATTTCCCCACTGTCGAGTCACCTATCACCACTATCTTTAACAAGTACTCCTCTTCGTCCCCATTCCTTCTTTTGAATGCTCCATTAATTTCTTTGATGAATTTTTATTTTTTATGATATCTACAACCCACTTCTTCCTTCTTTTTGTCTTCAAACCAATGAATCTGCTACTCTCTCACTCTCTGTTTGATGTGTTTTTATTTTTATTTTTATGAATTACAGGGATGGGTTTTGGTTGATTTTGGATGAAAATGTGGCTGATTTGTGGTTAATTTTGGATGATTTTGGTGTAATTTTGGTTGAAATTGTGGCGATAGGTTTGCTGTCTGTGATGGTTGAAAATTATTCTGTTGATTGTGCTGATTTGCGGTTGATGAAATGAGCCTAAAGCTTGATTCTGGGTGTGGGTTTGCCGTGAATGAGTTGGTTGGGTTGTTGCCGTGGATGAACGGAAAATTTGTGGAAAAAAAAAAAAAAAAGTTTATTTATTTTGGAGAGAGAGTAATATTTAAATGGAATGAAGAAAAAAATGAAGAGTTTGATGTAGTTGAAGTTTGCTGAAAAAAAGAAAGAAAAAGGGTGATGTTTTAGGGACAAATTGGCTAAAATTATGGTTTCTCTAATGTGAATGCTCTTAAGATCTTAATTATAACAAAAATTCACCTTTACATATAAAGGTAACGAATGGAGCTCCAACTTTGATGAAGTCTTCTGATAATTCCTTTTTTAATCCCAAAAAGGAAAATCCGTTCCTCCAATTTTCCTCTTCTCTCAATCAAAATAAGGATCAATCCTTCTTTTACCTTGCATCCCATTCCTTTCTCTATTCTTTCCTTCCAACAAATCACACGTACGTACGGTTCCCTTTGCAAGATTCTCTGATGTGTAAAGTGCTATATTGGTACTGTCGCGAGGCACACATGCACATTGGTTTCCCTCTATAAATAATGCAAATTACCATTGAATTCCACAAACTACATTCTTAAGACATTTTAGCAAAAAAAAAAACAAAAACATTCTTAAGACATGGATTGCAAGTCCAAGGATCCCACTACCAACCCCTGCGCTGAAGTCGGTATGTTTTTTCCTCCTTGTATTCTTTCTTATTTATTTCATTTCAGTGTTCATAAAAGTACACCATGATTAATTGTCGTTGTTTTTTGGCCTACTTTAAGTTGGAACTCTTTGATGGCATGGATTTGAATGTAAGAAGAGAACCCCAAATTTCCAAAACACCATCCCGAGACCATCAAAGAAGTGGATATTATTTCAAATCTCAAATGTGGAGTTGTTTAAATTCCAACTTATCTTTTAAAAGAATTAAGTAATTAGAATAACAATGATTTCTTGAAATCTTGGAGCTAGCGAGAGATTGAAGTGGGCATCCCGAAAGAAAGGAATATGTTCATATTATGATGGTAATTATAGGGTTTTTTTGGGGGGTCTCAGTCTCTTCCAATCCTTGCCCACATATTTATACTGATTACATCGAGGAAATTAATAGAAGGCTTACCACAGCAATACATGAACAAAAACATATTTTTATCTAAAGAATTCTTTTTGAAAAAAATGAAGCAAAATGCATTTTTAAAGACATTTGAAATGAATGTTGACAGAATGTTTGTCTCTTCTCATGAAATAAACTACATTCAAGATATGTTATTTGTGGAGTATCTTTCTACTTGTACCATGCACATTTTTTTTTTCTTTCTAATTTTCTCTAATATGTGGAGATTAAATTGGGCTTATTAGTAGAAAATGGTTCAACTTTTTAGCAAAATCTGTGTAAGTGCATATTGCACTATGACACATCAAAACATAAAATTTATTATTTCTATCAAATTAGATGCATGATAGAAAAGTGGAGTATGTAGGAATCATGTAATTACATGCCCGCAGTAGTTGCACATGTGTGATTCCAAAATTTTTTATTAGATATTTCATTTCTTTCTTTTGTTTTCAATTTCAATTCCACACTGTAGCCATGATGTCTCACAATTTGATAGGAGTCTCCGTGTGAGGAAAATATGAAAGTGACACAAAGAATAATATGAAAGTGCTCACTCACTATTAAAATAAAAGTAAAATTCTGTTATCAAAGTTTCAAGAATTTTTTAATATACCACCTCTATTAAAATTCTATAAAAAAAAGTAATAAGAAATTAAAACAATATTCATTATTTATCATAATTTATGGTTTTAATGTAAACTTGGTCTAATTACAATGTGTGCTTACATCATGTAACTTGAGTTTATTATTATTATTATTATTATTAATTTTAATGATATTAATTTTTCTTAACATATATAAATTTTAATTAAGTTCATGCATTGCATTGCATGGGTATATTATTAATACTATATAATAAAGATTGTTTACTATATGTAATAGTTTTAGCAAGTGGATGCCCTCTCCTTTATTTTATTAATTAGTGGGACCCACATTTATGTGGTGGGACCTACCATTCATATGAAAGGAGGATTACACATTTATTTGTAGTCTCTGGACTACTGAATAATCACTCCACACAAAAGAGTCCTAGCCTTTAAAAAAAAAAAATTTGAAGAACAACAATTTTCACAAAATATTTAATAACATCGTAGAGGTGTCTAGTTGTGAATGGTAACTAATAAAATGATGTTTTGGTGGGTCTATATGAGAACTAATAAAAATATGGTAATTCAGATGTTATGAAAAAATGTTGTGACTATAGCATTATTCTTAGAAATATTACTCTAAATAATTCTATCACCAAAAGTTTCTAAATATTTTTTCAAAGAAAAGTTTCATTATTATTTTAATAATTTATCTTAAATTTTTTGTTTTAATAATGAAAGTTGGATTTTATATTTTGTACTTGCCGATTGTAACTCAATGTAAGTATTATTTGGTGTATGACATATTTTTGTCATTCAATAGACTATAGGAAAGAATTAAGTTGTATTTGCATGATATCCATGACTACATTATTCATTTTCTAATGTATTTAAATCTTCCCAATGTATTGTAGAAATCACAAGGAAACCAAGACATTATCGTCCAGCTCATTACTTACTTAAAATACAATCGTACTCTTTACTGATCAATACTGGGGTGGAGAAGTATGAGTCTGGTGTATTTGAAGTTGGCAGGCCACAAATGGTGGGCTCTAATGCATTACTCTCAGCATTCTTTGTTATATTAGCACATAAATGTGTGCCTCATCATGTACTTTGCCTTCTTTTGCAGGAGGTTGTCTATCTATCCAAAAGGTAACCTGAAAATGAATGGGCCGACTGATCACATCTCCGTTTATTTGGAAATTGTTGATATAGAAAAGTATTGTCTTGGTTGGGAGGTTTATGCTAGCTTCAAACTATTCGTGTTTGATCAAAAAAGGGACCAGTTCGTGACCATTCAAGGTTTGGTCTCTTTAGATTGATACATATGCATAAATGTGCAATTGTATGTATACAATATTATTTACCATATTTCATAATTATATTTGCTATATATCTTGTAGATGCTGATGGGGAAATTAGAAGATTCCATGACGTGAAGACTGAATGGGGATTTAACAAATTTCTCTCTCTTGATTCTTTCAATTGTCATTGTAATGGATACCTTGTCAACGATTGTTGCGTATTTGGTGCTGAGGTTTTTGTTCATGACCGTAGTGGCAAACGAGAGTTTCTTTCTATGATAAAAGATCCTCCCAACGGTGTTATGACTTGGAAGTTGGAAAACTTTTCGGCACTAAACAAAGCAGCTTATTATTCTCAAGTATTCGCTATTGGAGATTTAAAATGGTATTTTTATTATTGGAAGTTGCACTTTTATTGTATATAAAGGAAAGCTACCATTACTTAACTTATTAACATATTATTTCTAACTCTTTTAATTGAATCCAGGAAATTGCTACTTTATCCCAAAGGAATTTCTGATGGAGAGCCCAAAGCGATTTCTCTCTTCCTCTGTTCATGTGATTGTCTTGATCATTGTTTTCAATCTGAGCACAAATATTTTGCAGAATTCAAGCTGCGGATAAGGGACCAAATCAACAACAATCATGTTGAAAATTCAGGTAAATCCTATTTTTCAATCGTTTCCTTTTCCTTTTTATTTTATTTTTTATTTTTATTTTTTTGTGGTAAGCCTTTCGTTTTTATTTTTAAATATTATTATTTTTTATTTTTTATTTTTCAGGTAAACATTGGTTTTCTAACTCATTGAACGAGTGGGGTTTTTCAAAATTCTTGTCTCTAACGGATCTGCAAGATGCGTCCAAGGGGTTTCTTGATAATGACACATTAATTGTACAAGCAGAAATTTTACTTATGTCTGCAATTAAGTAATCCCTTAGTAACAGTGCATATCTACCTCAAAATGTCATTTGAGGAGATTGAGATTATTATTGCTACAATTGTAAAGATGTTGATAATAAAATACTTTTAATTTGCTACATTATCCCAGTAGTGGTTTTTTCTTTGAAAATTTTCTTCATCAATTTTCATTTCGTCACCAAACCTACATGTGTTTTTATTGCTTTTTGTTTCTTGCTTTATGATTTGGTGTTTATATATGTGGTAAATAATAATTATCTAATTGAAATAATTTGATTATTAATGAAATATTTTTGTTGTGTAATTAATATAGGGGTCTAAACTAGAAAATTTCAATTATATATGTATGCGCTAAAAAAACCATTATATTCAATTAAAAATAAATGTTGAACGTATAACTTTCTCTTGGAGATGCGTAACATATTGATGTGTAAATGGTTACAAAAAGTCAACATTTTACAAAAGGAAGATTTGGATGTGACTTCATCAACTTTGATGAGACATTGTTTTATCATGGTTTCGTTATGCATCCTAAAAGAAGGATTGAGATCCCATGCAATACTCAAAAAGTATTGCATGGGTGCAATTCCTTTTTTCCTCTCACATTTTCAAAACTTTTTCACTTTTTGTTTTTTGAATTTTTTAATAATTTTTTATTAAGTGATTGAGATTGAAAGTTAAGAAATTAACTTTCAATCTCAGGTTGTTTGACCACTCAATTGGTATTGCATGCAATACCAATTGCATGAGATATCAATCTAAGAAAAGAATAACCCAATCCTCCTTTTCTCTCCAATCAAAAAAAGCATAGATCCTTCTTTTTGTCTTCCATCTCGATCCCTTCTCTATTCGTAACTTCAAACCAATCACACGTAAGGTTCCGTGTGTAAAGTTATATGCCATTGTTGTGGAGCACACAAGCCCATTGATATTCCTCTATAAGTAACACAAATTATTGAGAGTTGTGAACAAAGAGGATTTCGACGAACCAAAATGGCAGAATTTGAATTCAAGGAATGCAAGCACCGCGAGGTTCCTATTACCAACCTCTGCTGCGAAGAAATGGGTATGATCTCTCTCCCTCTTGATTGATATCGCACTACAAGAAAAATAGTCTTTGGAGACGAATAACTTTCGTCACCATTTCGTCATCGGAGTTATTAGGTGACGAATATAGTTTCGTCAAATTAAGCTTGTCACTAAAAGTTCTTGTGAAGTATTTCGTCACCGAATGATTTTAATAACCAAAAAAACAAAGTAATTGGTGACGCATATGTTTCGTCACTTAATGTTTTCATCACCAAATGTTTTACCTGTTGACAAAATATTTCATCAACATATATTTTTATTTTTTTATTAAGACATGAGGTGACGATAGTATTTCGTCATGTAAAGTTTTCGTCACCTAAAGATTTATGTGATGACAAATTATTTCGTCACCAGTTAATTTTAATTTCTTTTTTATTTTTTTTTATTAAGTTATGGGGTGACAATAGTATTTTGTCACGTAAAGTTTTCGTCATCGAAAGATTTTTGTGGTGACAAACTATATTGTCACAATTTTTTTTTTCCTTCTATTAAGCTATGGGGTGACGATATGATTTTGTCACCTAAAATTTTCGTCACCTACGACTTTATATATGTGGTGACAAAAGATTTCGTCACTAATTAATCTCAAATGTGGAGTTGTTTAAATTTCCAACTTCTCTTTTAAAAGAATAAAGTAATTAGAATAACAATGATTTCTTGAATCCTTGGAGCTAGCGAGAGATTGAAGTGGGCATCACGAATGAAAATAATATATTATGATGGAAATTATAGGGATTTTTTTGGGGTCTCAGTCTCTTCCAATCCCTGCCCACATATTTTTACTTATTATCATTGAGGGAAATTAATAGAAGGCATTACCCCAGCAATACATGAACAAAAACATATTTTTACCTAAAGGATTCTTTCTGAAAAAAATAAAGCAAAATGCATTTTTAAAGACATCTTGAAATGAATGTTGACAGAATGTTTGTCTCTTCTCATGAAATAAATGAAAAATGATATCTCAGTTACATTCAAGATATTTTATTTGTGGAGTATCTCTCTACTTGTACCATGAACATTTTTTTTTTCTTTCTTTCTAATTTTCTCTATAATACGTGGAGATTAAATTGGGCTTATTAGTAGAAAATGGTTCAACTTGGATTTAGCAAAATCTGTGTAAGTGCGTATTGCACTATGACACATCAAAACTTAAATTTTTTATTAGATATTTCATTTCTTTCTTTTGTTTTCAATTTCAATTCCACACTGTAGCCATAATGTCTCACAATTTGATAGGAGTCTCCGTGTGAGGAAAATATGAAAGTGACACAAAGAATAATATGAAAGTGCTCACTCACTATTAAAATAAAAGTAAAATTCTGTTATCAAAGTTTCAAGAATTTTTTAATATACCACCTCTATTAAAATTCTATAAAAAAAGTAATAAGAAATTAAAACAATATTCATTATTTATCATAATTTATGGTTTTAATGTAAACTTGGTCTAATTACAATGTGTGCTTACATCATGTAACTTAAGTTTATCATTATTATTATTATTATTATTATTATTATTATTATTATTCAATTTTAATGATATTAATTTTTTAACATATATAAATTATAATTAAATTCATGCATTGCATGGGTATATTATTAATACTATATAATAAATATTGTTTTCTACATGTAATAGTTTTAGCAAGTGGATGCCCTCTCCTTTATTTTTTATTTTTTATCCTTATTATGCCACGTGGACAGTTTTTTTTAAGTCTCTTTATTTTACATGTTTTATCCCAACTATGAAAAGATTCAATACACACAAACGAATCCTAGCCTTTAAAAAAAAATAAAAATAAATAAATAAATAAAATAAAATTGAAGAACAACAATTTTCACAAAATATTTAATAACATCGTAGAGGTGTCTAGTTGTGAATGGTAACTAATAAAATGATGTTTTGGTGGGTCTATATGAGAACTAATAAAAATATGGTAATTCAGATGTTATGAAAAATGTTGTGACTATAGCATTATTCTTAGAAATATTACTCTAAATAATTCTATCACCAAAAGTTTCTAAATATTTTTTCAAAGAAAAGTTTCATTATTATTTTAATAATTTATCTTAAATTTTTTGTTTTAATAATGAAAGTTGGATTTTATATTTTGTACTTGCCGATTGTAACTCAATGTAAGTATTATTTGGTGTATGACATATTTTTGTCATTCAATAGACTATAGGAAAGAATTAAGTTGTATTTGCATGATATCCATGACTACATTATTCATTTTCTAATGTATTTAAATCTTCCCAATGTATTGTAGAAATCACAAGGAAACCAAGACATTATCGTCCAACTCATTACTTACTTAAAATACAATCATACTCTTTACTGATCAATACTGGGGTGGAGAAGTATGAGTCTGGTGTATTTGAAGTTGGCGGCCACAAATGGTGGGCTCTAATGCATTACTCTCAGCATTTTATGTTATATTAGCACATAAATGTGTGCCTCATCATGTACTTTGCCTTCTTTTGCAGGAGGTTGTCTATCTATCCAAAAGGTAACCTGAAAATGAATGGGCCGACTGATCACATCTCTGTTTATTTGGAAATTGTTGATATAGAAAAGTATTGTCTTGGTTGGGAGGTTTATGTCCAGCTTCAAACTATTCGTGTTTGATCAAAAAAGGGACCAGTTCATGACCATTCAAGGTTTGGTCTCTTTAGATTGATAGATATAAATAAATGTGCTATTGTACATATAGAATATTATTTACCATATTTCATGATTATATTCGCTATATATATTGTAGATGCTGATGGGGAAATAAGAAGATTCCATGACCTGAAGACTGAATGGGGTTTTAACAAATTTCTCTCTCTTGATTCTTTCAATTGTCATTGTAATGGATACCTTGTCAACGATTGTTGCGTATTTGGTGCTGAGGTTGTTGTTCATGAACGTAGTGGCAAAAGAGATTTTCTTTCTATGATAAAAGATCCTCCCAACGGTGTTATGACTTGGAAGTTGGAAAACTTTTCGGTACTAAACAAAGTAGCTTATTATTCTCAAGTATTCACTATTGGAGATTTAAAATGGTATTTTTATTATTGGAAGTTGCACTTTTATTGTATAAAAAGGAAAGCTACCATTACTTAACTTATTAACATATTATTTCTAACTCTTTTAATTGAATCCAGGAAATTGCTGCTTTATCCCAAAGGAATTTCTGATGAAGAGCCCAAAGCGATTTCTCTCTTCCTCTGTTCATGTGATTGTCTTCATGATTTTTTTCAATCTGAGCACAAATATTTTGCAGAATTCAAGCTGCGTATAAGGGACCAAATCAACAACAATCATGTTGAAAATTCAGGTAAATCCTATTTTTCAATCGTTTCCTTTTTTTTTTGTTGTGGTAAGCCTTTCTTTTATTTTTTTTAAATATTTTATTTATTTATTTTCTTTTTTCAGGTAAACATTGGTTTTCTAACTCATTGAACGAGTGGGGTTCTTCGAAATTCTTGTCTCTGACAGATCTGCAAGATTCGTCCAAGGGGTTTCTTGAGAATGACACCTTAATTGTACAAGGAGAAATTTTACTTATGTCTACTATTAAGTAATCCCTTAGTAACAGTGCATATCTACCTCAAAATGTCATTTGAGGAGACTGAGATTATTATTGCTACAATTGTAAAGATGTTGATAATAAAATACTTTTAATTTGCTATGGTTATTCTGAAATTATTTCTTTAATCCCTAGGAGTATATATATATATATATATATCATTATATATATATATATATATATATATATATATATAATATATATATATATATATATATATATATATATCTGGCAGGAGCCAGCTTGTGACTAGGTTGGGCACGTATCCACCCTCAATTTAAAAAAAAATACATTATCTAGGTATATATCCTCTCAGACTCTTAGTATTTTGCACACAGCTCACTCTGTTCTCTCTTTGTCTTGGCCTTTTTGGTTTGGATCTTCGTTGTTACTCCTTTCTCTTCTCTTCATCTTCTTCTACTTGTTCTTCTTCTTTACGGACAAGACTAACATTTTTCATCTTCAAAGCTTATCAATTGTCTGCAAACTACACACCTGCTTTAATTTTTCTCCAATCACGTGGATCCCTCTCCCTATTCTTTTCACTTTTTTACTTTTTGCATTTTACATTTTTAAATGTTTTTTATTTTTTGAGAGGATGTCTTTTTTTTTTGGATTGAATAACTAATACATTAGTTACTTAATTGATGGTATAACTAGTATCATGCAATGTGAGCGCCCAAAATATATAGAGAGGTGTTATTTCCACACCCATTAATGATACCAGCATATAACCCGTGCAAAGCGCAGGATAATTTATATTATTATTCATGATTAGAAATTTAATTTGTATGTGAAGTAGGTAAATCATAACATAAAATTGTAGTAGTTGGATTACCAATCAAATAAGTAGTGTCACAGCACTGACTTGCTATAGTTTAGTTTCTTTTGTATTCCTCGACTTAAAAATGTCTTTATTTTATATATGCATCCTTCATTTAAAAGTGGTCGTAAATGTTGAACCAGATTCCTTCTTATACTTACATGTAGTTGCGTTGCTTACAAAATATGATCCAAACAAATAAATATATGTCCATAATATTATAATCCTTCTTATTTTCCAAAACTCCACACATTCTCTCTCTAATCCTGGTCCTCATCTTCTCTCTCTAAACTCACCTTCTCCTCCACAACTCCCTCCTCTCCACTGTCCCTATGTAGGCCAGAAGAATTGACCACAACGTTAAAAGAAAAGAACTCCCCTCTCCTCTGCAAAAGAAACTCTATCTCAATTTTTCAATTAAATGTCTAATTATTTGGCCAAAAACACAAAATGAATAAAAAAAAAAAAAATTCATATGAAATAATCCATAAACACTCTCCCGTGAACACTCTATTTGATTTTTACGAGAATCAAACCATAGTTTCAGGGGACGTAGCGAGACGACAAAAGAAAAAAAAAATAGTTTACAAATTTTAAAAGAATAAAAATCACGGGATGGAAATGAATAGAATAATATTTTAATCCTTGATTAGCAATTTTTTTTATCACAGAAATAGCAATTATAAGTATTCTTATCTTTCCAAATAAACTTCCTAGCAAACAGACCCAAACAAAACTCTAAATTTTTAATGAACACCCAAAAACCAACTTTCCTTATCTTGTTGGTGTTCCTCGGCTTCTGCAAGGAAAGCACTTCCTCTTTTTTTTTTAATCATAACTTGTACTTAGTTATTGGTGTAATTCTCAAAACCAATTCATATGTTGCAAAAATTTCATGAATGAGGGAGAGTCAGTATATGACTTCTGTTGGTGTCCGTACATGTCTGCTTCAGGTGCTTCTATAATCTCTCGTCCTTTTGCTATGGCTTATATGCTTTCAGTTAAATTCCCTCACTGTAGACAAGGGCGGTGGAGAGGTGGGAGATGTGGAGGAGGAGGTGAACTTAGAGAGAGAAGATGAGGACCAGGATTAGAGAGAGAAGGTGTGGAGTTTTGGAAAATAAAGAATAAATTAATGTGAAGGCATGTCATTAATTTTAAAAAATAAATTCTTGTGAAGGTTAATCACTAATTTTTAGAAGGGTCATGTTAACGAATGCCCTTAGGACAATGGTTAAGGAAGCATCACTTTATAGTGAATAGTGAAAATTTAATATTAAAATAATACAAAAACAACTTTTAAAGGTATTTTAGTCTTTCTATTTATTATTTTAATATTAAAAATTTGTTATTTCTCGTAAAGTGTAAGAATTTAATGTTTCTTAACCATTGTCCTAAGGACACTGGTTAACAAAATCCTTTTTAGAATATTGATGACATAGCTAGTAGTGTCTTTTTCACCAATAGATCTTATGAAAATTAATGCTAAGAAAATGTGTAACTCTTATGAGTTAACTCCATGTAACTTAAACCCATATATATATAAACGTGCACTTATTTGAGATTGGAGAGTGAGAGAGGAGAGAGGTGAGAGGGGACCGATTATTGAGTTGGAGAAAAAGAGAGAGGGATTTTAGGTAAAATAACATAAATGAGAATTTTTGGGATTATAGAATTACATATATTAAAAATTGATATTAAATAATTTTAATAATGGGTAAAAAATTTTGAATTATTGTTTCGCCAAGTTTTTTCAAAAAAACATATTTTAAAAATCATATATCAAAATTACTTTACATATGAGTTTTTTGAGAACACCCAAAAAGTTGTTTTCACTTTTCAGCACTCATTTTCTGTTTTTAACAAAAATACGATGGGAAACTTGTAAATTTAAACCAAATGCTTCCAATCTTGACAAGAGCACCATTTTGTCAATTTGCAAGTAGTGAATTTGTCAATTTGGAGAACTATGATTTGAGTTTGATTTTGGTGGAGAGAGAGAGAGAGAGAGAGAGAGAGAGAGAGAGAGAGAGAGAGAGAGAGAGAGAGAGAGAGAGAGAGAGAGAGAGAGAGAGAGAGAGAGAGAGAGAGAGAGAGAGAGAGAGAGAGAGAGAGAGAGAGAGAGAGAGATTGTTCACCTTTTTGTGTATATGGGAGATAAGAATTCTACACTCTAGAACTCCCACACACACAAATATACAAACAATCAAAGAGAGAGATCAGAGACACCCACGAACAAAGATAAATTTTTTATTTTTTTTACAATCATCTTTATTTAATGGTGAACACTTGAGGTAGAGTTAAATAAATTGAAGGTATTGTAGAAGGATCCTACATTTATGTTGTGTTCATGGATGTGAAAAGGGTTAGTAGTAGAAATAACAATTTAACTATTATATAATTTATATTCCTTGCAATTAAGTTAAAAAGTATATAACAATGGATAAGGAGGAAAACTATGATAATCTAGTGCATGTTTCGACAAAGTTGATAAGGTCACATCTTTTTTTATATATAACAATTATATTGTGAAGTCCCCAAATTATGATAAGTGTGTGCGTTGAATCTCACATCGGACATATATTTGGTTGAATTTTCATTTCTTAACATTTGCAAGGAGCTCCAATTGCAACTTGACTAGTATTCTTACGGGTATAAGCGCAGATGTGACTAGCGCTTACCTGGGTTGTTACAAATGGGATCAGAGTCAACTCAGTAATCCCGTGTGAGCTCGGATATAATGGGCCCTAAGTTACTTTTTATATAACTATCTTTTAATCCAATCAGTTTGTAAATTGTGAACTATATATCTTTTAAATCTTATTGATCATAATTAATTTTAGATTTAATCATTTTTTTTTTTTTTGTAAATTGTGAACTCTTTATATAAATCAAAATTAGTGATAGTTTTAAAAATTATGAACCATATAGGTTTAATAAATTTTAAATAATTTAAATAATAAATGTATTTTGCCTTCCTAATATACGAGTCAATACAATAAAAATATAACAATAATAAAACTAAAGAAAAACCTTATTTTTCGTAGATGACAAATGCTATATGAAATCCGCAATTGTCTTTTCTTTTATAAATAAAAATAAAATAAAAATTAGAGTATTTGTATCTCTGATTCTCCAAATGCAAAATAAATAAGTAAATGTTTTGTTTTAGGGAAGTAAAGAAAACTTCTATTAAAGAGATTTACTTATCTATTTCTATTAACATATATCTTGAATATGTTTATAAGAGTAATAAAAAACAAAAAAACAAAAATGAAGCGTTAATCCTTACTTTAAACTTATCAATTCGTAGCAAAACATTTGTTTAACACACTTTTATTTAATGAGTTACGTATGTCATAAGAATAATAAAAGGGAAAAATTATGCATTAATTATTTATATAAATGCAGTATAATGTTTTTAAAATCTACGGGGTCATTAGTCAAATTTCTATATAAAATCTTATTTTCTATTTAAAAAAAATAGAAGGGAGGGAGAAATTTTTAAAAGTCAAGGGGGCCATAGCTCCCCTAGGTCCCCCCTCCCTCCACCCTTGCACCTATATAAACCCTATTTTGTATGATTTTTAGTAAAGAAAAGGAAGCAAAAGCATGTGCTATTTAGAGAAAAATCCTTGTGCCTTATGTCCTTGTGCTTTCAATGAGAAACCCATGTTAGTTTAAGATCCATACTAGTGATCAAAAGTTTCCAGTGAGTTCACTGTAGATTAAATTTTCAGGGAGATGGCTTTGAGTGTGCTAGAGGTTCTGGTTCGTGAAACAGACATGTCGTCTGTAAAAGGATTCATGTAAAAGAAGTGTAGAGATTTTGACATTGTTGTGGGTCACATCAGTGAGTTGTCTACTGGGTCATAGAGTTTTGTCACAAAAGGTAATGTTTCTAGTCTCTAAACTCCTTCTTATGCATGGAGGATTGCTTTAATTGGACTACATTATCCCAGTAGTGGTTTTTTCTTTGAAAATATTCTTCATCAATTTTCATTTCGTCACCAAACCTACATGTGTTTTTATTGCTTGATGTTTCTTGTTTTATGATTTGGTGTTTATATACATGGTAAATAATAATTATCTAACTGAAATAATTTGATAATTAATGAAATATTTTTGTTGTGTAATTAATATAGGGGTCTAAACTAGAAATTTTCAATTATATATGTATGCGCTAAAAAAATCATTATATTCTATTAAAAATAAATGTTGAACGTATAACTTTCTCTTGGAGATGCGTAACATATTGATGTGTAAATTGTTACAAAAAGTCAACATTTTACAAAAGGAAGATTTGGATGTGACTTCATCAACTTTGATGAGACATTGTTTTATCATGGTTTCATTATGCATCCTAAAAAAAGAGGATTGAGATCCCATGCAATACTCAAAAAGTATTGCATAGGTGTAATTGCTTTTTTCCTCTCACATTTTCAAAACTTTTTCACTTTTTGCTTTTTGAATTTTTTAATAATTTTTTATTAAGTGATTGAGATTGAAAGTTAAGAAGTTAACTTTCAATCTCAACCATTCAATTGATATTGCACACAATACCAATTGCATAGGATATCAATCCCTAAAAGAAAACCCAATCCTCCTTTTCTCTCAATCAAAAAAAGCATAGATCCTTCTTTTTTTCTTCCATCTCAATCCCTTCTCTATTCCTAACTTCAAACCAATCACATGTAAGGTTCCGTGTGTAAAGTTATATGCCATTGTTGTGGAGCACACAAGCCCATTGATATTCCTCTATAAATAACACAAATTATCGAGAGTTGTGAACAAAGAGGATTTCAACAAACCAAAATGGCAGAATCTGAATTCAAGGAATGCAAGAACATCGATGTTCCTATTACCAACCTCTGCTGCGAAGAAATGGGTATGATCTCTCTCCCTCTCGATCGATCACTACAAGAAAAATGGTCTTTGGAGATGAATAACTTTCGTCACCATTTCGTCACCGGAGTTATTAGGTGATGAATATAGTTTTGTCACATTAAACTTGTCACTAAAAAAACAAAGTAATTGGTGACGCACATGTTTCGTCACTTAATGTTTTCATCACCAAATGTTTTATCTGTTGACAAAATATTTCATCAACATATATTTAAATTTTTTATTAAGACATGAGGTGACGATAGTATTTCGTCATGTAAAGTTTTTGTCACCTAAAGATTTATGTAATGACATTATTTCGTCACCCGTTAATTTTAATTTCTTTTTTATTTTATTTTTATTAAGTTATGGGGTGACAATAGTATTTTGTCACGTAAAGTTTTCGTCATCGAAAGATTTTTGTGGTGACAAACTATATTGTCACATTTTTTTTTTATTAAGCTATGGGGTGACGATATGATTTTGTCACCTAAAATTTTCGTCACCTACGACTTTATATATGTGGTGACAAAAGATTTCGTCACTAATTAATCTCAAATGTGGAGTTGTTTAAATTTCCAACTTCTCTTTTAAAAGAATAAAGTAATTAGAATAACAATGATTTCTTGAATCCTTGGAGCTAGCGAGAGATTGAAGTGGGCATCACGAATGAAAATAATATATTATGATGGAAATTATAGGGGTTTTTTTGGGGTCTCAGTCTCTTCCAATCCCTGCCCACATATTTTTACTTATTATCATTGGGGAAATTAATAGAAGGCATACCCCAGCAATACATGAACAAAAACATATTTTTACCTAAAGGATTCTTTCTGGAAAAAATAAAACAAAATGCATTTTTAAAGACATTAGAAATGAATGTTGACAGAATGTTGGTCTCTTCTCATGAAATAAACTACATTCAAGATATGTTATTTGTGGAGTATCTTTCTACTTGTACCATGCACATTTTTTTTTTTCTTTCTAATTTTCTCTAATATATGGAGATTAAATTGGGCTTATTAGTAGAAAGTGGTTCAACTTTTTAGCAAAACCTGTGTAAGTATATATTGCACTATGACACATCAAAACATAAAATTTATTATTTCTATCAATATAGATACATGATAGAAAAGTGGAGTATGTAGGAATCATGTAATTACATGCCCGCAGTAGTTGCACATGTGTGATTCCAAAATTTTTATTAGATATTTCATTTCTTTCTTTTGTTTTCAATTTAAATTCCACATTGTAGCCATGATGTCTCACAATTTGATAGGAGTCTCCGTGTGAGGAAAATATGAAAGTGACACAAAGAATAATATGAAAGTGCTCACTCACTATTAAAATAAAAGTAAAATTCTTTTATCAAAGTTTCAAGAATTTTTTAATTTACCACCTCTATTAAAATTCTATAAAAAAAAGTAATAAGAAATTAAAACAATATTCATTATTTATCATAATTTATGGTTTTAATGTAAACTTGGTCTAATTACAATGTGTGCTTACATCATGTAACTTGAGTTTATTATTACTATTATTATTATTCAATTTTAATGATATTAATTTTTCTTAACATATATAAATTTTAATTAAATTCATGCTTTGCATGGGTATATTATTAATAGTATATAATAGAGATATTTTTCTACATGTAATAGTTTTAGCAAGTGGATGCCCTCTCCTTTATTTTATTAATTAGTGGGATCCACATTTAGGTGATGGGCCTACCATTCATGTGAGAGGAGGACTACGCATTTATTTGTAGTCCTGAACTACTGAATAATCACTCCACACAAAAGAGCCATAGCCTTTCAAAAATAAAAAAAATTTGAAGAACAACAATTTTCATAAAATATTTAATAACATCGTAGAGGTGTCTAGTTGTGAATGGTAACTAATAAAATGATGTTTTGGTGGGTCTATATGAGAACTAATAAAAATATGGTAATTCAGATGTTATGAAAAATGTTGTGACTATAGCATTATTCTTAGAAATATTACTCTAAATAATTCTATCACCAAAAGTTTCTAAATATTTTTTCAAAGAAAAGTTTCATTATTATTTTAATAATTTATCTTAAATTTTTTGTTTTAATAATGAAAGTTGGATTTTATATTTTGTACTTGCCAACTGTAACTAAATGTAAGTATTATTTGGTGTATGACATATTTTTGTCATTCAATAGACTATAGGAAAGAATTAAGTTGAATTTGCATGATATCCATCACTACATTATTCCTTTTCTAATGTATTTAAATCTTCCCAATGTATTGTAGAAATCACAAGGAAACCAAGACATTATCGTCCAACTCATTACTTACTTAAAATACAATCGTACTCTTTACTGATCAATACTGAGGTGGAGAAGTATGAGTCTGGTGTATTTGAAGTTGGCGGCCACAAATGGTGAGGTGGAGAAGTATGAGTCATAAATGGTGTACTTTGCCTATTTTTGAAGTTGGTTGTCTATCTATCCACAGGTAATGCCTGAAAATGAATGGGCCGACTGATCACATCTCTTTTATTTGGCTCAAATTGTTGATGCATGAAATAGTATTGTCTTGGTTGCATGGAGGTTTATGCTATCTTCAAACTTATATTTGATCAAAACAAGGGACCAGTAAATGACCATTCGTGTCAAGGTTTGGTCTCTTTAGATCCTCATCATGTATAAATGTGCAATTTGCCTTCTTTTGTAGGAGGTTGTCTATCTATCCAAGTAAGGTAACCTGAAAATTAATTTACCATATGATTCATCTCCGATGTTTATTTGGAAATTGTTGATATAGATCTAAAGTATTGTCTTGGTTGGGAGGTTTATGCCAGCTTCAAACTATTCGTGTTTGATCAAAAAAGGGACCAGTTCATGACCATTCAAGGTTTGGTCTCTTTAGATTGATAGATATACATAAATGTGCAATTGTACGTATACAATATTATTTACCATAGTTCATGATTATATTCGCTATGTCTATTGTAGATGCTGATGGGGAAATAAGAAGATTCCACGACCTAAAGACTGAATGGGGTTTTAACAAATTTCTCTCTTCAATTGATTCAATTTCAATGTAATGGATACCTTGTCAACGATTGTTGCGTACGATTGTTGCGTATTGCTGAGGTTGTTGTTCATGAACGTAGTGGCAAAAGAGATTTTCTTTCTATGATAAAAGATCCTCCCCTTGGTGTTATGACTTGGAAGTTGGAAAACTTTTCGGTACTAAACAAAGCAGCTTATTATTCTCAAGTATTTGCTATTGGAGATTTAAAATGGTATTTTTATTATTGGAAGTTGCACTTTTATAGTATAAAAAGGAAAGCTACCATTACTTAACTTATTAACATATTATTTCTAACTAACTTTTAATTGAATCCAGGAAGCTTTTAATTGAATCCAGGAAATTGCTACTTTATCAAAAGCGATTTCTCAAAGGAATCTGTTCATGTGATCTGATCTTCATGATTTTTTTCAATCTGAGCACAAATATTTTGCAGAATTCAAAGCTGCGGATAAGATTTCTCTAATCAACTTTAATCCTGTTGAAAATTCAGGTAAATCCTATTTGTTCAATCATTTCTTTGATTTTTTTGTCTTCATTTTTATTTTTATTTTTTTTATTTTTTTCAATCTTTATTTTTTTTTTCACAAATATTTTGCAGAATTCAAGCTGCGAGTAAGGGACCAAATCATTGTTTTCAACAATCATGTTGAAAATTCAGGTAAATCCTGTTTTTCAATCGTTTCCTTTTTTCTTTTGCAAGATTTTTTTTTATGTTTTTTTAATATATTTATTTTTTTATTTTGTTTTATTTTTATTATTATTATTTTTTTTTTAGGTAAACATTGGTTTTCTAAATCATTGAACGAGTGGGGTTTTTCGAAATTCTTGTCTCTGATAGATCTGCAAGATTCGTCCAAGGGGTTTCTTGATAATGACACCTTAATTGTACAAGCAGAAATTTTACTTATGTCTACTATTAAGTAATCCCTTAGTAATAGTGCATTTCTACCTCAAAATGTCATTTGAGGAGACTGAGATTATTATTGCTACAATTGTAAAGATGTTGATAATAAAATACTTTTAATTTGCTATGGTTATTCTGAAATTATTTCTTTAATCCCTAGGAATATATATATATATATATATATATCATATATATATTATATATATATATATATATATATATATATATATATATCATCTGGCGGAGCCAGCTTGTGACTAGGTTGGGCACGTACCCACCCTCAATTTAAAAAAAAATACATTATCTAGGTATATATTCTCTCAGACTCTTAGTATTTTGCACACAACTCACTCTATTCTCTCTCTGTCTTGGCCTTTCTAGTTTGGATCTTTGTTGTTACTCCTTTCTCTTCTATTCATCTTCTTCTACTTATTCTTCTTTACGGACAAGACTAACATTTTTCATCTTCAAAGCTTATCAATTGTCTACAAACTACACACCTGCTTTAATTTTTCTCCAATCATGTGGATCCCTCTCCCTATTCTTTTCACTTTTTTTACTTTTTGCATTTTACATTTTTAAATGTTTTTTATTTTTTGAGAGGATGTTTTTTGAGAGGATGTCTTTTTTTTGGATTGAATAACTAATACATTAGTTACTTAATTGATGGTATAACTAGTATCACACAACGTGAGCGCCCAAAATATATAAAGAGGTGTTATTTCCACACCCATTAATGATACCAACATATAACCTGTGCAAAGCGCAGGATAATTTATATTATTATTCATGATTAGAAATTTAATTTGTATGTGAAGTAGGTAAATCATAACATAAAATTGTAGTAGTTGGATTACCAATCAAATAAGTAGTGTCACTGCACTGACTTGCTATAGTTTAGTTTCTTTTGTATTCCTCGACTTAAAAATGTTTTTATTTTATATATGCATCCTTCATTTAAAAGTGGTCAAAAATGTTGAACCAGATTCCTTCTTATACTTACATGTAATAGTGTTGCTTACAAAATATGATCCAAACAAATAAATATATGTCCATAATATTATAATCCTTCTTATTTTCCAAAACTCCACACATTCTCTCTCTAATCCTGGTCCTCATCTTCTCTCTCTAAACTCACCTTCTCCTCCACAACTCCCTCCTCTCCACTGTCCCTATGTAGGCCAGAAGAATTGACCACAACGTTAAAAGAAAAGAACTCCCCTCTCCTCTGCAAAAGAAACTCTATCTCAATTTTTCAATTAAATGTCTAATTATTTGGCCAAAAACACAAAATGAATAATAATAAAAAAAATTCATATGAAATAATCCATAAACACTCTCCCGTGAACACTCTATTTGATTTTTACGAGAATCAAGCCATCGTTTCAGGGGACGTAGCGAGACGGCAAAAGAAAAAAAAAAATTGATGAGTATGGAAAAATGAGTCGTCCAGATACGACGTACCAAAGTATGTCTTAAATGGACGACCGTTACACACCCATAAAACTCCCTTAATTTCCTCACTAATGTGACCGTTACACACACATAAACTCCCTTAAATACTACCGTTACGCCATTTATATCCTGACATTCATCAGTTATATGACTCTTAGCCTATATAAGGCCAACCAAGTCACCTGAACCAGGTACGCACAAAAAACCTATGAGAAATCTCTCTCAATTTGAGGAAATATAAAGTTTCTTTGCTAACTTAAGCATCGGAGCCTCCCCTCCGGGGCCCACCCCGGCAGGGTCTTCGATTATGGTTTTCTTCTTTGCAGGTATTGACGACTCGACTTGGCTGTGCAACTGACGATGAAAATTCACGCATCATCAGTTGGCGCCGTCTGTGGGAACGAGAGTTCTCCAAATAAAAATTGCACAGCAAAGACGAGCACACCTACCAAAAAGAAAAACCATTGCCTACGTCTCCTTCGAGAATGACACATCCAAACCCCAATCGTCGTCGATCGGCCGGTCCATCCAATGGAAGCGGCTTGGCAGTGACTACCTTGTATCTTTCTAGATAAATATCACTATTGCACTAGTAATTTGGTGCGAGGAAGACGCGAAATAGGTTGTATGCACTATAAAAACGACATTCCTTCTTCTTGAAGGGAAGAATAAAATTACCGGAGAGAAGAAAGAAGGGAATACTAAAGAAAGGTGTGACTTCAGTCGGTATCAAATATTGCCATATTACTTCTCTGCAATTCGCAAATATCTCAAAGGGTCCTATGCATGCCTTAGCCGTCATCACATGGGCAAATTGAATCCAAGCACCACGCCCAGGAAGATGAAAAGAAGCCGAAATATGGAAAATCAATGGTACATGACTTACTTTCCTTTCTAATACCAAAGCAAATATCAGTGATATCATGCCTACCTACTTTTTTTTAAATAATATCATGCTTAAATACTCTCCTACATATAAATATACGCAATATTAATTAGCCACATATGTTGAAATTGCCTTATTTAGCATATGTCAAGCTTGCATATATCATATATGTCATAAATTAAACACGTGCCAATTTTGGCTTGGCCCATCCTTAAAAAAAAAAAAATTTGGAATATTGTTTGAGTAATCTCCATGTTGGAGTCAACTGCCTTTTCAAGATCAGCATATTGTAGCTAGGAACATTTGTTAAGATGTATTCATTGCATGAGAAATAGAAACACATATGCTTATCTACGGCCATGGGATTAGAACACGGTATATTAACAAGCAATGGCCCACTTTGGTAATTGGCTCACAAGTCATCCCATTATTTTCGGGCAATTGACCATGAAAGTAGTAAATATGGTCCCATTCAATGCCGTATAACGCCCGAAGCATTACTCCTTCTAAGCAATGAAGATTTTTTCTTAAAAAAGAAAATCAATGACGGAAAGGATCGAGTAGATCAGCTATATATGGAGTAAGGCCCTCATCAAATGAATGTGATAGCCTCTCCCTTCACACAAGGTAAATATCTAAATATTCTATCTTAATTTCATAACTACCGCCAGTGCCTATTTTATACGTATATCACTCATTTGCCTCTTGCATGCCTAAATTATTGTGATATCATAATTTCACAATTAGTGCCCCAAGTTGACCACTTCGAATAATGTCACTAAGCGGTTTGAGAAAAACTCCACTAACATATTTTTGGGAATAATACATAGAATCCTCCATATTATTTAAATGGAAATTTTAGCGGTATATTTTCATAAATCGAGTCTTTATTTTAATACCAAACCTGCCATTCTTAGGCATTCCGTGATTAAAGAGGAACTGCTAAAGGTCATTCATATATATATAGGCACATACCCACATATGTCCCCATGGTGACCATTTACATAAAATACTAAAAAAGAGCATTAATGCCTCTAGCTGTAATGCCAATTAGGAAAAATTTTGATGTACCTTATTTCATGGCGCAAATTTGGTAAGCACGCGGTTAGCAAAAAACATGAAAATAACACATCTAAAATTTAGAAGGAGAACATAATTATTCTCAAAATGACGAATGGTTAATCAATTGCTCAAAGGGGCTGACTTAATCATATTTGTTGTATATGTTACCTTAAGCAAATAGAAAATATTTATGTCTATATATGTTGTTATGACCTACTATATATGAAGGGCAACAAACTATATACAAAGATTTTTTTTTTTTTTGTTTCTTACCCTTTTTATCAACCAAGAGAGTTGACAAGGGAAAAATGTAAAATAAAAAAGAATTGCAGCCAAATTAATTAACGATGGATCTCCTACATCTATATGGCTCTATCTGAAAAATTCTAGTGTGGTTGAACTCCAATCATTTCGGAATTTACAGTCACACCACCATTATTATTATCACTCTTGAATTCTTTTGTTTTGCCTTAACCTTGGTGAATAAGTGAATTACAGGTTGTGCCCATTGGAAAATGTCAATATGCGCATACATGTCATGTGTTATATATGAATTTGCAAAAAGTTGTGCAGAAAAATAAAGTGGTGATTATGGTCCCACTAATGGCGAGTAATTCTAGCCAATGAAGTTAATTACTCTTTCAAGACCACCACAATGCAGCTGGCAGCATTTATCAATACGCCATTAATGTCGAGTAACCTCTCTCTCTCTTTCATTCTATTTATATGCATTAATTGTGGGCGTGAATTATATAGCCTAAAATTGAATCACATAGCCTTTTCATTTTCCTTCAAAGCTTAATCCTATATTTAGAATTTTGAAACTCTCCAACATGAGCATGAATAATTGCATGCAAACAATTTATTTCACATAGATGTGGCATAAATAAAGGAAATAATGAATTAAATTTCCTAAAATATTGCTAAAATAATAGTGTCTATTAAGGAAGTCAACTATAGATATAGTTGAAACAAACACCACACATTTAAATTCATTTGAAAATTTAATAAGTGTGTATGTCCTATATGAAATCTAACCAAGAGAGGCGTTACAGTAAAATTTCAAAATATATATATGTATATATATATAATTCAAAATGATTTGAATACACCCGGGTTTTAAAGAAATAATCTTACCCCTGGGTTTTGAAGTAATAATCTCAACTCTAAGCCCTCTATGGTTGGACTTTTGATCCATTAGGTTGATGAATTGCACATCGTGCCGATCCCACACACGTGTGCACTATGTTTAATGCAGATTCGAAATAAGCAAGAATTGTGGATATTGGTCCCGTAGACAATATTCATATGCTTGACTACTTTCCTAAATCTTACCACATGCACAGCTAATTAGCTATATGTGTAGGATATTTATCTTCTTCTGATTAAAAATTTGTACATATCTCATATGTTAGGTCAATGACATAGTTTAGAGGTCAATGACATGATTATCAAAATCACATACAAAAGGAATGCAACTTTGAAAAGTTATTTATTTATTTTAGATCATTAATTCTGCTCTAAGTTAGTATCAACATATTTCCTTTGAAACGAAATATGTTCATTATGAAATTTCACCTCTTAAAAATATTACTTCGGAAATAAAAATACTACATCGGAAATAACAAACATTGTTCAGTGTTCAAAACTTTCCCTTGTAAGAATATATGTTGCCATGATATTGGGCATGAACAACTTGGAAACTATTCCATATACTACACACTTGAGAAAAACAATCTTATAGAGGGGCATGAGGTGATTTTTCAAACATGTGAGTTTTATTTCACCTAGTATCACATTATTATGCCTTTATCCTTTTATAAGATTAGCATCTCATAAGATCTAATGATTTCCAAATAACAAATAAAAGGGAGAGAAAGAAAGCCAAGTTTCGGCTAAGTACCCTCATTAAATATTATTAGTAGCTTTATTATGTCACAAGCTGTTTTTCACGAATAAACAGCTATGAAAATCTACAGTTAGTTAAATTTCTTGCAAATATATAAACATATATGTGTTACTTAAGGTAATTTGCAAGATAAATAATGTTCTAGGCTGATTAGTCCAAGATGAGCACGAAAAACAAATTGGTCCAACCAGAATGTTGGCTCAATGAGGAAAATATCACAAGATAAGTCTGATAAGATCACTAGGTCAAAAGCACATTAATAACTCTATTATAAGCTATTACTCATAAATGAATTGTTCTAAAATTCATGCTTAACCAGAGTTTTGCAAGTATATATGTTACTCGATGCAGATAATGGCCCCTCAAAGCAACATAGCCCTAATGAGGCCCAAAGCAATATAGCCTCAACGACCCAATCACGGCCTCCATTGGTCTCAACGACCCAATCCTGGCCTCCACGACCCAACCTTCGGTCTCCTTTGGTCTCGACAACCCAATCACGGCCTCTATTGGTCTCAACGACCCAATCACGACCTTAGCCACTTGAACAAAACAACAAGTGCAAAGCCCATGGACGACCTCAGCCACTTGAACAAAACAACAAGTGCAAAGCCCATGGACGACCTCAGCCACTTGAACAAAACAACAAGTGCAAAGCCCATGGACGACCTCAGCCACTTGAACAAAACAACAAGTGCAAAGCCCATGGACGACCTCAGCCACTTGAACAAAACAACAAGTGCAAAGCCCATGGACGACCTCAGTCACTTGAACAAAACAACAAGTGCAAAGTCCATGGACGACCTTAGCCACTTGAACAAAACAACAAGTGCAAAGCCCATGGACGACCTTAGCCACTTGAACAAAACAACAAGTGCAAAGTCCATGGACGACCTTAGCCACTTGAACAAAACAACAAGTGTAGTCCATGGACGACCCTAACCACTTGAATAAAACAACAAGTGTAAGGACGACCTTAAGCACTTGCACTAAAAACAGGTGTAAACATCCACAAGCATGTGTACAGACGCACCTGTACGGACGACAAAAGCGTCTCATTCTTCGCCCAGGAGGCATTCACTCACCCAAAAACCATGCACCTCATCTCATCTAGAGATACCTCGTCAAGAAGGCCAAAATGTTTCAAAGTCCCTAATACGGAAAAGGGAACAACATACCCACCATGCAAGGATAATAAGGTCATTTCCAAAATACTTGGGGCACCTGACATTCCAAAGGCCGTCCAACCTAGAAAATGACCTTGGAATGGGGGGCTTCTGATGAGTACGGAAAAATGAGTCGTCCAGATTCGACGTACCAAAGTGTGTCTTAAATAGACAACCGTTACACACACATAAAACTCCCTTAATTTCCTCACTAGTGTGACCATTACTCACACATAAACTCCCTTAAATAGTACCGTTACGCCATTTGTCATAACCCCATTTTTACCCTCGGGATTTTCTTGGGTGTCGGCACGCAAAACAAGGCAGCCCGAACCAAGTCGGCCTAATCCGACGAGGGCTCATCACATCAAATAACCTCAAAACGGGGTCTGGGACACATTTCCCGAAATCTGACCAAATTTGACCAGGGTTGACCAAGTTTGACCGAGGTTTGACCGGAACCGTTTCTGACCCGACTGGGGTCCACTATACCCAAAAACCCTCAAAACGTGGTTTGGGATACCTTTCCTAGAGTTCGGATAGTTTTGACCAGAGTTGACCAAGTTTGACCGGAGTTGACCAAGTTTAACCAGAGTTGACCAAGTTTGACCGAACCATTGACCAGACCGAAGGCTGAATCGGACTGACCGCTCCTTGACCATTGTGTAGAGCATGATGAGAGCTTCGATTTGATACTTTACGGGTAAAAAATGGATGAGAAACGAGAGAGTTATAGGCAAAACCGTGAGAAAGCGGTCCAACACTAAGCTTAATTTTACTAAGTGTTATTGACAAAACAGCCTATTTGGCAGGCGACGTTTGCGCATAGATTCTTTCCGACCCGCAGCAACTTGGTTCGCGAGCTGAAACCCTTAAGCAAGAGGGTTGCTTCAGCTACAACGTGCAACTCTCGGATCGTCAAGAACTCTTCCGATCAAGCCGGAATCTCAATCGGAATCTCAAAGCAACATAGCCCTAATGAGGCCTAAAGCAATATAGCCTCAACGACCCAATCCTGGCCTCCTTTGGTCTCAACGACCCAATCACGGCCTCCATTAGTCTCAACGATCCAATCCTGGCCTCCACGGTCTCCTTTGGTCTCGACGACCCAATCACGGCCTCTATTGGTCTTAACGACCCAATCACGACCTTAGCCACTTGAACAAAACAACAAGTGCAAAGCCCATGGACGACCTCAGCCACTTGAACAAAACAACAAGTGCAAAGCCCATGGACGACCTTAGCCACTTGAACAAAACAACAAGTGCAAAGCCCATGGACGACCTCAGCCACTTGAACAAAACAATAAGTGCAAAGCCCATGGACGACCTTAGCCACTTGAACAAAATAACAAGTGCAAAGTCCATGGACGACCTTAGCCACTTGAACAAAACAACAAGTGCAAAGTCCATGGACGACCTTAGCCACTTGAACAAAACAGCAAAGTCCATGGACGACCCTAACCACTTGAACAAAACAACAAGTGTAAGGACGACCTTAAGCACTTGCACTAAAAACAGGTGTAAACATCCACGAGCATGTGTACAAACGCACCTGTATGGACGAAAAAAGCGTCTCATTCTCTACCCAGGAGGCATTCACTCACCCAAAAACCATGCACCTCATCTCATCTATAGATACCTCGTCAAGAAGGCCAAAATATTTCAAAGTCCCTAATACGGAAAAGGGAACAACATACCCACCATGCAAGGATAATAAGGTCATTTCCAAAATACTTGGGGCACCTGACATTCCAAAGGCCGTCCAACCTAGAGTGGATAAACGACCTTGGAATGGGGGGCTTCTGATGAGTATGGAAAAATGAGTCGTCCAGATTCGACGTACCAAAGTGTGTCTTAAATAGACGACCGTTACACACCCATAAAACTCCCTTAATTTCCTCACTAGTGTGACCGTTACTCACACATAAAACTCCCTTAAATACTACCGTTACGCCATTTGTCATAACCCCATTTTTACCCCCGGGATTTTTTCGGGTGTCGACACGCAAAACAAGGCAGCCCGAACCAAGCCGGCTTGATTCCGACGAGGGCTCATCACATCAAATAACCTTAAAACGGGGTCTGGGACACATTTCCAGAAATCTGACCAAGTTTGACCAAGGTTGACCAGGGTTGACCAAGTTTGACCGGAGTTGACCAAGTTTGACCGAGGTTTGACTGGAACCGTTTCTGACCCGATTGGGGTCCACTATACTCAAAAACCCTCAAAACGTGGTTTGGGATACATTTCCCAGAGTTCGGAGAGTTTTGACCAGAGTTGACCAAGTTTGACCGGAGTTGACCAAGTTTGATCGAGGTTTGACCGAACCGTTGACCAAACTGAAGGCTGAATCAGACTGACCGCTCCTTGACCATTGTGTAGAGCATGATGAGATCTTCGATTCGATACTTTACGGATAAAAAATGGACGAGAAACGAGAGAGTTATAGGCAAAACCGTGAGAAAGCGGTCCAACACTAAGCTTAATTTTACTAAGTGTTATTGACAAAATAGCCTATTTGAGAGGCGACGTTTGCGCATAGATTTTTTCCGATTTGCAGCAACTTGGTCCGTGAGCTGAAACCCTTAAGCAAGAGGGTTGCTTTAGCTACAACGTGCAACTCCCGGATCGTCAAGAGCTCTTCCGGTCAAGCCAGAATCTCAATCGGAAAATGACGCCTTGGCATAAGGAACATTCCAACGGCCTCTGTTCGCAAGATCGTATCTTTCAAACCCAAGTCCGCCTCTGTGCAAGGCCTGTACCTTTAGAAAGTAGGTAGCACAAGCTTTCCGGCGACACCAAGATCGCCGAAATCCGATGTCGGGAGCTACGTCTACCACGCGCACGAAAACAAGCCGACGAAATAAGGTTGTGCTGAAAATTTCATAACTTTTCCCCCGACGTTACCATGCTTGCGCGCAGAGTCTTCCTGACTCGCAACAAGTTGATCCGATAGCCCAGGTACGTTAGAAAGAGGACACATTCATGCACAACATGGAACTCTCGGATCGTCAAGAGTTTCCCCGGTCTAGCCAAATCTTTGCCGGAAAAATGCCTTCCGATGGACCAAAAACACTCCGGCGGCCCCTGCTCGCGGGACCATATTTCTCCAACCCAAACTCAGTTTCCCGCGAACCCAGAACCTTAAGAAAGAGGGTAGCGCAAGCTTTTTGACTGGTACCAAGAACATCAAAAACCGACGTCGGGAGCTAGGTCAAATACACGCGCGAACACAGACAAAAAGCAAGGAAAAATGAGCCGAAGATTTGACGCATTTTTCTCCCGGACAGCCGCCTTTGCGCGCAGAGTCTTTCCAACTCGCTGCAAGTTGACCCGCGAGGCCAGATGCATTGGAAAGATGATGACTCCAGCTACGACGTGCAACTCTCGGTTTGCTGGTGGCTTCCCCCGTTTGGCTGGAATCTTCGCCGGAAAAACACACAAAAACAGTTCTGGCACCCCGACTTCCGGGAGCCATAACTCTCTTGTCCGAACTCCGATTCATGTAAAATTTATATCGTTGGAAAGTAAACGTCGAGAGCTTTCCAACGATATGCTGCATGACCCATTTTGAGCACCAGAAGGCCTCCAAAAATGCCCTCGAAAATCGGGTCAGAAAAGGGTACCCGTGCGAAAATCGAGGAGGATTTGGTGGGGGGCTTGCGTGGAGGATAAGGCTGCCACGTGGCAGCTGTATGAACTCGCGCGGGACCATGCCGCGCGGCGCGTGATGGACCCGTGCGAGGCGTGCAGCTCTGTCTATAAAAGCAGCCCTACCCCCCCTCATTTGACACAACTTTGCTCGACTCTAGGCCTCTTTGAGCGTTAGAATAGGTAAAAATAGGGGTTTTAGGGGTTCTTAGAAGGGGTTTTGGGTAGTTTTTAGAGTGAGAGACTCCTCTCTAGGTATCCTTTCTCTCTAAGCTCCTTCTCTCTCCTCTTTTCTCTCTCTTTTTTTTCTTCTTTAGTGGAAGTGACTAGTGATGATCCCTAAAATAGGAAGGGATTCACAAGGATTCACTTATGTTTATGTCTTTTAGTTCATTTATGTTCTATTTATGCTTTTTTAGTTCATTTATGCTCTATTTATGCTTTCCTAGTTCATTTATTGTCTTGTTATTGCTTTATCTATATGCTTTGAGTTATTTATTGTTCTTATTTGTAGATCTAAGTATATTTATCGCTTTATTTACATTTACTACGTTGTGAATATTATATTGTGATTATCCCTTCCCCCGTGTATTTGGGCGTGAAAATCCTTAGTTGGTCTTGGTGGATTATGTAAGACCTCAAAGAGGCATTAACAACCATGTAAACCCACGAGGCATTGGATCCAAGAACATAACTCTCATGTCTAAATTTTACTACGTTGTGAATATTATATTGTGATTATCCCTTTTCCCCGTGATTCCATAAGGCATTGGACCCACAAAAAAAAAACCTTTTGCTTGAAATTCCATATTTGCTTTAAATTATTTATCGCTTTCCGCAATGCTTTAAATTCATTTATTGCTTTCTTATTATTTGTATTTCCCCTTTCCCGGTATTTGTACGATCCCGAGTGGCTTTGGTGGATTATATAAGCCCTCTATGAGGCCTTAACAACCATGTTAGCCCACAAGGTATTTGACCCAAGAACACATCCCTTTTGTTAAATACCGTCATTTATCGCTTTACTACGTTATAAATGTTTATTATTCATTCCCTTTTTCCCTTGTGAAATGGGCGTGATAATCTCGATTGGTCGTGATGGATTATGTAAGACCTCAACGAGGCATTAACCACCACGTAATTCCATAGGGCATTGGATCCATAAAAAATCCCCTAACTTTAGATTCATTATTGTTTTAAATGTATTTATTGCTCTTATTTGTAGATCTGAGTATATTTATCGCTTTATTTACATTTACTACGTTGTGAATATTATATTGTGATTATCCCTTCCCCCGTGTATTTGGGCATGAAAATCCCGATCGGTCTTGGTGGATTATGTAAGACCTCAAAGAGGCATTAACAACCATGTAAACCCACGAGGTATTGGATCCAAGAACACAACCCCCATGTCCGAATTTCGTCATTTATTATTTTACTACGTTGTGAATATTGTTATTTTCTCTCCCTTTTTTCCCGTGTATTTGGGCGTGATAATCCCGATTGGTCGTGGTGGATTATGTGAGACCTCAATGAGGCATTAACAACCACGTAAATCCATGAGGCGTTGGACCCACGAGAATCCTTTGCCTTAAACCCCGTTATTTTCGTCATTTATAATATTGTTGTAATTATTGTCCATTTTCCTATTTTGATTTGGGCATGAAAACACCAATCGGTCTTGGAGGTTTTAGATAAGTCTTTCAAATAGCGCTAAACCCCATGTAAATCCATGAGGCATTGGACCCGCAAAATCACCAACACATTTTCAAAAATGATTTTCCGTCATATAAGTCCTATTCGGCTTCGCGAGTTTAGGTAAATCTTTCAAATAGTACTAAACCCCCGTGTAAGCCCGAGAGGCGTTGAAACCCCCTTTTAAAATGACTTTTCATCATATAAGTCTTATTCGGCTTCGCGGGTTTAGGTAAATCTTTAAAATAGTACCAAACCCCCGTGTAAGCCCGAGAGGCATTGAAACCCCCTTTTTAAAAATGATTTTTCATTCATTTAAGTCCTATTCGGCTTCGCGGGTTTAGGTAAATCTTTCAAATAGTACTAAACCCCCGTGTAAGCCCGAGAGGCATTGAAACCCCCTTTTTAAAAATGATTTTTCATTCATTTAAGTCTTATTCGGCCTCGCGGGTTTAGGTAAATCTTTCAAATAGTACTAAACCTCCATGTAAGCCCGAGAGGCATTGAATTCTCTTCTAGAAATTGTCCTTATTTTATTCATGTAAACCCTAAGGTGGTGTCGAGATTCGAATAAGCCTTTCAAATAGCATCGAATCCCGACCCCACGAGGTCTTGACCCTTTCCCTAAAAATTCTCATGTCAAATTACACTTTGCCATTTCGATTAAGTGTTATATTTATGTCATCCCATACTTGCATCCTCATTATGTTTATGATTAATGTGCTACGAAGATGCCATGATCATTGCATTCTTGTCATTTAGTAATTTATATGCTGCAATCATGCCGTGATTACTCATTTGATTTACTTTTTATGATTGGTGTGCCACGAACATGCCATGATCATCCATACTCATTCATTTGTTAGTGCTGCGAACATTTATTTTTAGTACCTTTTTTATTTATGTAATTTAGGTGCTGCGAACTTGTTTATATTTTATTCGCCATACTCGTGATTACTTGCTTTACTTGTTCTTGTTTATTCGCTTTGATATAAAAAATATGATTAAAACACACTTTGTCATGAAAACTTTAAAAAGAGTAAACATGGTAATGTGGGCGTTAGAAACGAAGTTGGTGCAACCCAAGGGCAACGGCTCGCCCTGGCTTTTGGGACACCATGGTATGAGTCCTTTACACGGGGGCGTGGCTGGTACGTGCTTTCGTGTAAGGGATTCTACACGTTCTAACTCCCATAGGATCATGGTCTAAAATTCCCCAAAGTGTGAATTAATCATCCAAAACCCCGCCATTTGACGGACCGCTTTACTCTTGGAAATCAAGGGTAAAGAGATCCCGAATATGGCACCAAAAACATTAATTGTTTGTCCCGGCACTAGGTGTTAGGATTTCAAGTACATCCTACCACCGAAATGCCCGGAACCTAAAAAATACAAAGATGAGGGACGGTGAAATAAAGAGTCTAATCAAAACCAAATGAGGTCAAATTGCATTTGCCATTCTTGGTACATTGCATGACGGAATTTGGGACATTTGTACATAATTAAAACCAACAAACCTAGGCTTAGCAAATAAAAGGGAACACTAGAAGGGAGGTAACCGTTTTCTTAAACGGATGTCGTGGGGTGCCTAACACCTTCCCCACGCATAAGCAAACCCCCGAACCCATCTCTGGTTCAAGACCATTTTGTTTAAATGTCTAAATAAGATAAAATCTATTAGACATAGGTGCCCAATCACACCTTAAATTTCCCATGATTGGTGGCGACTCCAAATTTGTGCTCACACGCACACACGTACACACAGTTCCCACACACACACACACAACTCATATCTCGAAACGGAAAAGAGATAGAGATCACACACACACTCGCCAAATGGGGGTCGGGATCAAAGGAAAAAAGAAACCTACTTACTCGCTCCTTGGAAAGTGAAGTAGTAGTTGAGTATTTTCCGCCGGTGTCGACAGCTTGGCGACTCCACTGGGGACTTAGAGGGTTTAAGCCTATAGTCTTTCGGTGTTTTCTTTGCTAAGCATGTGTTATACATTTGTTGGTATTCATTATTTGATTTATTCTCTTTATTTCATCTTGTATAGTGTTTTGATTTTAGCATGTCTATATTCTTGTACATATAAACTGCGAACATAGGATAGAGATTTATTTTATGCAACACATATTATATATTGTGCTTTGTACAAAAAAGTCTTTTCCCTTTTTGTTTTCAAAATCATGACATTTACCCTCATTGGACTTTTGGGTCGAACCCGGACTCAGGTGGGGCTGGGCTGGTACAGGCTCCACCACGAACCCTTTATATCTAGGACATGGAACACGAGAATCCACCTTTCTCCCTCCACACCCGTGGAGATCGAGGGAGGCGTGCAAGTGCTTCCCCGGTGATCCAATACCCTTTCGACTTCCTTCGGGAGGATGAAATGGGCATGATCATCGGCCCCTTTAGGAAACAGAATTCCAAACCATGTCATACCATGTTGCATATAGTGAACTATAGAGTAGAAAACTTACCTGTGAGGGCTCTGGTAAAGGCCAACCGAGTGAACATCCAACCTAAGATAGGATACCCAAAAATAGGATGTGTCTTTTCAAAATGAGTCAAGGGAAAAGCGTTGTGCTATTTTCCAGGTGGTGATAAAATAAATGGAGCCGAGCCAGGTTCTATCTATCTAAACCTTCGTTTGCATGTCATTGTTTGATAAAGGGAAAGGATAACCACGTTGTCCATACCCATGCAAACCACCCAAGCCCTAAAGAGTTCTTAACTCTACATAGGGACGTGTACATAGTCTTGTTGTACCCAACCAAGAGTATGACCCTCACATCTACTGACGCGGTTCCCAAAAATTTTTCAAAATGGAACCGAACGCCGAAAGGCTCGTCAAATTTTGGTAATGTGAGAGTCTATCTTTTCGTTGATACGCTTATAGCCGTTATGTACATAGTGTTGTCATCCTCGACCAAAAGTACGACCCTCGCATCTACCGACACCAGTTCCCAAAAATTTTTAAAAAAATGGAACTGAGCGCCGAAAGGCTCGCCAAATTTTGGTAGTGCAAAAGTCTATCTTTTGGTTTAGTACGCTCGTAAACCCCAAGAGTTCCAAACTCTATAGGGATGTATAGAGTCGTGTAGTCCTCAACCAAAAGTACGACCCTCACATTAACCGACATTGGTTCCCAAAAATCTTTCAAAATGGAACCGAACGCCGAAAGGCTCGTCAAATTTTGGTAATGTGAGAGTCTATCTTTTCGTTGATACGCTTGTAGCCATTGTGTACATAGTCTTGTCGTCCTCAACCAAAAGTAAAACCCTCACGTCTACCAACATCGGTTCCCAAAAATCTTTCAAAATGGAACCGAACACCGAAAGGCTCGTCAAATTTTGGTTGTGCGAAAGTCTATCTTTTGGTTAGTACGCTCATAAACCCTGAGAGTTTCAAACTCTACATGGGGATGTATAAAGTCTTGTCATATTCAACCAAAAGTATGACCCTCACATCTATCGATATCAGTTCCCAAAAATCTTTCAAAAATGAAACCGAACGCCGAATGGCTCGTCGAATTTTGGGTAAATGTGAGAGTCTATCTTTTCGTTAGTACGCTTGTAACCATCATGTACATAGTCGTGTCGTCCTCAACCAAAAGTATGACCCTCACATCAACTGATGCGGTTCCCAAAAATCTTTCAAAATGGAACCGAACGCCGAAAGGCTTGTCAAATTTTGGGTAAATGTGAGAGCCTATCTTTTCGTTGATACACTTGTAGCCATCATATACATAGTCGTGTCGTCCTCAACCAAAAGTACGACCCTCACTTCTACCGACACCGGTTCCCTAAAAAATTTTCAAAATGGAACCGAACGCCGAAAGGCTTGACAAATTTTGGTAGTACGAGAGTCTATCTTTTCGTTAGTACGCTTGTAAACCCCAAGAGTTTCTAAACTCTATAAGGATGTATAGAGTCGTGTCACCTCCAACCAAGAGTATGACCTTCACACCAACCAACATCGGTTCCCAAAAATTTTCAAGATGGAACCGAACGCCGAAAGGCTCGTCAATTTTCGGTGGTGTGGACATCCATCTCTTCGTTGGTTTGTCCATAATGTACATGTGTATGTAAATTTTAAGAAATCCCAACTCTATGTGGGGATGTAGATAGTCACGCATCATGTCCAACCAAGAGTATGACCTTCACACCAACCGACATCGGTTTTCAAATTTTTTTTTCAAAATAGTACCGAACGCCGAAAGGCTCATCAAATTTTGATAGTGTGAAAGTCCACCTCTTCGTTGATGAGTCCATAGAACCATAATGTACATGTGTGTGTAAACTTTAAGAAGTCCTAACTCTATGTGGGGATGTAGATAGTCACCCATTGTGTTCAACCAAGAGTACGACCTTCGCACCAACTGACATTGGTTCCCAAAAATCTTCCAAAAATGGAACCAAGCGCCGAAAGGCCCGTCAAATTTTTGGAGGTGTGAAGGCCTATCTCTTTGTCGATAAGTCCGTTATGTACATACATGTTAACCCTAAGAGTTCTTGACTCTATATAGGGATGTAGATGCTTACCCATTGTGTCATCCTCGACCAAGAGTACGACCCTTGCATCGACCGACGTCGGTTCCCAAAAAATTTTCAAAATGGAATCGAACACCGAAAGGCTCGTCGAATTTTTGGAGATGTGAGAGTCTATCTCCTTGTTGATGTGTCCATGACCATCGTGTAAACCCTAGGAGTTTTCAACTCCATATGAGGATGTAGATATTCACCCATTTTGTCATCTTCGACCAAGAGTATGACTCTCACATCGACCAACATCGGTTCCCCCCAAAATTTTTCCAAAAATGGAACCGTGGGCCGAAAGGCTCGTCAAATTTTGGTAGTATGAGAATCCATCTCCTTGTTGATGTGTCCATGACCACCGTGTACATACACATGTAAACCCTAGGAGTTTCCAACCCTGTATGGGGATGTAGATATTCACCCATTTTGTCAACCTCAACAAGAAGTATGACCCTCACATAAACCAATGACGATTCCCCAAAAAGGTTTTCAAAATGGAACCGTGAGCCGAAAGGCTCGTCAAATCTTGGTAACCCGATGTGAGAGTCCATATACTTGTTGATGCATAGTGCAATCATGCGCATCATGAACGCACTCATACCCAATCAAGGTTTAACGCGAGGCAAGACCAGGGTCATGATCCTAATTGTGAATTCAAAGTCTAACTTGACACTGTTTGTTTGTAGGATTTTATCCATACACACGAACGAATGGCGGGAGAAACGAGTGGGCCGAATGAACAAGAGGTTCGGATCACCACCTTGAAGCACGAGTTTGATGATCTTCTTGCTTACATATACATGATGGTGAAGCAAGACGCGGAAATGAGAAACCAGAAGAGAAAAGATGGCAAAAGCACCAATGGGAAAGTGTCGAAAGGACGTCCTCACATCAACATGGACCCGCTGCCAAGATCACCAACACCACCAAAACCTGAGGGAGAGATTCCCAATTGGATAGTAAGATCGATGGCTTAGAAGAAAAGATCCAGTTCATGCAGGGCCTGAGCTCCTTTGGAAACACGGACTCCCCTAACATGTCCTAGTCCCCCAACATGACAGTGCCGCCTAAATTCAAAGTCCCGAAACTCGAGAAGTACAACGGGGGGCGACCCGATGATTTACTTGCAAATGTACTGCTGGAAGATGGCCTAGTACACAAACAATGAACCCTTGTCAATCCAGACTTTCCAAGGCACCTTGATAGGGCACACAACCGACTGGTACTCACAGCTGAAGAAGATCTCCCATTGGAAGGGGGCTGGCAGACACCTTCCTAGCTCAGTATGGTCTCAACTCTCAAATAGAACCAGACCGGTTTGACTTTCAGAGAATGGAGGAGAAGAGCGGTGGGACTTTCAGGGATACGCCCAGCAGTGGAGAGAAGTGGCGGCCCGGGCATGCCCTCCTCTAGATGAGAAAGAGATGATTAGGATCTTCATCAATACCCTGAAAAACCCATACTTCGATTGAATAATGGGTTTGCAAATGTAGTTCCTTGTGGACTTAATTCCAGTTGAAGAAAGAATCGAGGATGCGGTGAAGACAAAGAGGATGGTGGTCATGCCAGCCCTAATGGCATTAGTTGAGCGGATTGCAAAGAGGACCCTCGTGGAGAAAAACGAGGGAGAAGTTCAGATGATAGCCAAGGACGACAAGAAATGGAAGACTCTCCCATATTATACCCACTTAGAGCCAGCCAAGGTCGGTTCAGATAGCACAAGCTCCCAAGGTGCACAAGACTCGAATGACCTACTCAAACTACTCAAGGGTGCCATATTTGAGAGAAGTCAACAGAGGAACCCGCGGCAGCTACATCAAGATAGATGATGGTTCTTGAGAACATGTTGCCAAGCCTAGATTGACCAAGAGTGAGCTAAGATGTGGATCACTTTCCTGTGAAAGCTTCACACAACTGTATCCAAACTCTAAAGAGGTTCATCTGATGTTGGGAATGCCACCCATGGAAGACAAAGCACAAAGAACCTTTAAGGTTCAATCAGGTTCTTACTAACCCACCTATATCCATGTTGAATAGTTTGTTGCAATTTTGTACAAATTTTTCAAAATCTATACTTTTCCAAAAATGTGCATAATAAATCACAAAAAGATTTGTTTGAAATGCATGCATCCATGAGAGAGACGAGTCAACACCATAATTCCACTCATGAAAAATAAGGTGTCTAAGTAAAATTACTACCCACTACTGAGAAGGAGCGGCATGTGTTCTCTGAACACCCACGCCCGAAACACTTTTTCTCAAACACATGAAGCACTTAACCCTTTTGCACATGATTCCTACTTTTCACGACCAATGTTGGTGTGGTCCTAAACCAGAAGGTGACTAAAAGTTCTAGCTTCATTAACCAATTGATTGGATATGAAATGATGGAGGCATTGTTTCTACTATCCAAACAGTTTTTCCGCTTGTAAACCCCGCTGATCCAAAGAATATATTTTTAAAGGAAATACACCCGGATTTATGAAATGGCACTTAAGCTCTCTAGGCTAAGAGGTTAGTACCCAGGATGACGGAAAAGGCCTCCGTTCAACTATCCTCCCACTTGTAGAAAAATGCCACTTGCTAACCAAGTTGAGCCTGTTCGTTTTTCTTCTATGAAAAACTAGTCAAGGATTACCCCCCACACTGGGGCAGGTTAAATGGTTGTGAGAGTCTCACACTAGGTAAAAGCAAACAAAGTGAGTAAATGAGATTTTTTGAAGGAAACAAAGTCAATCAAGTGAATTCCCCAAAAAAAAGAAAGGGGGAAAGAAATCCAAAAACTGAAGAGAAAGTCAACCCAAGGAAAGCTGAACTAAGCGAATATGAGAGTCTAGTGAAATGTTCAAATTGAGGACTAGGGTAGTGCTTAATGGAGTGAAATTCAAACGAAGAGTGATCCTTGACTTTAGGAAAACCCCTCAAGTAATTTCAAAGCCAAAATCATCCTCCCATAAGCCTAGGAGAACCAAAGCCTTACATTACGGTCCTTTGAAAGTCCTTCCTAACTGGGAGCAACTGTTTAGTCTAAGGAGCTTGTGCCAAGGAAACGTCATGAAGTAATTTTGAGCCTTATATCCTTCGTTTCAAGCACCCTTTTAATCCCAAGGCCACGTTACAAGCCAACAAAGACCTCACTGATCGTTGGTGATCGGTTGGTCATGTAGCAATGAACTTTTGGTCAAAAACTGGTAATGATGGAATCTAGATCACGCACCCTCAAAAGGTCGTATCTCATAAGGGCACGGTCCACTTTGCACCACGGCCTTCGGGCCAAACAAGAGTGACTTCAATGTTTGAAGCCTCACCCCAATTCAAAAGAAATGAAAGAAGAAAGAGCTCACTCAGAAAGCTCACAGGATAATGCCAAACAGATCAACCTGAGGGATCACGCTTTCCATTCTCGGTAAGGGATGGTTGTTGAGCAGAGGCACCCATTAACTATAAAGGAAACAAGGCTTTGCCTAGCCTCTCTCAGACAACGCATGCATTCAAAAAAAAATTTTCCAAAAGATTATACTCTTTAACGATTTTCCAAATAATTTTCGAAAAAACAGTCCTCGAAATATTGAGCGAGGAAAATTTTTAAAGAGGGATTTGTGTAGAATTGCAACAACCTATGAAATTCATTTCACCCTCTGAACCACCAGTCAAGCCACTAGCCCAAAAATCCTGAAAGATGTTGGGAACTTTCTCCCTAGACTCTCTTCAAACAACATGCCTTGAAAATGCCCAAACACAATCCCATATACTGGCTTTGGTCAAATGTTGTCCATAAGAAAATGAAGGCTAGGCCCTAGTCTCAACCTTGATATTGGGGCAATTTTTCCTTCTTGGTTCTACCAAGCCGTGGGTGGTATTCAAAAGTTTCAGAAAATTGGAAGGAAATCTCTCATCATAGACACACTCAGTAGACATGGAGGTCGATACTGGGCAGATTTCTAGGCCACTGAAGATCTACATCATCCAGGCGAATGGACACCTATTGCAGAACCTCCCAAATTTGTGACAGTATCGAAGCCCGGGAATAAGGGATTATGAATAGCAATGCAAGAAAGGTTTCAGAAAGAGAAATGAGACCCGAATTGGAGAAAACGTGAGAAAGACCTTTGATTGTCCATGGGTCTCACCTTTGATTTTATTGTGCCACGCTGGGGCAATTTTTCCGTAAGCGGAAAAATTAGAAGACAAACCAGAGATCAAGAGAGGACTACCACCATCAAGAATGTGATGAAAGAATCAAAGGCTTGACCGGATGGATCGAAGATTGAAAAAGTGTCGTCCGACCAAATGATCAAGAGCATCGGACAGACCGACCAGATGAGCTAATGACCAAGAGCATGTCGTCAGCACCGAGAAGACCGGAAAGGTTAAGAAGCAGCCAAAGAATGTCTCATGATTGAACTTGACAACACATTGGGGAAAATTTTTCGAAAGGGGTTTTGAAAAAATTTTAAAAGAGAAGCGGCTTAACACTCGGGCGGCTGTCTCGATCTAGGGTAAAAGGGACAAAAGCGGAAATTTGGATTCTGCATCGACGCGTGTGATTCCACACTGGGGCAAATTTTTCAGTAAACTAAAAATTTTTGAAGAAGAGCTGGTTCGAGACTTGGGCAGTTAGTTTGGACCAAACCAAGAAGTATGTGCATGAAGAGTTTGGAAACTCGTACCGATCAAGATAATGCCATACTGGGGCAAAATTTTTCCATCTTCGAGAAGCTGGAAAAATTTGTTTCGATATTCCATACTGGGGCAAAATTTTTCCATCTTCGCGAAGCTGGAAAAATTTGTGATGACATCATATACTGGGTCAATTTTTCCGTGTCCGGAAAAAAATATAAGACCCAAGCATTGCAGAAATGGGCCTCGTGAAGGAGTAAGTCCCAACATTAATAGAAATGGGCCTCATGAAGGAGTAAGACCCTAGGGTTGTTGAAATGGGCCTCGTGAAGGAGTAAGACCCAAGATTGATAGAAATGGGTCTCGTGGAGGAGTAAGACCCAGGATTTGATGGAAATGGGCCTCGTGAAGGAGTAAGACCCGATGATGATGAAATGGGCCTCGTGAGTGAGTAAGACCCGATGATGATAGAAATGGACCTCGTGGAGTGAGTAAGACCCGAAGAAAGGAGTGACCCAATGATGAGAAATGGGCCTCGTGGATGTATAAGACCCAGGATTTGCCGAGATTCTGATGTTTCAAATCTGCAGCTAACCTACATGAGATAGCTAAGCCTAAAGTATGGGATGCAAGTGCACTCCGACCCAGCAGACAGAGCAACAACCACCTCGATGGAGCTCGCATAGCGTCTAAAGCGCACAAAGCCAAAATCCCTCAGGAATGGACCACATGGAGTGCCACCATCGGCGACAAACCCAAGAAGGGGGAGCTAAATTCACATGACCCCAAGTCTACCTCAGGTCCTTCTTAAAATCTGACCCTCAATGTTCATACATTCACAAGAATCCAAGGCGTGAGGACCGGCGATGATCTTCGCTACCACTGCCTCGGTGAGACATCTGCAAGAAAGAGCAACAAGCAATCCAAGAGTAAGGAAAATCAGGTATATCTCATACTCAAAGAAAAAGAACACACAATGATCAAATTTATACAAATAGGAAAAAACAATTTTTCCCCGATCGTTTGGATGAATTTCCAAACCGGGTCTGATTACCCAATTGAGATTTGATAAAGTGTCAGATCCCAATTTTTCCCCGACCGTTTGGATGAATTTACAAACCAAATCGGGTCTGATTATCCAATTGAGGTTTGACAAGTTTCAAATCCCAATTTTCCCCGACAATTTGGATGAATTTCCAAACCGGGTCTGATTACCCAATTGCGATTTGACAAGTCTCAAATCCCAATTTTTCCCCGATCGTTTGGATGAACTTCCAAACCAAGTCTGACCACCCAATTCAGATTTGTGTAATTCCAAACCCTAAATTACCCCCGACGTGTTTGGATTCAGGATTCCAAACCGTTGGACCACCCAATTTGAGATTTGGGTAGTCCCCAAGCCAAATTACCCCCGACGCGTTTGGATTCAGGATTCCAAACCGTTGGACCACCCGATTTGAGATTTGGGTAGTCCCCAAGCCAAATCACCCCCCGACGTGTTTGGATTCAGGATTCCAAACCGTTGGACCACTCGATTTGAGACTTGGGTAGTCCCCAAGCCAAATCACCCCCCGACGTGTTTGGATTCAGGATTCCAAACCGTTGGACCACTCGATTTGAGACTTGGGTAGTCCCCAAGCCAAATCACCCCCCGACGTGTTTGGATTCAAATGCCAAACCGTTGGACCACTCGATTTGAGACTTGGGTAGTCCCCAAGCCAAACCACCCCTCCACGTGTTTGAATTCAAATGCCAAACCGTTGGACCACTCGATTTGAGACTTGGGTAGTCCCCAAGCCAAATCACCCCCCCGACGTGAATGCCAAACCGTTGGATCACTCGATTTGAGACTTGGGTAGTCCCCAAGCCAAATCACCCCCCGACGTGTTTGGATTCAAATGCCAAACCGTTGGACCACTCGATTTGAGACTTGGGTAGTCCCCAAGCCAAATCACCCCCCGACGTGTTTGGATTCAAATGCCAAACCGTTGGACCACTCGATTTGAGACTTGGGTAGTCCCCAAGCCAAATCACCCCCCGACGTGTTTGGATTCAAATGCCAAACCGTTGGACCACTCGATTTGAGACTTGGGTAGTCCCCAAGCCAAACCACCCCCCGACGTGTTTGGATTCAAATGCCAAACCGTTGGACCACTCGATTTGAGACTTGGGTAGTCCCCAAAGCCAAACCACCCCCCGACGTGTTTGGATTCAAATGCCAAACCGTTGGACCACTCGATTTGAGACTTGGGTAGTCCCCAAGCCAAATCACCCCCCGACGTGTTTGGATTCAAATGCCAAACCGTTGGACTACTCGATTTGAGACTTGGGTAGTCCCCAAGCCAAATCACCCCCCGACGTGTTTGGATTCAAATGCCAAACCGTTGAACCATTCAATTTGAGATTTGAACAAATTTCAAATCCCAAATTATACCCCTCGACGTGTTTGGATTCAGGATTCCAAACCATTGAACCACCAAGTTCGAGATTTTGAACAAATTTCAAATTCCAATTTCCCCAAATTGTTTGGAAGAATTTCCAAACCAAGTCAGATTTGTCTATATTTTAAGGCTCATCCGAGTCCCAAACCCAACTAAAGTATCCCCTAAGTTTGTGTAAATCCCAAATTTAGACTATACTTTTCAAAATTTCTACCCCCGCCAAAGGCGCGCACATGGCGACGTACCTCAGAAGGGCGAACGGACTTCCGGAGCGCGAGATCTGAGCTAGAAGGGAAAAAGAGAGCAGAAGTAGGAAAAGTAGAGTTTTGAGAGAAAACCAAGAATCTAAAACCTACCTTAACTTTTGACTCATGTGTCAACCGATTGAGAGCCAACGTGTTTGACAGAGAGTGACATGTAAATTGAGGAAGATTTTTTGCAATACCTGAGGACAGGCACGAAAACCGAGAAAATTCCAGCGGGCAAAAATCGAGTCATTTATTCTTTGTCCGACGTTCTTTGTGCCAAGAAACACCAAACAAAGAAGGGACAACTGTCATAACCCCATTTTTACCCCCGGGATTTTCTCGGGTGTCGGCACGTAAAACGAGGCAACCCGAACCAAGCTAGCCTGATCCAACGAGGGCTCATCACATCAAATAACCTTAAAACAGGGTCTGAGACACATTTCCCGAAATCTGACCAAGTTTGACAAAGGTTGACCGGAGTTGACCAAGTTTGACCGAGGTTTGACCGGAACCGTTTCTGACCTGACTGGGATCGACTATACCCAAAAACCCTCAAAATGTGGTCCGGGATACATTTCCTAGAGTTCGGAGAGTTTTGACCGGAGTTGACCAAGTTTGACCGGAGTTGACCAAGTTTGACCGAGGTTTGATAGAACCGTTGACCAGACTGAAGGCTGAATCGGACTGATCTCTCCTTGACCATTGTGTAGAGCATGATGACAGCTTCGATTCGATACTTTACGAGTAAAAAACGGACGAGAAATGAGAGAGTTATAGGCAAAACCGTGAGAAAGCAATCCAACACTCAACTTAATTTTACTAAGTGTTGTTGACAAAACAGCCTATTTGGGAGGCGACATTTGCGCATATATTCTTTCTGACCCGCAGCAACTTGGTCCGTGAACTGAAACCCTTAAGCAAGAGGGTTGCTTCAGCTACAACGTGCAACTCCCGGATCGTCAAGAGCTCCTCCGGTCAAGCCGGAATCTCAATCAGAAAATGACCCCTTGGCATAAGGAACATTCCAACGGCCTCTGTTCGCAAGATCGTATCTTGCGAACCCAAGTCCGCCTCTGTGCAAGGCCTGTACCTTTAGAAAGTAGGTAGCATAAGCTTTCCGGCGACACCAAGATCGCCGAAATCCGACGTTGGGAGCTACGTCTACCACGCGCACGAAAACAGGCAGACGAAATAAGGCTGTGCTGAAAATTTCATAACTTTTCCCTCGACGTTACCACGCTTGCGCGCAGAGTCTTCCTGACTCACAACAAGTTGATTCGCAAGCCCGGGTACGTTAGAAAGAGGACACATTCATGCACAACGTGGAACTCTCGGATCGTCAAGATTTTCTCTGGTCTAGCCGGAATCTTCGCCGGAAAAATGCCTTCCGATGGACCAAAAACACTCCGGCGGCCCCTGCTCGCGAGACCATATTTCTCCAGCCCAAGCTCGGTTTCCTGCGAACCCAGAACCTTAAGAAAGAGGATAGCGCAAGCTTTCCAATGGTACCAAGAACGTCGAAAACCGACGTCGGGAGCTAGGTCAAATACGCGCGCGAACACAGACAAAAAGCAAGGAAAAGTGAGTCGAAGATTTGACTCGTTTTTCTCCCGGACAGCCGCCTTTGCGCATAGAGTCTTTCCGACTCACTGCAAGTTGACCCGTGAGGCCAGATGCGTTGGAAAGATGATGACTCCAGCTACGACGTGCAACTCTTGGTTTACCGGTGGCTTCCCCCGTTTGACCGGAATCTTCGCCGGAAAAATACACAAAAACAGCTCCGGCACCCCGACTTCCGGGAGCCATAACTCTCTCGTCCGAACTCCGATTTGCAGAAAATTTATACTGTTGGAAAGTAGACATCGAGAGCTTTCCGAAGATATGCTGCATGACCCATTTTGAGCACCAGAAGGCCTCCAAAACTGCCCTTGAAAATTGAGTCAGAAAAGGGTACGCATGAAAACCGAGGAGGATTCGGTGGGGGCTTGCGTGGAGGATAAGGCTGCCACGTGGCAGCTGTACGAACTCGCGCGGGACCATGCCGCGCGGCGCATGATGGACCCGCGCAAGGCGTGCAGCTCCGTCTATAAAAGCAGCCCTACCCCCCCTCTTTTGACACAACTTTGCTCGGCTCTAGGCCTCTTTAAGCGTTAGAATAGGCAGAAATAGGGGTTTTAGGGGTTCTTAGAGGGGGTTTTGGGTAGTTTTTAGAGTGAGAGACTCCTCTCTAGGTACCCTCTCTCTCTAAGCTCTTTCTCTCTCCTTTTTTCTCTCTTTTTTTTCTTCTTCTTTAGTGGAAGTGACTAGTGATGATCCCTAAAATGGGAAGGGATTCACAAGGATCCACTTCTGTTTATGTCTTTTAGTTCATTTATGTTCTATTTATGCTTTTTTAGTTCATTTATACTCTATTTATGCTTTCCTAGTTCATTTATTGTCTTGTTATTGCTTTATCTATATGCTTTGAGTTATTTATTGCTCTTATTTGTAGATCTGAGTATATTTATCGCTTTATTTACATTTACTACCTTGTGAATATTATATTGTGATTATCCCTTCCCCCGTGTATTTGGGCGTGAAAATCCTTAGTTGGTCTTGGTGGATTATGTAAGACCTCAAAGAGGCATTAACAACCATGTAAACCCACGAGGCATTGGATCCAAGAACACAACCCCCATGTCTAAATTCCGTCATTTATTATTTTACTACGTTGTGAATATTATATTGTGATTATCCATTTTCCCCGTATATTTGGATACGACGATCTCGAGTGGCTTTGGTGGATTATATAAGCCTTCTATGAGGCCTTAACAACCATGTTAGCCCACAAGGTATTTGACCCAAGAACACACCCCTTTTGTTAAATACCATCATTTATCGCTTTACTACGTTATAAATGTTTATTATTCATTCCCTTTTTCCCTTGTGAAATGGGCGTGATAATCCCGATTGGTCGTGATGGATTATGTAAGACCTCAACGAGGCATTAACCACCACGTAAGTCCATAGGGCATTGGATCCAATAAAAAAACCCCTAGCTTTAGATTCATTATTGTTTTAAATGCATTGATTGCTCTTATTTGTAGATCTGAGTATATTTATCGCTTTATTTACATTTACTATATTGTGAATATTATATTGTGATTATCCCTTCCCCCGTGTATTTGGGCATGAAAATCCCGATCGGTCTTGGTGGATTATGTAAGACCTCAAACAGGCATTAACAACCATGTAAACCCACGAGGTATTGGATCCAAGAACACAACCCTCATGTCCGAATTTCGTCATTTATTATTTTACTACGTTGTGAATATTGTTATTTTCTCCCCCTTTTTTCCCGTGTATTTGGGCGTGATAATCCCGATTGGTCGTGGTGGATTATGTGAGACCTCAATGAGGCATTAACAACCACGTAAATCCATGAGGCGTTGGACCCACGAGAATCCTTTGCCTTAAACCCCGTTATTTTCGTCATTTATAATATTGTTGTAATTATTGTCCATTTTCCTATTTTGATTTGGGCATGAAAACACCAATCGGTCTTGGAGGTTTTAGATAAGTCTTTCAAATAGCGCTAAACCCCATGTAAATCCATGAGGCGTTGGACCCGCAAAATCACCAACACATTTTCAAAAATGATTTTCCGTCATATAAGTCCTATTCGGCTTCGCGGGTTTAGGTAAATCTTTCAAATAGTACTAAATCCCCGTGTAAGCCCGAGAGGCGTTGAAACCCCCTTTTAAAATGACTTTTCATCATATAAGTCCTATTCGGCTTCGCGGGTTTAGGTAAATCTTTCAAATAGTACTAAACCCCCGTGTAAGCCCGAAAGGCATTGAAACCCCCTTTTTAAAAATGATTTTTCATTCATTTAAGTCCTATTCGGCCTCGCGAAGGTTTAGGTAAATCTTTCAAATAGTACTAAACCTCCATGTAAGCCCGAGAGGCATTGAATTCTCTTCTAGAATTGTCTTATTTCATTCATGTAAACCCTAAGGTGGTCTCGAGATTCGAATAAGCCTTTCAAATAGCATCGAATCCCGACCCCACGAGGTCTTGACTCTTCCCCTAAAAATTCTCATAAATCATACTTTGCCATTTCGATTAAGTGTTGCATTTATGTCATTGCATGTTTATGATTAATGTGCTACGAACATGCCATGATCATTCCATTCTTGTCATTTTAGTAATTTATGTGCTGCAACCATGCCGTGATTACTCATTTGATTTACTTTTTATGATTGGTGTGCCACGAACATGCCATGATCATCCTATACTTGTTAGATTTATTTTTAGTAATTTATGTGCTGCGAACATGCTGTGATTACTTGCTTGCTTGTTTATTCGCTTTGATATAAAAAATGTTATTAAAACACACTTTGCCATGAAAACTTTAAAAAGAGTAAACATGGTAATGTGGACTTTAGAAACGAAGTTGGTGCAACCCAAGGGCAACGGCTCGCCCTGGCTTTTGGGACACCATGGTATGAGTCCTTTACACGGGGGCGTGGCTGGTACGTGCTTTCGTGTAAGGGATTCTACACGTTCTAACTCCCATAGGATCATGGTCTAAAATTCCCCAAAGTGTGAATTAATCATCCAAAACCCCGCCATTTGACGGACCGCTTTATTCTTGGAAATCAAGGGTAAAGAGATCCCGAATATGGCACCAAAAACATTAATTGTTTGTCCCGGCACTAGGTGTTAGGATTTCAAGTACATCCTACCACCGAAATGCCCGGAACCTAAAAAATACAAAGATGAGGGACGGTGAAATAAAGAGTCTAATCAAAACCAAATGAGGTCAAATTGCATTTGCCATTCTTGGTACATTGCATGACGGAATTTGGGACATTTGTTCATAATTAAAACCAACAAACCTAGGCTTAGCAAATAAAAGGGAACACTAGAAGGGAGGTAACCGTTTCTTAAACGGATGTCGTGGGGTGCCTAACACCTTCCCCACACATAAGCAAACCCCCGAACCCATCTCTGGTTCAAGACCATTTTGTTTTGAATGTCTAAATAAGATAAAATCTATTAGACATAGGTGCCCAATCACACCTTAAATTTTCCATGGTTGGTGGCGACTCCAAATTTGTGCTCACACGCACACACGTACACACGTTCCCACACACACACACATAACTCATATCTCGAAACGGAAAAGAGATAGAGATCACACACAACACTCGCCAAATGGGGGTCGGGATCTAGGAAAAGGAAACCTACTTAGTCAAAGTCAAGTAGTTGATATTTTCCGCCGGTGTCGACACCATTTATATCTAACATTTATCAGTTATATGACTCTTAGCCTATATAAGGCCAACCAAGTCACCTGAACCAGGTACGCACAAAAAACCTATGAGAAGTCTCTCTCAATTTGAGAAATATAAAGTTTCTTTGCTAACTTAAGCATCGGAGCCTCCCCTCCGGGGCCCACCCCGGTAGGGTCTTCGATTATGGTTTTCTTCTTTGTAGGTATTAACGACTCGACTTGACTGTGCAACTGAAGATGAAAATTCACGCATCATTAAAAATAGTTTACAAATTTTAAAAGAATAAAAATCACAGGATGGAAATGAATAGAATGATATTTTAATCCTTGATTAGCAATTTTTTTTATCACAGAAATAGCAATTATAAGTATTCTTATCTTTCCAAATAAACTTCCTAGCAAACAGACCCAAACAAAACTCTAAATTTTTAATGAACACCCAAAAATCAACTTTCCTTCTGTTGTTGGTGTTCCTCGGCTTCTGCAAGGAAAGCACTTCCTTTTTTTTTTATTTATATCATACTTGTACTTAGTTATTGTGTAATTCTCAAACCAATTTATATGTTGCAAGCACTATCCTCTTTTTTTTTTTTTTTTTTTTATTTTATCATACTTGTACTTAGTTATTGTGTAATTCTCAATTCTCAAACCAATTTATATGTGCAAGCACTATCCTTTTTTTTTTTTTTTTTTTATTTTTATATCATACTTGTACTTAGTTATTGTGTAATTCTCAAACCAATTCATATGTTGCAAAAATTTCATGAATGAGGGAGAGTCAGTAAATGACTTCTGTTGGTGTCCGTACATGTCTGCTTCAGGTGCTTCTATAATCTCTCGTCCTTTTGCTATGGCTTATATGCTTTCAGTTAAATTCCCTCGCTGTAGACAAGGGCGGTGGAGAGGTGGGAGATGTGGAGGAGGAGGTGAACTTAGAGAGAGAAGATGAGGACCAGGATTAGAGAGAGAAGGTGTGGAGTTTTGGAAAATAAAGAATAAATTAATGTGAAGGCATGTCATTAATTTTTAAAAATAAATTCTTGTGAAGGTTAATCACTAATTTTTAGAAGGGTCCTGTTAACGAATGTCCTTAGGACAATGGTTAAGGAAACATCACTTTATAGTGAATAGTGAAAATTTAATATTAAAATAATATAAAAACAACTTTTAAGGGTATTTTAGTCTTTCTATTTATTATTTTAATATTAAAAATTTGTTATTTCTCGTAAAGTGTAAGGATTTAATGTTTCTTAACCATTGTCCTAAGGACACTAGTTAACAAAATCCTTTTTAGAATATTGATGACATAGCTAGTAGTGTCTTTTTCACCAATAGATCTTATGAAAATTAATGGCTAAGAAAAGAGAGAGGTGAGAGAGGACCGATTATTGAGTTGGAGAAAAAGATAGGGATTTTAGGTAAAATAACATAAATGAGAATTTTTGGGATTATAGAATTACATATATTAAAAATTGATATTAAATAATTTTAATAATGGGTAAAAAATTTTGAATTATTGTTTCGCCAAGTTTTTTCAAAAAAACATATTTTAAAAATCATATATCAAAATTACTTTACATATGAGTTTTTTGAGAACACCCAAAAAGTTGTTTTCACTTTTCAGCACTCATTTTCTGTTTTTAACAAAAATACGATGGGAAACTTGTAAATTTAAACCAAATGCTTCCAATCTTGACAAGAGCACCATTTTGTCAATTTGCAAGTAGTGAATTTGTCAATTTGGAGAACTATGATTTGAGTTTGATTTCGTTGGAGAGAGAGAGAGAGAGAGAGAGAGAGAGAGAGAGATTGTTCACCTTTTTGTGTATATGGGAGATAAGAATCCTGCACTCTAGAACTTGAAGAATTTTCTGGTTTTGGTATTGCCGTGTAAGTGAAAAGGCTTTCACACAAAACGTGTGAAGCTTTGACAATAGATATTTTATTTATAGGGAGATTACATTGTATCAAATAGCTATAATTTAGGAGTGCATTGTGCACACTACTAGCCATTACATAGATTAAGGAGTGAATATGTGATACTCCTAAAATTAAGGGAAAACAATTCCTAAACCAAAACCAAGAGATATTCTCCTAATTTGTAGCTAAGCTCTTGTTTGACTTATCACTCCCCCTCAAGCTGGAAGTGGGCGGAGGCAGCACTCCAAGCTTGGAACGTAAGCCATGAAAAGAATCCTTAGATAAAGCTTTGGTGAAGACATCTGCAATCTGTAGATGGGTAGGAACAAACCGAGTAACAAGATCACCTGCAGCAACTTTCTCACGAACAAAATGAACATCCAATTCAATATGTTTAGTACGAGCATGAAATACAGGGTTCACAGTTAGATGGAGGGCACTAGTATTATCACAAAATAAAACTGGAGGAGCTGGAAGGCGAATACCAATGTCACGAAGGAGATACATGAGCCAGGTAAGTTCAGCAGTTGTGGTGGACATGGAACGGTATTCTGCTTCAGCACTAGACCTGGAGACAGTGGGTTGTTTCTTGGAGGCCCAAGAGATGCAATTAGCACCTAAGTAAATACAGTATCCAGTGGTAGAACGACGAGTATCAAGACAACCAGCCCAATCAGCATCAGAAAAGCCATATAAAGATAGGGATGATTGAGAAAGTAATCGAAGACCATAATCCAATGTGCCTTGTAAATATCGTAAGATCCGTTTAACTGCTTGAAAATGAGAGGCACCTGGTTGATGCATAAATTGGCAAACGAGGTTAATAGCATGAGTGAGGTCAGGGCGAGTCAAAGTAATATACTGTAAGGTGCCCACAATGCTATGATAATTAGTGGCATCCACAAGAATAGGATCATCACGACGGAGGTTATGCTTTTGAGCAAGAGGAGTGCCAATAGGATTACAACCGGACATGGAAGAACGAGCAATGAGGTCACGTGCATATTTTTGTTGAGAAAGGAAAAGACCACCAGAGAAAGGAAGAACTTCAATACTGAGAAAATAATGTAGGGGTCCAAGATCCTTCATTGAAAATTCAGAACTAAGGCGAGAGACTAACCGTGATAAGAGAGCTTGTTTGTTGCTAGTCACAATAATATCATCAACATACACTAATAAAAGGAGGATGGAATCTTCAGAGCGAAAAATAAATAGAGATGAGTCAGCAGTGCTACAAGTAAAGCCAAGGCGAAGAAGAAAAGAGCTGAAGCGATCAAACCAGGCACGAGGGGCTTGTTTGAGACCATAAAGAGCCTTGTGAAGACGACAAACATGATTTGGAAAAATGGAGCTAGAGAAACCTGGGGGTTGTTCCATATATACGACCTCTTTGAAAGTACCATGTAAAAATGCATTCTTGACGTCAAGTTGTTGAAGTGACCAACCATGAATGAGGGCAAGAGAAAGGACTAGACGAATGGTTGGAGGTTTAATAACGGGACTAAAAGTTTCAAAGAAATCAACTCCAAGAGACTGGGTGTAGCCTTGGGCAACCAACCTTGCTTTAAAGCGTTCAATAGAACCATCCGATTTTAGTTTTGTCTTGAATACCCAACGAGACCCAACAACATTCATATCATCCTTGCGTGGAACAAGCTCCCAAGTGTGATTTTTTTTTAAGGCAGAAAGTTCATCACGCATAGCAACCAACCAATGAGGACTTTGAAAGGCCGATTTTACAGATTTTGGTTCAGTTGATTCAGTGACTTTGAGAGCAACAAGACCGAGTTGTTCACGGGCTTTCTTGCGTGTAAGCATAGGATGCATATTGGTAGGAGCAGGGGGCGCTGGTGCTGTTGCAATAGGTAGATCAATATAGAGTTCACCAGAGAGAGGAGCAGAATCGGTGGAACTGGATGCTGGAGCAGCAACTGTTGAGGTTTGAGGATCATCTGAAGAGGATAATTCCATGGAAGGTGTTGTGGATGGACCAGGTGCAGGAGATACAGACTGAAGTGCCACGGAAACATCAGTGGAAGGCGATGAGGATTCAGGTGCACACGGCACAAGTTGAGGCGCTTCCAAACCAGCAGTAACTGGTGCAGAAATATTGGGTGAAATTGGAGCAGGAGGTGGTAGGGACATAACTAGAGGTGCTGGAGTGGAGACAACTGGAGGTGCTGGAGTGGAGACAACTGGAGGTGCTGGACAAGTGGCAGGCGCAGGTGAACCAAGAAGAGATGGAGTGGATTGCACCCATGGAGAACTGGAGGAGCTAGTGTGATGCTGCAGAAAATCATTAGAAAAATCCGAGAAAGCAGAGAGTGTACTATTGCATGAGGATGGAGAGTATAATAGTTTAGGATTAGCATACGGAAAAATTGTTTCATCAAAAACAACGTGCCTAGAGAGATACACTCGCTTGGTTGGAGGATGAAGACACCTGTACCCTTTATGTGTAGGACTATAGCCAAGAAAAATGCATGGATAAGATTTGGCACCAAATTTATTCTTGGAATAGTCCCTTAAATATGGAAAACATCGACAGCCAAAAACCTTCAAAGATGAATAAGTAGGATGAATACCATAAAGCTTATAGAAAGGGGTTTGCATTTGAAGAACAGAAGATGGAAGTCGATTTATAAGGTACACAGCAGTTGTAAAAGCATCAACCCATAAATATTTTGGCAATTGGGCATGGAAAAGCATAGTAAGACCAGTTTCCACAAGATGCCTATGCTTTCGCTCAGCGATACCATTTTGTTCAGGTGTGCCTGGACAAGAAATATGTTTCACAATACCATGATTATCTAGGTGAGTAATGAATTCTTTAAGTTCAAACTCACCTCCGCCATCACATTGAAAAATTTTGATTTTTTGAATTAAACTGATTTTCAACCATTCTTTGAAAAGAAACAAATGTTTTAAAAAAGGAAGATTTATTTTTTAATGGATAGAACCAAGTGAAGCGAGAATGGTCATCAATAAAGATAACATAGAATTTAAATTGTTGAACAGAAGAAATAGGGGCTGGTCCCCACAAATCACAATGAATCTTAGTTAAAGGAGCTGAATCAATTTTTTTATTTAAAGAGAAAGGGAGACGACAACTTTTTCCCATTTGACAACTACTACAAATATTTTTATTTTTTAACCAACTAGACACATCAATGAATTTCTTTGAATCTAAGACATGAAGTAGCCTAGAATTAGGATGTCCAAGTCTTTGGTGCCAAAGATCCACAGGTGCTTTACCGGACTTTATTGCTACTAAAGCTTCAATTGCTCCCCCTTCCTCCAAAGCATATAAGCCATCTTTTCTATGCCCCATTGCCAAGATTTTCCCCGTTGTTTGGTCCTTTATCTTAAAATCAAAAGAACGAAATTCAAAAAAGCATGAGTTATCTTTTGTTAATTTTGTTACTGATATTAAATTTTTCTTAATATCTGGGACAACTAACACATCATGAAGGTTTAATTTTCCATGAGGAGAATATAAAACTGTATCACCCACATGAGATATTTTCAAACGTGTCCCATTGCCAACAATAACATGATTATAACCATTATAAAGGGAAGAGTGCTGAAGGTTACCTTTGTCATAAGTCATATGAGATGTAGCTCCAGTGTCAGTATACCAAGTAGGATCTTGATCCTGTGTATCTGACAAAGTAGTGGAGACAAGGGCTTGAGATAAATTATTTGTAGATTCATGAGAGTAGTCATACCTATACCAACATTTTGAGGCTGGATGACCAAACCGGTCACATATTTGACATTGGATTGATGGTTTTTGAGATTGTGGATTATGGTTTGCTTGAAAGGTGCTTCCTTTTGATTGGGTTCCACTATGATTGTTATGTGGACTAAACTGACTTGAGTAAGGATTATGTCCACGGCCAGAGGAATTTGGAGAAAAGTTTGCAGGAACAAATCCACACCCTCGAGAAGAAAAAGAATGTCCATGGGTGCGACCACGGCTATACGCTCTCCCTCGTCCTCTGTTGTGTTGAGCAATGAAGGCCATATTATGATTGGTTTCTTCCTTTTCTTCAATCTGGTTTCCTTGAATACGCATATCATAACCCTGTAGTGCAGTGATAAATTGATTAAATGTAGGAAAGGGAGGTTTAGATAGCATAGTGGTATTGAACACTTCATATTTCTTTCCCAAACAGTGCGACAATTGGACAGTTTTATCTTCATCAGAAACAGGTTTCTGTATTACTGCAAGACTGTCACATATAGACTTGAACTGCATCAAGTATTCTCCTAATGAGGTTCCCTCTTTCTTGGGCATTTGAAGTTGTCGTTTGAGTTGTATTTCACGCTCCTTGGTTGCTTGAAGGTAGGCGACTTCCAGACTAGTCCATACCTCTCGTGCGGTTGTCATCCCAACCACATGACCAAGAGCTTCTTCTGATAATGTGCCTGTGATCCAGCTTCGTAGCAACAGGTCAGTATTGCTCCATTCTTGAATCTTTGGGTTTGGATTTAATTCACCAGACTCTTTTAAAATCATTGAGTCAGGTGCCTCATCTGTCAAATGATTCATAAGTTGGAGACTTTGAATCAATGGAAGTATCTGCATCCACCATATAAGATAGTTGCTGGCTTTTAGCTTGACTGAAACAATGGTGATTAGATTGTGGAGGTTTGCAGCAGAGAGGGAGAGAGACGTTGAGGAGGAGGCCATTTCACGTTTGAATATGAATATCAAGAGCTTAGGGCTCTGATACCATGAAGAATTTTCTGGTTTTGGTATTGCCGTGTAAGTGAAAAGGCTTTCACACAAAACGTGTGAAGCTTTGACAATAGATATTTTATTTATAGGGAGATTACATTGTATCAAATAGCTATAATTTAGGAGTGCATTGTGCACACTACTAGCCGTTACATAGATTAAGGAGTGAATATGTGATACTCCTAAAATTAAGGGAAAACAATTCCTAAACCAAAACCAAGAGATATTCTCCTAATTTGTAGCTAAGCTCTTGTTTGACTTATCAGAACTCCCACACACACAGATATACAAACAATCAAAGAGAGAGATCAGAGACACCCACGAACAATGATAATTTTTTTTTTTTTTTACAATCATCTTTATTTAATGGCGAACACTTGAGGTAGAGTTAAATAAATTGAAGGTACTGTAGAAGGATCCTACATTTATGTTGTGTTCATGGATGTGAAAAGGGTTAGTAGTAGAAATAACAATTTAACTATTATATAATTCATATTCCTTGCAATTAAGTTAAAAAGTATATAACAATGGATAAGGAGGAAAACTATGATAATCTAGTGCATGTTTCGACAAAGTTGATAAGGTCACATCTTTTTTTATATATAACAATTATATTGTGAAGTCCCAAATTACGATAAGTGTGTGCGTTGAATCCCACATCGGACATATATTGGGTTAAATTTTCATTTCTTAATATTTGCAAGGAGCTCCAATTGCAATTTGACTAGTATTCTTATGGTATAAGCGCAGATGTGACTAGCACTTACCTGGGTTGTTACAAACGGGATTAGAGTCAACTCAGTAATCCCGTGTGAGCTCGGATATAATGGGCCCTAAGTTACTTTTTATATAACTATCTTTTAATCCAATCAGTTTGTAAATTGTGAACTATATATCTTTTAAATCTTATTGATCATAATTAATTTTAGATTTTTTTTTTTTTTTTTTTGTAAATTGTGAACTCTTTATATAAATCAAAATTAGTGATAGTTTTAAAAATTATGAACCATATAGGTTTAATAAATTTTAAATAATTTAAATAATAAATGTATTTTGCCTTCCTAATATACGAGTCAATACAATAAAAATATAACAATAATAAAACTAAAGAAAAACCTTATTTTTCGTAGATGACAAATGCTATATGAAATCCGCAATTGTCTTTTCTTTTATAAATAAAAATAAAATAAAAATTAGAGTATTTGTATCTCTGATTCTCCAAATGCAAAATAAATAAGTAAATGTTTTGTTTTAGGGAAGTAAAGAAAACTTCTATTAAAGAGATTTACTTATCTATTTCTATTAACATATATCTTGAATATGTTTATAAGAGTAATAAAAAACAAAAAAACAAAAATGAAGCGTTAATCCTTACTTTAAACTTATCAATTCGTAGCAAAACATTTGTTTAACACACTTTTATTTAATGAGTTACGTATGTCATAAGAATAATAAAAGGGAAAAATTATGCATTAATTATTTATATAAATGCAGTATAATGTTTTTAAAATCTACAGGGTCATTAGTCAAATTTCTATATAAAATCTAATTTTCTATATAAAAATATAGAAGGGAGGGAGAAATTTTTAAAAGTCAAGGTGGCCATAGCTCCCCTAGGCCCCCCTCCCTCCACCCCTGCACCTATATAAACCCTATTTTGTATGATTTTTAGTAAAGAAAAGGAAGCAAAAGCATGTGCTATTTAGAGAAAAATCCTTGTGCCTTATGTCCTTGTGCTTTCAATGAGAAACCCATGTTAGTTTAAGATCCATACTAGTGATCAAAAGTTTCCAGTGAGTTCACTGTAGATTAAATTTTCAGGGAGATAGCTTTGAGTGTGCTAGAGGTTCTGGTTCGTGAAACAGACATGTCGTCTGTAAAAGGATTCATGTAAAAGAAGTGTAGAGATTTTGACATTGTTGTGGGTCACATCAGTGAGTTGTCTACTGGGTCATAGAGTTTTGTCACAAAAGGTAATGTTTCTAGTCTCTAAACTCCTTTTATGCATGGAGGATTGCTTTAATTGGACTACATTATCCCAGTAGTGGTTTTTTCTTTGAAAATATTCTTCATCAATTTTCATTTCGTCACCAAACCTACATGTGTTTTTATTGCTTGATGTTTCTTGTTTTATGATTTGGTGTTTATATACGTGGTAAATAATAATTATCTAACTAAAATAATTTGATAATTAATTAAATATTTTTGTTGTGTAATTAATATAGGGGTCTAAACTAGAAATTTTCAATTATATATGTATGCGCTAAAAAAACCATTATATTTTATTAAAAATAAATGTTGAACGTATAACTTTCTCTTGGAGATGCGTAACATATTGATGTGTAAATTGTTACAAAAAATCAACATTTTACAAAAGGAAGATTTGGATGTGACTTCATCAACTTTGATGAGACATTGTTTTATCATGGTTTCGTTATGCATCCTAAAAGAAGAGGATTGAGATCCCATGCAATTCCTTTTTTCCTCTCACATTTTCAAAACTTTTTCACTTTTTGCTTTTTGAATTTTTGAATGATTTTTTATTAAGTGATTGAGATTGAAAGTTAAGAAATTAACTTTCAATCTCAACCACTCAATTGGTATTACATGTAATACCAATTGCATGAGATATCAATCCCTAAAAAAAACCCAATCCTCATTTTCTCTCCAATCAAAAAACGCAAAGATCCTTCTTTTTTTCTTCCATCTCGATCCCTTCTCTATTCGTGACTTCAAACCAATCACACGTAAAGTTCCGTGTGTAAAGTTATATGCCATTGTTGTGGAGCACACAAGCCCATTGATATTCCTCTATAAATAACACAAATTATCGAGAGTTGTGAACAAAGAGGATTTCGACGAACCAAAATGGTAGAATCTGAATTCAAGGAATGTAAGAACGGCGATGTTCCTATTACCAACCTCTGCTGCGAAGAAATGGGTATGATCTCTCTCCCTCTTGATCGATCATTACAGGAATAATGGTCTTTGGAGATGAATAACTTTCGTCACCTTTTCGTCACCGGAGTTATTAGGTGACGAATATAGTTTCTATAACAAACTAAAAGTTCTTGTGACAAACTATTTCGTCACCAAATGATTTTATATAACTAAAAAAACAAACAAAGTAATTGGTGACGCACATGTTTCGTCACTTAATGTTTTCATCACCAAATGTTTTATCTGTTGACAAAATATTTCATCAACATATATTTTTATTTTTTTATTAAGACATGAGGTGACGATAGTATTTCGTCATGTAAAGTTTTCGTCACCTAAAGATTTATGTGATGACAAATTATTTCGTCACCAGTTAATTTTAATTTCTTTTTTATTTTTTCTATTAAGTTATGGGGTGACGATAGTATTTTGTCACATAAAGTTTTCGTCATCGAAAGATTTTTGTGGTGACAAACTATATTGTCACAATTTTTTATTTATTTATTAAGCTATGGGGTGACGATATGATTTTGTCACCTAAAATTTTCGTCACCTACGACTTTATATATGTGGTGACAAAAGATTTCGTCACTAATTAATCTCAAATGTGGAGTTGTTTAAATTTCCAACTTCTCTTTTAAAAGAATAAAGTAATTAGAATAACAATGATTTCTTGAATCCTTGGAGCTAGCGAGAGATTGAAGTGGGCATCACGAATGAAAATAATATATTATGATGGAAATTATAGGGGTTTTTTTGGGGTCTCAGTCTCTTCCAATCCCTGCCCATATATTTTTACTTATTATCATTGGGCAAATTAATAGAAGGCATACCCTAGCAATACATGAACAAAAACATATTTTTACCTAAAAGATTCTTTCTGAAAAAAAATAAAGCAAAATGCATTTTTAAAGACATTTGAAATGAATGTTGACAGAATGTTTGTCTCTTCTCATGAAATAAATGAAAAATGATATCTCAGTTACATTCAAGATATTTTATTTGTGGAGTATCTCCCTACTTGTACCATGAACATTTTTTTTTTCTTTCTTTCTAATTTTCTCTATAATACGTGGAGATTAAATTGGGCTTATTAGTAGAAAATGGTTCAACTTGGATTTAGCAAAATCTGTGTAAGTGCGTATTGCACTATGACACATCAAAACTTAAATTTTTTATTAGATATTTCATTTCTTTCTTTTGTTTTCAATTTCAATTCCACACTGTAGCCATGATGTCTCACAATTTGATAGGAGTCTTCGTGTGAGGAAAATATGAAAGTGACACAAAGAATAATATGAAAGTGCTCACTCACTATTAAAATAAAAGTAAAATTCTGTTATCAAAGTTTCAAGAAATTTTTAGTATACCACCTCTATTAAAATTCTATAAAAGTAAAAAGATATTAAAAAAATATTCATTATTTATCATAATTTATGGTTTTAATGTAAACTTGGTCTAATTACAATGTGTGCTTACATCATGTAACTTAAGTTTATTATTATTCAATTTTAATGATATTAATTTTTTAACACATATCAATTTTAATTAAATTCATGCATTGCATGGGTATATTATTAATACTATATAATAAAAATTGTTTTCTACATGTAATTGTTTTAGCTAGTGGATGCCCTCTCCTTTATTTTTTATTTTTACATGTTTTATCCCAACTATGAAAAGATTCAATACACACAAAAGAATCCTAGCCTTTAATAAATAAATAAATTGAAACACACAATTTTCACAAAATATTTAATAACATCGTAGAGGTGTCTCGTTGTGAATAGTAACTAATAAAATGATGTTTTGGTGGGTCTATATGAGAGAACTAATAAAAATATGGTAATTCAGTTGTTATGAAAAATGTTGTGACTATAGCATTATTCTTAGAAATATTACTCTAAATAATTCTATCACCAAAATTTTCTAAATATTTTTTCAAAGAAAAGTTTCATTATTATTTTTAAATTATTTTAATAATTTATCTTAAATTTTTTGTTTTAATAATGAAAGTTGGATTTTATATTTTGTACTTGCCGATTGTAACTCAATGTATGTATTTTTTGTTGTATGACATATTTTGTCATTCAATAGACTATAGGAAAGAATTAAGTTGTATTTGCATGATATCCATGATATCCATGACTACATTATTCATTTTCTAATGCATTTAAATCTTCCCAATGTATTGTAGAAATCACAAGGAAACCAAGACATTATCGTCCAACTCATTACTTACTTAAAATACAATCGTACTCTTTACTATGCAATACTGAGGTGCAAAAGTATGAGTCTGGTGTATTTGAAGTTGGCGGCCACAAATGGTGGGCTCTAATGCATTACTCTCAGCATTCTTTGTTATATTAGCACATAAATGTGTGCCTCATCATGTACTTTGTCTTCTTTTGCAGGAGGTTGTCTATCCATCCAAAAGGTAATTTGAAAATGAATGGGCTAACTAATCACATCGCCGTTTATTTGGAAATTGTTGATATAGAAAAGTATTGTATTGGTTGGGAGGTTAATGCTAGCTTCAAACTATTCGTGTCTGATAAAAAAAAGGACCAATTTGTGACCATTCAAGGTTTGGTCTCTATAGATTGATACATATATATATATATGCATAAATGTGCAATTGTACGTATACAATATTATTTACCATATTTCATGATTATATTAGCTATATATCTTGTAGATGCTGATGCGAAATTAGAAGATTCCATGACGTGAAGACTGAATGGGGCTTTAACAAATTTCTTCCTTTTGATTCTTTTAATTGTCATTGTAATGGATACCTTGTCAATGATTGTTGCGTAATTGGTGTTGAGGTTTTTGTTCATGAACGTAGTGGCAAACGAGAGTTTCTTTCTCTAATAAAACAAGCTCCCAATGGTGTTATGACTTGGAAGTTGGAAAACTTTTCGGCACTAAACAAAGCAGCTTATTATTCTCAAGTATTCATTATTGGAGATTTAAAATGGTATTTTTATTATTGGAAGTTTCACTTTTATTGTTATAAAAAGGAAAGCTACCATTAGTAAACTTATTAACAATTATTTCTAACTCTTTTTATTGAATCCAGGAAATTGCTGCTTTATCCCAAAGGAATTTCTGATGGAGTTCCCAGAGCGATTTCTCTCTTCCTTTGTTCATGTGATTGTCTTGAACCAGAGCACAAATATTTTGCAGAATTCAAGCTATGGATAAGGGACCAAATCAACAACAAACATGTTGAAAATTTAGGTAAATCCTATTTTTCAATCCTTTATTTTATTTTATTTTATTTTTTGGGTGTTAAGCTTTTGTTTTTTTAAAATATTGTTTTTCTTTCAGATAAATATTGGTTTTCTAACTCATCAAACAAGTGGGGTTTTTCAAAATTCTTGTGTCTGAAGGATCTGCAAGATTCGTCCAATGGGTTTCTTGAGAATGACACCTTAATTGTACAAGCATAAATTTTACTTATGTCTACTATTAAGTAATCCCTTAGTAACAGTGCATTTCTACCTCAGAATGTCATTTGAGGAGACTGAAATTATTATTACTACAATTTTAAAGATGTTGATAATAAAATACTTTTAATTTGCTATGTTTATTTTGAAATTATTTCTCTAATCCCTAAGAGTGTATATATATATCAACTGGCGGAGCCCGCTTGTGACTAGGTTGGGCATGCACCCACCCTCAATTTTTTTAAAAATTACATTACCTAGGTATATATCCTCTCACACTCTCAGTATTTTGCACAAAGCTCACTTTGTTCTCTCTCCGTCTTGGCCTCTCTAATTGGATCTATTGTCCACAAACTACACACTTGCTTTAATTCTTCTCCAACCACGTGGATCCCTCTCCCCCATTCTTTTCACTTTTTACTTTTTGAAATGTTTTTTATTACCAACCTGAATGGCAGAATCTGAAGTCAAGGAATGCAAGAACGACGATGTTCCTATTCCAACCTCTGTTGCAAAGAAATCGGTATGATCTCTTTCCCTCTTGAGGTTGTTTGACACTATTATTTTGTAGCTTATTAATTTTATTTCAATGTACATCATGATTGTCATATTTTCTAGCCTACTTTACGATTGCACTCGTTGTTGGCACATGGTTTGAAAGGGAATGATATAAAAGTTAATTGAATCTCAACTAGAACCCCTTGATAAATTTGTTACTAACAAAAAAATTATAAAATAGGAACTTTAGATGAAAATAATATAATTCAAATTATTATATATATTTATAAAAAAAAAAAAAAACTAGATTTTTTTTTCAAATGCATATATCGCTTAAAATTTTACTGAGTAGTATTTATTATTATATTTTTATTAATTTTTTTGTTTTAATTTAATTTTGATAAAATCATCCTTAGATCGAGTGTATTAGTGATAGGGTAAAACTTAGGTACAGTTCCTTAGGTCAAGTACATTAGGTTCCTAGTTGAATTCAAATACATTGAATTTAAATATTCTTGGAAAAGATAACATTGTTTGTGTTTCATTAGTTAATGCAACCATGTGTTTGAATTCAATTGGGCAACCTAATATACTTGACTTAAGGAACTGTACCTAAATTTTACTCTATTCGGAATTATCTATCTAATTCTTATTTTAAAATCTCATATTATATTTGTATGATCTGATAGGTAGCAAGTGTGGTTATATAGGAGTTAGGATCAAGTAATCTCTACTATAATTCTTTTACAATGTTACACTTATAGGATCAATCTTTCATCTTACTAGCTCCCCATTGGTTTATGTGGTTTGGTTTAATTTATACCTAGTTTTTCTTTTTTTAAGTTAAATTTACAGCTCACAATAATTTTACATTAGTTTCTTGTTAACCTAACCTTTAGATTACTTATTCTCTCTATATATCATGCACATCAAATTTCATATTATCATCTATTATTTACTGTTCAAAACAAAATTTAGTTATATATTTGAAAAACATTACCAAAAAAAAAAAAAAAAACTAAAATTTAATAAAAATTTAAATGATATGGTTAGTAATTTTCATTCATGTTTGAAGAGAATAACAAGAATGACAGAAACATAAACCTAATATTAACAGGAATGACATAAGCATAATTTTCATTTAATTTTCAAGTGCTTTATTTTCATATTTTAAAATTTCAAAAGTATAACAATTTATTCCTAATATTAACTTTTCATCCAATTTTGTTGACATAGCTAACAGTTTACTGACATGGATATGTCTTCAAATTTGGATGGAAGTTGATGCCAAATTATTACACTTTCAAAATTTGAAGGACTAAAATAGAGCACGTAAAAATTTAAAGACCAAATTACCTATGCCCCAAATTTGAGGGACAAACAATGATAATCTAATGTTTATATTTATATCTATATTTCTAATAATATAAAATGAAAAATCTTTAACTGTTTGTTGACTTATTCTAATGTTGTTCACCTCTTATTAAAAAAAGTGCTAGATTATGTTAGTGTAAATTAATTAGAAACCAAACAATAAACAAATTCGGATTAAATTAGATTTTTTCTTTTCTAAAAAATAACATTTTATTTATAAATACTAATTAATTAAATATGTATCATTTATATAGATTTTTTCTTTATACTTTCCGATACATTACACAAGTTAACGATTTGAATATCTAAGAGAAGGATGCAACTTTTGAACAAATACCTTGGAAAATCCTTTTCCCTATGGAATTTTGACTAACTGGTTAGCTCAAAACCTCCAAAAGGCTTGAAAATTTTCATGTGGCTGACTCACATGAACTCTTGCATACCAAAAGTCCTGTTAACGTCAAATGGATATGGCTTCGGCTCCCACTGCTTATCATTTGCTGTTCATAGATTGGGCAAGTTCCCTCAGATCCTAGATTGTCTAATTCATCTCTTCCTGCTTTCCATTTCTGTATTCGATTCTTGAAGTTACTTTGATTCGGATGGTAGCTAGCCTTTGTCCTCAGTTTGGTTGCTGAGAAAAGAAAAAGATATATATATATCTATATATTTTTTTGGGTCTTGCGTTCTATGTTTCTTGATGTTTGTTGAACATGATATACACAAGTCAGCCAAGCCAAAGAAGGGTACGTATTACTTTAGGTTCTGATTGGAAGTATGATTTTTTTATTATTGGGTCTCAAAGCACAAGAAGCCAAGCTTTAAAGTTTTGATTTTTTATTTTTATTTTTTTATTTTTTATGGTAAGCTTTAATGTTTCTTGGAACATTTCATTATGCTTTTCCTATCACCTATGGAATTGGCTGGAACGTGGATTATTGTTTCTTCTGGATTTTCAATGAAAACCATGGTACTATGTTAGAAAAGATGGAGTAGTTTCTTAAAAGGTATTTCCACTAATGATTCACAAGAGAACTTGCATGTAGAGCTAAAATAGGAGCTAGCTCAAGGAACATGAGGTAATTTGCATGGCTTGCTGCTGGTTTGAGGCTCAAGAAATAACTTCTTTAGTAATTTCTCCACAAAATTTTAACTGTGATAGCCCTATCTCCAATTCACTTCCAAGTAAGTTCCAACCGTGTCTCTTTAAAGTGCATTAATTTCATATTTCATTGTTGGGAAGGACACATGCCCTTTGATTTTCGTCTATAGATAATGGCATGATATGTTTAAAAAGTGCATTAATTGCAATGTTGGGAAGTACACATTCTCTTTGATAATATCCCTCTTTAAAGCACATGTTTAAATTGCATTGCGTTGTTCCGAAGTACACTACAATGCCCTTTGATTTCCCTTATAAATAAGATGCCATTACAGATGCCCTTTGATTTAATTTCTCTCTATAAATACATGTCTTGTACAGTTATTTTTCACAAACATTAATTCAGTATCGGTCTGTTGTTATACAAAGGATTTCAAGAACCCAAAATCTTAAGTCATGGGCGATTCTCCTACTACCCACGATGAACTATGTATGTATTATTTCCCTCTCCAAGGTTATTTAACAATATTATTTCGTATCTTGTTTATTTCATTTGTTTATGTTAAAAAGCCTACAATTGTGTTGGAAGTCTTTGATGCCATCGGGTTTGAAGGTATGAAAAGAACTCATAAAGTCCAAAATCACAATCCAAACCCATAAAACAAATGGATATCATCTCAAGGACACAGTTAGCCTGTTACTAGTTTAGATAGTCTCATAAGTTGTCATATAGTGAGTTGTAGTAAGATGGTTACAAATTGATTCTTATCTCAAATCTTATTCTTTATTTAATTACATTTTTCCTAAACAAGGTAATTGAATTTCCAAAATTCTTTTTATAAACGAGTTAGCAAATTTTTTCGTAACTGTAGGAGGTCAAAATAGCTCCTCCCATTTATTTCTAGGGTCGGAACCGCATGTTTGGACTTTGGCGTGGTTGGAGACAAAATGGGAAAATGACACAAGATTTACCGTGGTTCAGCCAATGGGGCCTACGTCCACCTAGTCTTTTCTTACTCATTATTCGCTATCCCTTTACAATAGAATGGGGAGGCCCTTATATAGGCTACATGGAAAATAGGGAGGGAGGCATACAAATAATTGGACCTAACTTAAATGGGTTAGGCCTCACAATACAATGGGTTGAGCTTTTGGACCCTAATATAATATCACACCCCACAGTAACTTTGTAATTATAGTGAAGTTCCATTTGTATATTAAAATAGAAATTACTACAAAAGACTTTTGGATTTAAAATAATATTGACTCCCATTTTGATAGATTATATATAGATGACTGAGTAGAAATGTATTAAAATAGTTATTTTATATTATTATTTATATTTTGTTAATACTAAATATATTCATTTTATTTTTCATGGTGTTTATTAGTTAGTGTTGAATTTCAATATTGTTTTATTTTTGAATCGTCAATTTTATTTTTATTTTTCATATTTTTGCCTCAAAGATAAAATAATAATTTGGTCCTTCATATTGTATTGCAGCAATCACAAGATCAATAAGACATCTTCCTCTAGCTCATTTCTTACTTAAAATAGAGTCTTACTCTTTACTGTCCGAGACTGTTGAGATTGGGTTGGAAAAATGTGAGTCTGCTTTTTATGAAGCTAGCGGGCATAAATGGTGGGCTCCTTTGCTCTACACTTAGAATTGTATGTTCTATTAAATTATTAATGTTTGCTTTGTCAAGTAATCTATCTTCTTTTACAGGATGTTGTCTCTCTATCCAACAGGAAACAAGAAAATGCATGGGACTGGTCACATCTCCTTGTACTTGGCGATGGTAGAAATTGAAAATCTCCCTCTTGGTTGGGAGGTTAATGTCATGTTCAAATTGTTTGTGTTTGATCAGATACGGGATTGCTACTTGACTGTTCAAGGTTTGCTCTCTCTTAATTGATGCATGCATATAAACATGAATGTATAGTATTACTATCTTTAATGATTGGATTTTCCATATATCTTTTTTGTAGATGCCGATGGCTCTATAAGAAGGTTCAATGGAATGAAGTGTGAATGGGGCTTTGCCAAATTTCTTCCGCTTGATACTTTCAATGATGAATCTAATGGATACCTTGTCAATGATTGTTGCGTATTTGGTTTTGAGGTTTTTGTTCATGAACGTAGTGGCATGCTGCAGTGTCTGTCGATGATAAAAGAACCCGCAAACGGTACTTTGACTTGGAAGATCGAAAAGTTTTTGACACTAGATCAGGTGTCTTATAATTCTCAAGAATTCACCGTTGAAGGTTTAAAATGGTATTTTTAATTATCGAAAGGTTTACATTGTTCTAAAAGGAAAATCCTACTTTTCTAAACTAATTAACTTTTATTTCCAACTCTTTTTACTGAATCCAGGAAGTTAATGGTTTATCCAAAAGGATATTTTAGGGCTGAAGCCAAAGCGGTTTCTGTCTTCCTCCATTCATGTAGCTATCTTCTACCTGAGCACAAATTTTTTGCTGAATTCAAGCTGCGGATAAGGGATCAATTCAACAATAATCACTTAGAACGCAGAGGTAAATTAAACAAGAGAGGTGCTTGTTTTCTAAACTTAATATTCTATGCTTAATCCTCTTTTTCTTCACAATGATGTGTTTCGTATTCTCTTTCCACTGAAAGATGTGTTTTGAATTTTTTTTCTTTTTTTTTCTTACAGTGAAACGTTGGTTTTCTAGCATCGAAGGAGAAGGCTACGGTGATCCGCGATTTTTACCTCTAAAGGATCTCTATGATGCATCGAAGGGGTTTCTTGTGAATGATACTCTAATCGTAGAAGCTACCATTTTAGTTATGTCAAAGTAATTTCTTTAGTGAGAGTCTGAGAGTACACATATATCGGGGAAATGCATTTCGTTAGGTTGTGAGATTATCATTGTTGCATTTGTAGCGATATTATGAATAATTGAAACTGTTTAAATCCGTCATGGTTATATTAGAAGTGGATATTATAATTGCAAGTTCTGAATTATCTTTTTTGTACTTACTAATTACATGTATAATTCTTTTACAATTTAAAACCACTTCATGAATTCTCATAAAGTAAATGTTCTACGTCACTTCTTTTTTAATCGTAACATTATTATTTTATTCGTATTTTATCAGGAGCATTTTTTGGACAAAAAGTTCAATTTAATCAAGTTGTTCATGATATATTAGGACATCTCAACGTACCATTGTCTTCTATCTTTCAAGTTCAGCAAATCAATGCAGTTATTAAGTACTAGTTAGGACTTGGTTGATTAATTAGTTAATGTATAGGTGAGTTAGTTATACTAGGTTTGTTTTGGTAGAATTTTAGACAAACTTCCTTGTGGGCATGAGACCTTGGCTATATATATTGGTGTGAGCATTCACATCAGATCTTTCATACATTCTTCTTCAAATTTTAGTAATTCAAGCTTCAAATACCCCTACATCAGACTCTCTATTGATTTTCAAATTTAAAAACATGCTACAAAGAGTTACTGTAACTCTTTCATATGTTTTTTAATACTTATTTTCTCTAGCTCACATGCTCCTCTCTCTTTTCGTCTCTCTCTCTCTCTCTCTCTCTCTCTCTCTCTCTCTCTCTCTCTCTCTCAATTCTTTTAGATTATTCTAATAGAAGGTATTGTAAAATAAAGAATATAATGTATGGTGTATTGTAAAAGTGAGTGGTTAAAATAGAAAAAGTTGAGTTTTCTTTCGAAATTTGAAGAAATTTTGAAATAGCTGATATGAATGCTCTAATGGACTATCTTCCCCTCTCTGAATTCTCTTTTTCTAATCCTTCTATATATTCTTGTAGAAAACTTTTCATGGTATCAGAGTGAACAATGACATCAAATTCATTGTCCTCTTCTAAAAAATTTACTCCAGTTTCTTCCACAAATTTTGCTCATGAAACTCATCTATTATTACTTTTCAACATATCCAATATCATGTCTATATAGCACGCTTGATAGTACCGGTCATATTTTTTGGAGGCGATCAGATAACCAAAATCTTTGAAGCATATACGTGTTACTTGGATTTGTGGATGGATCATCTCAATGTGTACAACACAATACCTCATGGCAATGAAATCAATGAGGAATAACCTTTGTACAATCAATGGATTGCAAGAGATAAAGGATTACTAAGCTTGATCAATTCTACTCTTTATTACTACAAGGTTGACATCTAGAATATATATTTATTATAAATTGTTTTATAATTAATTTAAAACAATATTTATTGAAATTTTATTATAAATTGTTAAAATATTGGTTAAATGATTAAATTCACCATATCCTAATAGCTTAAGCTTTTAGGATAATCGGTAATTTCTCATGGTATCAGAGCAGGTGATCCCAAGTTCGAACCCTGACTTCACTTTACCTCCCATTTAAAAAAAATTAAAAATCTCACGTGTTGGCTCCCATTCATTAAGGGGGAGTCTAAGCCCACAAGCCCACACGTGAGGGGGAGTGTTAGAATATTGATTAAATGATTAAATTCACCATATCCTAATAACTTAAAATTTTGGAATAATCGGTAATTTCTCATAAATAAATGATATTCTTTATTATAATGTCACGTTACTAGTTTCTATTACGGGTTGCAAATGGAAGTTAGAAACAAGAGTCAATTTCACGAATTTACAACTTCCATATAATTATAATGAAAATTTTATACCTTAGGGGTTAGTTTGCAATGGACCGAAATCTCGAGGGATGTTTTTGTAAAATGCATTAATTACCTACCCTTTGATTAATTTGCCTCTATAATTGGAAAAATATATATTTGATGTAATGGTGGTATACGACATCTCTTTCATATAGAGGTAAACCCAACAAATTTGAGATTCAATCATATGTGAGTTAGATGTTATCTACAACGAATGGAAAATCTTCTATCCCACTATTTGTATTCCACTTTATACTCTATCAATCAAAACTTGTCACATTTTTTTTTTTTCCTTATAAAATAACTTAGATTTAAAATGGAAAAAAATAAAATACAATCTACTAACACATGGTATATTATAATTGGTGGAGTATAAAGTAGAACATAAAAAGTGGGATAGAAAATTTCTATTCATGTACAACTGTTAAATCAAATTACAGTATCAAAATCCTCTAAAGTTCGTAGGGTACTCTACCACATAAGTCCTTTAAATTTCCACCTTCCATTTATAATAAAAGGTTAAGATTATGACATGTCATCAATCCATTATAATCCCCTCAATTAATGTTTCAAAGAAAGGAAAAAAATCTTAACAATGACTTACTAATGTTAACTTTTATAGGGAAAAAAAAAATACACGAGTTAACTTTGATGAGAGTAGAACCCAAAATTTGAAGGAAAATAGACCGGAAATTTTTTGCCCTTATTATCACTGGAAAATAATTTTTTGCCCTTATTATCACTGGAAAATTGATCTTTCTTCATAGATAATAAAGATTAGTGAGTTAACCCCTCCCCCTCCCCCTCCCCTCCACCTTTTTTCACCAGAAAAGTTCTATGGAAAAATTTGAGATTAGTGAGTTAGAAGAGATAGACAAAAAATAAAAAATTCTAAAAATTATAAGAAATCACACAGAGCCACTGATGTTTCTTTAGTGAGTTAAAATTTGGGCTTAAAAAAAGAACTTCAACAGATCCAAATCCGTTAACAAATGCCAAAAAAATTATACAAAAATAATTAGAAAGTTTGAGGCCAGCATGGCCAGTCAAAGTCTAAGATGTCGTGTTGGAGAAGATGGAGAGGGCGAAGAAGGATGTAGGTGAGAAAGTCTCGGTCTCACTGATTAGGCGTTATCAGGAATAGCCCATGGCTACCCATGCTTTCTCTTGTTGGAAAACCAGAAGCCATGACTGCACTATTACAAACAGGTAGAGAGAGAACGGAAAACGATTTTTCCTTATTTGCAAACTTTTCTTATTTTAACGACGTTAGATTGTTGGTTTTTGAGTTTATCTAAAAACCAAATGTTTTAGTGGGATTTTGTTAGTGAGATTATGACATGGCATAATTTAGATCATTTATCATATTGTTCTAATTTTTGTGGTGCTTTCCACATGGGTTATTTTATTTGATTTCTCCATGTGGAAGACTCGATGCCATGCCATCAACTCTAAAATCCACTGCCTTATTCCTTATCTTAACCCATTCTTTCAATGCTATGAACATTTTCACAACGGTTTATTTATTTATTTTTTATAATTTGATAGTTTGGAAATTAGGGATTTAAACCCTGGATTTCATAGCCTTTTCTATAGTGAAAGGAAATGGGAATTTAGTAATAAGTATCTCTAGTAACATCTAATTGGGATATAGAAATTCACGAATATGTTTGTGTTTAAATTCTTGATTTTTTATGTTAACCCCTTTGTAAGAATTTTTTTTAGTGATATTGTTCGAAAGAGGTATGAAAATTATGGTTAAGGTGTGGAATTTGTGTATGAAGCATTGGTCCTTCAAATATAAAAATCAATATCATCGCTGAAATACTTGGCTTCTTCACCTCAATCAAACTTAAAGCATTAAACTATATTTAAAGCATAATGTAACCTTTGTTAAAATTACATCTATTAATAGCTCTATATTTAAAGCATAACAAGTTAGAATAGAATTAGAATAGAATTAATGCCAAGTTGCGAACTAGTGCACAAGTTAAATAAAGTATATGTTCATCTATTTCTCTTACTATTAAGAGAATTTATTCTCTTCATGTTCACTTTTGTTGTCTCTTAAAATTACCCCTATTAAAAAAAGGACAAAGTTTTGCTACAAACCATAACTTAAGGCTACAAACCAACTTTCACAACTCATAAGACTTTCCACATGTATTATTTAAATAAGTCACATGATTCATTAAATAAGTCATGTGATTAAAAGTACATGTGGATGATCTTATGAATTGTCACATAGTTTATTTGTAATCTTAGATTACAAACTGGTTTGTAACAAAACTTTGTTTATAAAAAAACCACTCCCCAATATATTTTAATCTATTCTAAGAGCAACCAAAGGCATATATAGAAGGGTAAAATTTAGATACAGTTCCTTAAGTTAGAATCCTAATTGAATTCAAATACATTGAATTTAAATATTCTTGTAAAAGATAATATTATTTGTGTTTCATTGGTTAATGCAACCATGTGTTTGAATTCAATTGAGGAACCTAATGTACCTAATCTAAGTAATTGTATCTAAGTTTTACCCTATATAGAAATTCTTAAACTCATTTATGATGTCCAGAATAAAACCCTAAAATTTCGAAACTCACGTCTAATTAAAATCCAAAATTTTAGTCTATCTTTATTTATTTATTTATTTTTAAACATTCCTACTACTTCATAAAATGTAAGGGTTATTCAACTTTTGGTTGTCCCTTTTTCTTTGTCTCATTATTTCCTTTTATTTAATTTTTAAAACATATAAACAAAAAAGAGAAATATTTATCATTTTTTTTAATTAATTTTTGTTCTTATAATTCGATAATAGAGGTTTTATACTTAGAGCATTCTTATCAGACTCCCTATTTTTTTTGCCAATTTGGTTCTAAAAAACCCACTTTTGCTCAAATAGCTAAAGCACTACTATACCAGACTCCCTATTTTAACTTTACTATTCCATTTTTTAATATATCTTTATTATTATTATTTTTTTTTTCACAACTCCCGAAATATTACACTACAAAAAACACTACTACACTAAAAAAAAGACTTTTTTATTCCCCCAATTGATGAACAGTGGCTCCTCAAGGTGGGAGAGCGACTGTTCATCAACAACAACATTTCAATGGTTTGGGGAGGCTGATGGCAACTGCTTTTGCTGCCTCCTCCCCATTTTATGTTGTTTTCGCCCAAATACGCATTCTGATGAGAATGCTCTTAGATGTCTCCGTATATGTCAACTATTTGAAATACACGACTCTCAACTCTCTCTACCTCAATTTTTAACAACATTGAAGTAGAATGAATAACTATTTCCCTCCACTGCAGTCCTCCTTTCCTCTCCTTCCCCTTTACCCTTTTCTCTAGTCTCCCACCCTTTACACCGTAAATCTTATCTTCTTTGGTTAAAAAAGACAAGGGAAAGTTAACATATAATTTGACTGTGATTCCCTTTTGCCCTTTCATTTCCAACCAAATGACACGTGTCCGTGTGTTTAAAGTGCAATGATATGTAGTGGTAACGGGTGTTTAATTAAAGTAACCATGATTGCATTGCATTGCATTGTTGCGGAGTACAAAGCCACTTACTCTCTTTGCTCCCTTTCTTTTTTTAGCAGAAATTCATTGCAACAGGCTGAAATCCAGAAAGACAGTACAAAGCTACTCACTTAGCCAAGAAAAAACAAAAGAAAAAAAAATTACAAACGCTCCTTGATTTACCTCTAAGGATGCAAAAAGTGAATTTCCAGAAACCCAAATCTGAAGTCATGAAGTCCGGCGACTCTCTTACTACCAACTTCTGTGACAAACTCTGTATGTTCTCTTACTCTCTTCAAAATTATTTCACTCTATTATATATTGTGTCTTGTTTGTTTCAAGTATTGCTTTTTTTTTTTTTTTTTTTCCCCTATATTATTCTATATGAGTTAATTTGAATTTCCCAACTTTTTTTTCTTTATAAAAGAACTAATTATTTTAGAGTAACGATGATTTCTAGTAATCGTCGAGCCAGCAAATACCAAGAAAGAAATGAGAGCAAAAACAGAGCAGAATCAGGTGATTCCATCAAAGATTCAAACTCATTCACTATCTTAGAAACCCCCTTCAAAACTCACCTATTTTCCCACTCAAACCAAGATAGAACCAAGATGGGGAGACTTGTTTTTTCGTTTGTAAGTTACACACAGCAAGTGAGTTTGAACTAATTGCCTCATTCTACGCCTTGTTTTTGCAAGGGTAAGAGGCGCAATTTGAATTAGAGCTCATTGTAAGGCAAATAATAATTGATTCAATTTAGGGATGGCAGCTATGCGGGGCGAGGTCAGATCACGGTGTTCCATCTTCTCGTTGGGGCTGGAGTGGGGCAGGTTTGGGGTAGGGTGTGGCGCAGAGGTATTTCGTCATTTTTAATGAGTTGGTTTCAACACTGATGAGATAGAGACGAGAGAAATCCGTCAGGGTGCAGCCTAGTTGGTAGGAGACTTGGGATGAGTGTAGACTCAGCTATCCTAGGTTTGATCCCCACTAAAAGCTTCCCATGAATTATCTGATACACGGTTCTGGCGGTTGGGGTCGTGTATCTAAGGTTTATTACCCAAGGGTGGGTCCAAAGGGCACTACTTTGGTGAGGCTCCCTGTCATAGAAAAGAAAAAGATACTAAAGAGAGAGAAAGGGAAGGATGTTCTTGAGAGTGTTGAAAGAGAGAAAGACAAGTGTTTTAGGGAATGGTAATAGAATATGTATGATATAAATAAATTATTTATATACGCATTTGTGGCGGGGTGGGGCGAGTAAAAATCGTCCCCCGCCTTGTCCCCTCTTCAGGATAGGATAAACTTGCACGGGGTGGATATGCATTTATTAGTAAAGAAGACATGTTCAATTTACCGTTGATTCCCTTTGCCCTCTACTGGACAAAGAAATGATGTCGATGATTCTTAATTGGGCGATCGGTACTGGGTCATGTAAAGATGTTGAAAACAAATCGAGTTATATATGTGGAGGTAATAACACATGTCAATTCCAGTTTGTACTCTGTTATGGTTAACAAAAATCAGTCGTCTTTTGGCAAAGGTAACTTCCCTTACCCTCGTGATCTATGGTTCGCAAATGGGGTGTCACCGATGGGTTAAGGTTGTGCCGGTGGTGGACTTTGAGGTGGCACCGGTGTTTGATTTGGGTGAGTTCAGCAGGTATATGGGTTTTGAATTGGGGGTTTTCTTTTCTCTCTTTTTAGTTTGAATCAGGTGGGGCATATGGGTTAGGAATGGATCCGAGTCAATCCATGGGTATTTTTCTTAGGTGTATTAGAAATTAAAAAAATAATGTTTCACATAATATTAAATTATGCCACATCATATCTTCGTTAGTCATGTAGATTATCAAACTAACAAAATTGGACAGATGAATTAATAATTCTGATTTTGGAAACTTTAGGGACTAATAACGCTCATTTCAAACTTCAGGGACCAAAAGCGCTTAATGAGTAAACTTTTAAGGACTAATAATGCATTTTGGCCTATTTTTCAGTTATGAAACTTGTAGTAGTTTACACTTCCTCACTTTAATGATGTAAAACAGAGAGTTAATTTCAGCAAAGTTCTTTAAAGGCTTTTACTATTATGAATTTGGAGAAAGGGAAATTGAGTGTGGGAATATGGGTTTGGAAAAATGAGTGAGAGTAAAATGTGAGGGAAAGGCGAGTGAACATAAAATTGAGAGAGACTTGAATTTTTTTTTTTATAATGTATAGAGTTATCTTTTCTTCTTTCAAGTTGGGCTCTTTGTTTTTGTTATCTATGCGACAATTTTGATAGGGTTGACACTGTAGGTTTTGGAAATAGAAGGATTGTAGTGTAAGTTCCAGTAAACCTTAATGCGGTTTTTGTAAAAAATTTCTCAATTTACTCTGATATGTTGGAGTTAAAATGGGTTTATTTGTAGAAACTGTCTCCATTTAGGCTTAATTAACACTTTCTAAATGTGTATTGCACTCTACGGAGTTTGACATGTCCAAACTTAAAATGTACATTCTATCACCTTACTTCAATTAAATCATTGTATTTTCAAGTTGGATGATTGAAAATCATTAAAGAAAAAGTCAAAATGGTCTTAAGTATGTATATAAAGCAAAAAAATAAATAAATAAAAAATAAAAGAAGAAGAAGAAGTTGGAATCATGTAGCAGGTCTGCAGTTGTCAACGTATGTGTATGACTCCGAAATATATTTGTTTGTTTTTTTTTCTTTGTTTTTTTTTTTTTTCAATTTCTGTTCCATATTATACTCACTTTTTCATCTCTGAGCCTTGGTGTTGGACAATTTAATAGGAGTCTTGATGAAGCAGAGAGAATGAAGTGAGACAATGAAAAGAAGTCCCCTGTATTTGCATGATCCTGTACTGCATTGTTCATTTCAAAATTTCTCTGAGTTTATTGATTATGCTTTAGAACTGCTTGTTGAAAACGTTGCCAAACCCCAACCCATATGTCATTACCCAATATTTAATAGATTGCCTTTTAAATATTCCTAATGTTTTTGCAGCAATCACCAGATCAACAAGACATTTTCCTCCAACTCATTATAAGCTTAAAATAGAGTCATACTCTTTACTGTCCGAGATTGGGCTGGAAAAGTATGAGTCTGGTGTTTTTGAAGCTGGCGGGCACAAATGGTACGTGGGGCCTAATGCTCTACCCTCGGAATTATTTGTTATATTAAAATATAAATGTTTGCTTCATCAAGTACGCTGTCTTCTTTTGCAGGAGATTGTCTCTCTATCCAAAAGGAAACAAGATAATGAATGGGAGTGGTCACATCTCCCTTTACTTAGCAATTGTAGGGACAAAAAATCTTCCTCTTTGTTGGGAGGTTTATGTCAGCTTTAAATTTCTCATGTTAGATCAGATACGGGACAAGTACTTGACCATTCAAGGTTTGCTCTTTCATAATTGATACATATAAACATGCATGTATGTATAATATTTTTGTGATTGTATTTGCTATATATCATCTTTTGTGAAGAATCTGCAGATGCTGATGATGGGTATATTAAAAGATTCCATGACCTGAAGACTGAATGGGGGTTTGCCAAATTTTTTCCCCTTGATTATTTCAATGATGTTTCTTATGGATTCCTTGTCAATGATTGTTGCATATTTGGGGTAGAGGTTTTTGTTCATGAACGTAGTGGAAAACGGGAGTGTGTTTCCATGATAAAAGAACCTTTTGACCGTACTTTTACTTGGAAGATTGAAAGCTTTTCGACGCAAGATGATGAATTTTATTATTCTCAAGAATTTACTGTTGGAGATTTACAATGGTAATTTGTATTATTGGAAGTTGCACTTACATTGTTATAAGAAGAAAATCTAACTTTTCTGAACTAATCAATTATTATTTCCCACTATTTTCACTGAATCCAGGAAGTTACTGGTCTATCCCAAAGGAGCTACTGATGAAATAGCCAAAGCGATATCTGTCTACTTAAGTTCATGTGATTGTCTGAAATCAGAGAAGAAGTTTTTTGCAGAATACAAGCTGAGGATAAGGAACCAAATCAAAAGAAATCACAAAGAAAGAACAGGTAAATCAAATATGTATATCATTTTCATTTCATTGTTGGGAGGGGAGGGAGTGTCTTTTCAACATGCTTAAAATTCTACCAGAACTATGGTCAAACTCGGGTTTCTTCACTATGTATGTATTACCTGGTATCTTTCATTTGTTTTGTTCCACTGTGAGCTTAATTTGTTTAATTTCTTTTTTATACAGCTAAACATTGGTTTTCTACCTCAGAGAATGAATGGGGTTTTAATCGATTTTTGCTTCTAAAGGATCTCAACGATGCATCGAAAGGGTTTCTCGTGAATGATACTTTAATTATAGAAGCAGAAATTATAGTGATGTCTAACGTTAAGGAGCTCCCCAAAGTAGTTAATTCCACTTAAATTATCTTTGGAACTACATTTGGTGATACTGTAGGATTATCGTTGTTGCAACATATTATCAATACTAAAATAGTTTAAACACTTCATTGTTATTTTAGAACCACATATTATGTCTGTTCTGAATTATCTCTCTATTTTTGCTGTTGTAATATATATGTGTGAGAGAGAGGTTTAAACTCAAGTAATGTAACTTTGGTTAAAATTACATTCGATAAATAGCTTTACATTAAATTAATATTTTCAATCATATATATTTAGATTGCATGTTCTTAAACCCCAAAGGCTGGCCTAGTGGTTTATACTTTGTTCATGAACAGATCTATTTCTATCATCATGTTTTTGGTGTAAATTTGATGGTTGAACTTGCTTATTGAGATTCTTAATTTTGTAATACATAACTTTTTAGGTGTGGGAAACTCAGTTCGATGGATATAAGCGTTTGCAATTAAATGGATAATATCATATGGTTCTAATTTTTGTGCTTTTCACTTGGGTCTTTTTGATCTGATTTCTGTGTGTGGAAGACTCGATGCCATGCCATCAACTCCAAAATCCACTGCCTTATTCCTTATCATAACCTCTTCTTTCAATGCTATCAACATTTTCACAACTTTTTTTTTTTTTAAATTCGATAATTGGGAAATGAGAGATTTAAAACCTTGTATTTCATGGCAGTTTCTATGTGAAAGGAAATGGGAATTTAGTAATAAGTATCTCTAGTAACATCTGATTGGGATATAGGAATTCATGTGTGTGTTTGTGTTTTAAATTCTTGATTTTAATGCTTAACCCTTTGTAAGAATTTTTTTAGTGATATTGTTCGAGAAGAGATACAAAAATTATGGTTAAGGTGTGGAATTTGTGGATGAAGCATAGGTCCTTCAAATATACAAATCAATATCATCGCTGAAATACTTGGCTCCTTCACCTCAATCAAACTTAAAGCATTAAACGGTTTGGGGATTTGATTTATGGACTTTTGAATAAGAAAGAGAGAGATAGGAGAAATATTTTGATTTCTTGAAAATGTTTCTTTATGTGTTTTTAGTATAGAGATGAGGCTGTTAACAGAAGTAATTTCTATTGGGTAAGTGATACTTTTTAAATGAGAGACAAAGTCGAAGTGCAAATGACCTAAACCAAATTATTTCTTAAAAAATTGATTTCCTCCTATTCTTAAAAACAATTTTCAAATAAGAAAATACATCCAAATCTTATCTTGTTTGCTTAAAAAAGAGAAAAGAAAGTTAACCATATATTTTTTTAACGTTTGTTTACTTGAAAAAGAGATAAAAAACAGTTAACCCAATTTTGACTGTGATGGGATGGGATTAGCTCTTTCGGCCTTTCATTTCCAACCAATGGCAAGGTTCCGTGTGTTTAAAGTGCCATGATTATATACCCTTATCCAAAAAAGAAAATAAAAAGTGGGAACGGGTGTTTAATTAAAGTGCGATGAAATGATTGCATTCATTTGAGATCTAACATACTCAGCAAGAAAAAAAAAAGCATTTGAGACCTAACATAATTGTAATAAGAGTTGTGTATTTTTCTGTGTTTGTATGCGTAAGGACAAGATGGATAGTTAATGGAAAAGTTACTTTTTGCTATTTCAAATTACATTTTGTTTTTTTAACTTTTTTTTTTTTTTTTTTTTAATAATTTATCTCATATGACAGCCAAGTTGCAAATTACACATTATTCCTGGTGTAATAGTTTAAACCTGAATGCAGTTTCAAAGGTTGATTTAGTGATAATGATATTTAACCTTTCACAATTTATCATTTCATCATGTGACAAATTGTAAAAATAAGTGTAGATTTGAGTGTATTTTAAGAAAAGTTGTCAATTTCATACCGTTTTGGTCGAAACACCCGAAATATTTCATTCCAGTAATCTACCCAGTACAAAAAAAATCACCAAAACGTAAGTGTTAATATTTTGGAGTGTTTGGGGGTGTTTTGGCCATTTTGGGTGTTTCGGATAATGAAAAAAATATTTCATTCCTTGATGAAACTGAAATAGCCTCTGTTACGATATTCACCCCTTTAATCTTAAGCACTTTATTTCTTTTTTTATGAAGAGAAATTTCATTGCAACAGACTGAAAACGAGCAAGACAGTACAAAGCTACTTACTTAGCCCAGAAGAAGACATTATAAACGCTCCTTGATTTACCTCTATAAGGATGCAAAAAGTAGAATTCCAGAAACCCAATTCTGAAGTCATGAAGTCCGGCGACTCTCCTACTACTGACTTCTGTGACGAACTCTGTATGTTCTCTCACCCTCTTCAAACTTACTTGTCTCTGTTATATTTTGTGCCTTGTTTGTTTCAAATATTGTTTTTTTCCCCTATATAAGTTAATTTGAATTTCCCAACTTCTTTTTCTAAAAGAATTAATTAGTTAGAGTAAGATGATTTCTTGAATCCGTGGAGCCAGCAAATATTTTGCTAAGTTGTATGTGATGGAACATTAGAATTGTGGTTGAAATTGGCATCTCAAACGAAAAGTATATGATCATTCTTGTGCGGGAAATATTAGGCATTTTGCTTACGTCTCAATCTCTTATGAAAGCTGCTATACACCTCAAAGATCACGCTTTAACCATTTTCAATCACAACCTGTAGGCTCTAGCTCCATCTTCTATGGGGGCAGAGCTTTCATTTTCTGTCCTTTTACACTTGATCGGTGGGATGTTCGCCTTCTTCCACGGGATCCTTAGGCAAGGGAATTGCTTTTGCTCCAGCTTCATTTCATCATTTGTCCAGACTCGAACAAAGGTTTCCTATTTTTATTGTATTTATTTTATTTTTTTGTTAATTACTATTTTGGTCTTCATCCTATAACATTTGTGTAACGTGAGAGAGAATCTGAAATCGCAAGGTTTGCTTTGCTGACCCAAAATAGGCGTGAGAGAGAAGATATTGCTAAGGGGTTCAAGTGACTTGTATTATGGTCATATCTACCCAATTGTTTGAATAGAGAAAGAATTGGATGAAGAATTGCTCTTGAAATAAATTATTTGTACTACTTTGAATTCAGCAACTCGTGGGACCAAAAACTGGACTATGAATAAATTTCAATAAAACAAACAATTGGTTGAGGCACAGAAACCATAAAGCCATGGGGGAAAGAAGTGGTGGTGGAACTTTGATGATTATTTGGTTTGAAAAATTGTCCCAGTTGTCGGGGATGTGTCCTCCAAAATACGAAAAGCCAGCGCCATAAGCACCCGCATCCACGAAGGAGGTGGTGAAGGAAGTCCCACCCGAGAAACCCATCACTGAGAATGAACCACCTACACCAAAATCGGAGCCCGAGGCACCCGGAAAGCCAGTTCCCGTTGAGGAAGTGGTGGAGGGCGAAAAAGAGAAAGCCGCGGTCGTAGAGGAAGAGGAAAACACAAAACCAACCATAACATAACCCGTAGTTTGTTAATTTTTTTTTTTGCGGCTAAAATATATGTTTGGTCTTTGAAATTGGTGTCAAGTTCTATTTTAATTCCTGAAATTTTTAAAAAGTTTTATTTTAATCCGTGAAATTTATAAAGTGTTAAAATGGTCATTCTATCAATATCGCGTTTAAAATATGTTGATGTGGTTTATAGAGATTCACATTTCTAATGGAATATCCAATATTTAGTAGATTGCCTTTTAAATATTCCTAATGTTTTTGCAGCAATCACAAGATCAAAAAGACATTTTCCCCCAAATCATTACATGCTCAAAATTGAGTCATACTCTTTACTTGTGGAGACGGGGCTAGAAAAGTATGAGTCGCTTGTTTTTGAAGTTGGTGGATACAAATGGTGGGCCCTAATGCTTTACTCTCAAAATTATGGATAAAGTTTATATCCAAATCGATTTGGAGGAAAACTCCTCTAATTTATTACGTGACAATTAAATAGATCATCCACGATTTGGAGAAAAACTCCTACAACCCATTATGTGGCAATTAAATAGATCATTCACGTGTATTATTTAAACAAGTCACATGACTCATTAAAAAGGTCATGTGATTAAAAGTACACATGAATGATCTATTTAATTCCTACCTAGTGGGTTGGAAGAGTTTTCCTCCAAACCGATTTTGGAGCTTTTTTCTTTTTTTCTTTTTAGAAGAATTTAGAGCTAAACTCTATCCCATAATTATTTGTTTATTCTATTAAAATATAAATGTTTGCTTCAAGTAGTCTGTCTTCTTTTGTAGGAGGCTGGCTCTCTATCCAAAAGGAAACAAAGAAATGAATGGGAGTGGTCACATCTCCCTTTACATAGAAATGGTAGAGACAGAAAATCTTCCTCTTGGTTGGGAGGTTTATGTCAGTTTCAAATTGTTCTTGTTTGATCACATACGGGACAAGTACTTGACCATTGAAGGTTTGCTCTCTCATAATTGACACATATAAATATGCATGTATGTATAATATTTTCATGATTGTTTTTGCTGTAAATCATGTTTTGTGCAGAATCTGCAGATGTTAATGATAGGTCAATTAAAAGATTCCATGACATGAAAACTGAATGGGGCTTTGCCAAATTTCTTTCCCTTGATACTTTCAATGACGTTTCTCATGGATACCTTGTCAATGATTGTTGCCAATTTGGTGTAGAGGTTTTTGTTCATGAACGTAATGACAAACAAGAGTGTGTTTCCATGATAAAAGAGCCTACTACCAGTACTCCTCGGAGTTGGAAGATTGAAAACTTCTCAACACTAGATAAAGAATCTTATTCTTCTGCAGAATTCACTGTTGGAGATTTACAATGGTATTTTTACTATTGGATGTTTCATTTTTATTGTTATTAAAAGGAAAGTTGACTTTGTTAGACGTATCTGTTAGCTATTATTTTTAACTCTTTTTTACTGAACCCAGGAAGATAAAGGTTTATCCCAAAGGAAATTCGAATGTAAAAGGCAAAGCGATTTCTGTCTTCCTCTGTTCATGTAATTGTCAGTGCTCAGAGCTAAAATTATTTGCAGAATTCAAACTGCGGATAAGGGACCCAATGAACAGCGGAGACGTAGAACGCAAAGGTAAATCAATATTTTCATTTCATTGTTATGAAAATATTGGGTTTTTTTTTTTTTTTTTTTTTTTCTCAACTTGCTTAATTGTACACCAGAACTATGGTCAAACCTGAGTTTCTTCACCTATGTTCCACCGTAAGCTTTGTGGTTTTTGTTTTTGTTTTTTGTTTCTTCTTTTTTCTTCTTCAGGTAAACAATGGTTTTCTAACTCATCGGCAGAGTGGGGCTTTCAGGAATTTATCCTTCTAAATGATCTCTATGGGGCATCAAGGCGTTTACTTTTTAATGACACGTTAATTGTGGTAGCAGAAATTAAGGTTATGTCTACCGTTAAGCGTTTCCCTTAGCAAGGGTGCCTATTTATCTCGGAACTGTGTTTGGTGAGACTCTGAGATTTTCATTGTTGCAGTTGTAGAGATAATATAATTTTTTTTTTTGATGATCTGGTTGTGTGGGTCAGTTTTGCGTGTATCTTGACTAATCTCAGGTTGACACGTAATACCTTATTGGCCACATGTAACATGATAGTCGCAAGGTTTTACCTTGAGTGGGTGGCCCAAGTTAAACAAGGTTAGACAATTTCAAATTTGTCATGGTTATTGTAGATCGTGCATGTTATATAGGAATGATATGAATTATCTCTCTACTCCCTCAAAAATTTGTCCATAGTAATAGCAAAAAAATAAGGGATAAACTCTATATAAGGCATTCGACATGTGTTGTGAGGACATATAAAAAAATTTAATTTAATTTAATTAAACTATGAAATTATGATTAATTAAATTAAATGCACTAATCGCTTAAGCTATCCATTAACTACTCACAAAAGTGATTATTCTGTAGTACCCCTTTCACATGAATGACGGTAATTAAATTCATAGTAGGATCCACTATTTTGTGAAAGGGGGAAATTATACATTTATTTGTAGTCCTAGACTACTAAATAATTTTCCCACAATTAATATTCAAAGGTATAATGTCTTACGTCACTACACATAAAAAGTCATCAACAACACTAAATCACTACAACATCAAACAAATAAACCAAAAAAATACAAATATCATCTACTAATTTTTTTATTAAGACATTTTGTCAAACAAATAAATTATAAATGAAAAAGAACAAAAGCCCAATCCATCCAATACAATGTGGCTATTTTTTTAGGTATTTTAGTTGAAATTTGGTTTTGGCTAAACCAATGTGAATGATTGATCTAAGGTAAGTAAATTTGTGGGTTTTTTTTTCTTTTTTTTTTTTAATTGAACGAAATCTGATTGGGCTGACTAAAGAAATGAGTCATTGATAACCAGTCATAATTATTTGGGCTATCTAATTTAATCTTTGTTGTTATTATTTGAATTTTTTTTTTTAGGGGTTCAGTGGGCTGAGTCTATTAGGATCTCAAATCAAGGGGTTTAATATTTTATTTTAGGAGGTTCAATGTCTATATAAATTATTTAAAAATAAAAAATAAAAAGTACCTATATAAAAAATATGTATATATATTAAAGAATTTGAAACAAGTGTTTGCTTTGTTGTTGTTATTTATTGATAATTTTTTAAGGGGAGTACACCCGAAAGTATTAAACCTACACTATCCTTGTTAGGGAGAGTTAGAGCCGAGGAAGTACCAATTGAACTATGAGACTATGTTGTGTGTGTGTGTATCATATATCACTTTTGAAAGGTAACATTAAGTTCCTTTTTCTTTCTTTTTATTGGGTTTTCCTTCCCCTCTTCTTTATTTTACTTTTTCTTTTTTTTCTTTTTTTTTTTTCCTTTTTATACCTTATTATAGATTTTTAATCTTAAACGACATTGATATCAATAGGAAAAAATTTCTTTCTATTTTTCAAATTAATTTCAACATATAAAAAAATAATAGAATATTGATAAAAATTATGACAAAAAAGAATATATCACCAAAAGTGCATAAAAACAAAATCACCAAAAAAGAAAATAACAAAAAAACCAATTATGTTTAGATGGAGTTGGGGGTGGAGGGAATTCCGCAATTGCCCCATGCTTTGCCTATGTAATATATATATATATACTAGTGATAATCTCGAAATGATATGTCGGTATGGACAGCTATGAAATATTCTATTTCAATGAACAAACCGGAAGGGTACTAAAATGGAATTGAAACCTTAACCCCACCCCTTTCTCCTTATGCAAGGATATATGGGCAAGTAGCCAGAAACATGAAGCTCTCTTAATTCAAAAAAGCACTCAATCCTTTTCAAGACTTTCTAACCAATGCACCCACAGGAAAAATAACTTATTATTTTTTTAAACCTTATAAAGCCTAAATTTTGAAATGAAACAATGCTTCAAGGAAGGCACAAGAACAAGATGTCATTTTGAATGGTTAAACCTAGGATGCATTGGTACAATTTTTTTGTCAAAGTATCCATACCTGATACGAGTGCGTAGGTGTACCATATGGGTACAAACATATCCTGTATGTATCGAAGGGAAAAAATTACAATTTTTAATTCGGTTACATATGGGTACAGACTGGGTATGGTAAGGATACTTTTTTGGTATTGAAGAGGGTAAAAAAAAAACACAAGGTTGCCAGAATACTAGTAGTCGTCGATCTCCTTCCTCCCTTTCCTTTATTTTACTTTTCCCCTTTTTTTCTACCTTCATTTCTTATTATAGATTTTTAATCTTAAAAGACATTGATATAATAGGAAAAAAATTCTTTCTATTTTTCAAATTAATTTCAACATATAAAAAAGATAATAGAATATTGATTATAATTATGACATAAACTAATATATCATCAAAAATGCGTAAAAGAAAATCATTAAAAAAGAAAATAACAAAAAAATCCAGTTATGTTTAGATGGAGTTGAGGGTGGGGGGAATTCCGCAATTGCTCCATGCTCTGCCTATGTAATATATATATACTAGCGATAATCTCGAAACGATATGTCGGTATGGACTAGTACGAAATATTTTATTTCAATGAAGAAACCGGAAGGGTATTGAAACGGAATTGAAACCTTAACCCCACCCCCTTTCTCCTTATGCAAGGATATATGGACAGGTAGTGATCGGCCTCCAAAATGTCATCCTTTAATGGAGTCTAATCAAATTTAATATGTATGAATATGTGTGTGGATGTATAAGGTAAAACGGTAGTATATATGGTAAGGTGGGTTGTCGTACCAGTATACCACAGAGAGAGGGGTTTTAAAATAAACACGTAACACTAGAAATTAAATCAAGAAAAATGTTTTGGTTGTTTTGAAAATTCACAATTTGAATAGCAAGAAACTCAAATCTAGAAATTGCTAGGGTTTTGGATTCCTCAAATTTACTAAGATAAATTAATTCAATTTAAATCCATAGAATTACACAATTGGGGGTTTCACATCCCAAACCCTCAATTGAAACATTTGTAATAAAAACCATTTAAAAAAAAATCTAAATTAGAAATACTATTTGATTGTTCATTGATTTAAACACATAATAAATAACTACGATGGAAAACCCTAAAATCGACATTGTACTAATTAATCTAGCAACAATGTAGGAAAAAGTAATATCCAATGAAATTAAGAGTTCTTAGATTTAATAGAACTAAAATCTTTACGGAACTATGAGAAAAATATTATTGAACTCATGAAAAGATTCAAATCATAAAACCACAAATAAAATAAATAATAAAAAGATAAGAACAATCAAATAATAAATCTTAAACATTGAAACTCAAAATGGATTTAAAAGAAATTAGTTTACCTTACAAATTTGGATTCCCCTTAGCCCAAGCTAAAAGTCTAGCTAATCATGGCTAAGAAATTACAAAAAGAAAACTAGAGAAATAAATGCTAGAGAGAAAACTAGTGCCGCCTACTTTTCTCTTTCTTTTTCTTTTCTTTTTCTTCTTCCACTAGCTGCCGCCCCTTTTTCTTTCTTTTCTCTTCCTTTCCAGCTCTCCCACGTGAAGCTTCCACTTTCTCTCTTTCTTTTTCTTTTCTTTTCTTCTCCACCTTTGGAGCAAAGATCCAGTGTGATGCGGTTAGAAAGGAGAGTGTGAGCTTTAATTGTGGGCCTTGTGGGCTTTGGGCTTCGTTCTTCTTTTTCTTTTCAAACATTAATTTGCACCTAAAACAAATATAAAATTGACTTTTATAAAATTAAAATATTGCAGGTAAATAAATTATTTTTATGCAACACAATGAAATAAAAGAAATGCAATGATTTGCATACAACTAAAAATAAAATACAAAATAATTTTATTAAAAACCTTAGAAAATGGGCTTAATAAGTCATATTTAATGACTTATCAGGTAGTCAGATACATGAACCTTCCTTAATTAAAAAAAACACCCGATCCTTTTCAAGACTTTCTAACCAATGCACCCACACAAAAAACAACTTATTATTTTTTTAAACCTTATAAAGCCTAAATTTTGAGATGAAACAATGCTTCAAGGAAGGCACAAGAACAATATGTCATTTTGAATGGTTAAATCTAGGATGTATTGGTACAATTTTTTTGGCAAAGTATCGATACCTGGTACAGGTACGCGTAGGCATATCATACGGGTACAAACATATCCCGTACGTATTGAAGGGCAAAAATTACAATTTTTAATTCGGTTACGTATGGGTATAGATTGGGTATGGTAAGGATACTTTTTGGGTATTGAAGAGGGTAAAAAAAACACAAGGTTGCCAAAATACTAATAGTCATCGATTTCCTTCCTCCCTCCTCCTTATTCTTTTTGGTTTGTCCATCGGTCTTTGTGTGCCTCTCTCTTTTTCTCTTTTTTGTGGTCCTTTTGTCTTCTTTCTTCTTCTTTTTTTTTTTTGTCAGCCGATCCTTGTGTGGCTCTCTCTTTTTCTCTATTTTGTGGTTTTTTTTTTTCTTCCACATGAATTTAAAAAGTAAAAGCTCCAATTTTAAAAATACAACTTTAACTCCAATCAACATCAAGTCCACCCACCCAACTTTCCACATGGGCCAATTTTATTCTTCTTCTTCATCATTTTTTTTTTTTTTTTTTTTTAAGATTTTAATGGTTTTGTTCAACCAATTGTTTCTGTCTCCTTTTAATAATACGTTTATACACTAACTAATATATTGGGCTAGAGATTATATGGACTAATATATTGGGCAGAGATTTACATATTAAATTATATAGACTAGTATATTTAGGGGTGTTATTGCACTTAATTGCTATTCATTATTCATTTCAATTAATTTTAGATATATTTTCTACTTTTTTTTAGTTATTGTTACCTAATTTTAAAACCTAAAATAAACATAATTATGTACAAAAATATTTAAAATATACTTAAAAATAAATATTAATTAATTCACTATGTGTTAATTAATATCGCCTATTTTATATTTTCATTAGATTTAGGTTTTTCACAAATATAATCACCTTCATAGAAATGGTTCAATCAGGTCATCTTGTAATGTCAATCACTCACTTCCAACATTGGAAAAATATGGTTTTGGATGACTTTAGAGAGATGGGGTTTGGCGTGATAGGCTTCTTTTTTCTTTTTTTTTTTCAAAGCCAAAAACACAAAGTGAATTAAGTTGTTTGTTTTGTGTGCTCCATTATTTTAAGGGTTTTGTTAGTAGATTTATGAGAGGCCTAATTTGGATTCTTTGTTATAAAAGAAACCTTAAAATTAAGGAAATTTTAGAAGATCTTGATTCTGGAAGGTATCCCGCATTTAAATGCTCTAAATTACACACTGTCCAAGAATTATGAGGCCCAAGAAATATATTATTTAATTATCTACAAAATTTAATTCTGATAGCCCTTTCTCCCCCCTCCAAATTCCAACCAATGACACCGTTTTGTTTGTTTAAAGTGTATTGCATTGTAAGTGTCGATGTTCTCATTACTGTATTACTCAGGTTGAAAGCAAGCCAGCATGCATGCATACTGGCAGCAGCTTTAATTCGTTTAAGTTCTCTGTTGGACGAATAGGAGGAATTTGGTTCACTTTTCTTTTGTAATTGTTAACACTTACCAATATTCCTATCTTTTTCTATATATATATATATAAAAGGTGCTTTGCATTATTGGGAACTACACATGCCCTTTCATTTACCCTCTATAGAAAAAAGTGCATTGCATTTTCGCAGAGTAAATACCGTATATAATACAGGAAGAATGAATAAATTCTGGTACATATGCCCTTTGAATTCCCTTAATAAATTAAACACGGCCTTTGATTCCTTAATTTCTCTCTATAAATACATGTCTAATACATTTATTTTTCGCACACATTATTTCAATCTTGCTTTCTTGTTATAGTAAAAAGGATTTTCCTAAACCAAAATCGTAAGTCATGGATGTCAAGCCCTGGGATGGAAAATGCGATGAACTCAGTAAGTTCTCTCTCCCTCTTCAAGGTTTTTTGACTTCTTATTTATTTCATTTTTTATGTTCATATTCATCATATTTTCTAGCCACAAGTGGTTGTGTTGGAACTTGTAGGTTAAAAAACAGAACTCATAAATTCCACATCCGATGTTATCTCTCAAATCTGTTTTTATTATTATTATTATTATTATTATTATTTTTTATGTAGGATTTAATTGAATTTCCCAATTTCTTTTCTAAAAGAATTGAGCAAGTAGAATAATGTTGATTTCTTAAACTTTTTTTAAGTTGTATTCATAGATTGCCTCTTAATTATTCATATCTTATTGCAGCAATCACAAGATCAATAAGACGTGATCCCCCAACTCATTTCTTACTCAAAATAGAGTCATACTCTTTACTATCCGAGACTGTGCTGGAAAAGTATGAGTCCGTTGTTTTTGAAGCTTGTGGGCATAATTGGTGGGCTCTTATTAATGCTCTACCCTCAGAAGTATATATTCTATTACATTATTAAGCTTTGCTTCGTCTAGTAATTTGTCTTCTTTTTCAGGAGGTTGTATCTCTATCCCAAAGGGAACGAGAAAATGAATGGGAGAGGTCACATCTCCGTTTACTTGGCATATGCTGAGACAGAAAAACTTTCTCTCGGTTTGGAAGTTAATGCTAGCTTCAAATTTTTTGTGTATGATCAGATACGTGATAATTACTTTACTATTCAAGGTTTGCTCTATCACAATAAACTTTGCATGCATAATATTAGCAATTTTCATGATTGTATAATTGCTATTTAACTTCTTTTTTGTAGATGCTTTTGGGATAATTAGAAAATTCAATGAGAGGAAGACAGAATGGGGCTTTGCCAAATTTCTTCCCCTTGACACTTTCAACAATGAATCTCATGGATACCTTGTCACTGATTGTTGTATATTTGGTGTAGAGGTTTTTGTTTATGAACGTAGTCGCAAACGTGAGTGTGTTTTCATGATTAAAGAACCTGCTGACCGTACTTTGACTTGGAAGATTGAAAGATTTTCGACACTAGTTAATTTATTTTATTCTTCGCAAGAATTCACTGTTGGAGATTTTAAATGGTAATTTGTTTTATTAATTGGAAGGTGCAATTGCATTTTAAAAAGAAAATATATGTTTTCTGAACTCATCAGCTAATATTTCCAACTCTTTTCACTGAAATGCAGGAAATTAAAGGTCAATCCCATGTCAAATTTAGCAGCCAAAGCGAATATTTCTGTCTTCCTCTGTTCTTGTGATAGTGTTATACCAGAAGTCAAAATTTATGCGGAATTTAAGCTTCGGATAAGGGACCAAAATAACAATAATCACAAAGAAAAAATAGGTAAACTAAATATTTTGTCATTTTCTTTATTATTATTATTTTTTTTATTGGGGGTTTTCTTCACTGATTATATGTGCTTTTGTTCTCTTTCACTTGCCTTGTTTCATTTTAAGCTTTGTTTGAATTTTTTTTCTTACAGCTAAGCATTGGTTTTCTTCCTCTGCCTGCGACTGGGGTTTTTCTCAATTTTTATCTCGAAAGGAGCTTGAAGATACATCCAAGGGGTTTCTTGTGAATGATACTTTGATTGTAGAAGCAGAAATAATGGTTATTACTGATGTAAAGCAGTTCTCATAGTAACGGTACATATTTATCTCTGAATTGCACTTTGGAAGATTAGAGGATATATTATGATTATTGTCAAAATACTTCAAATTTGCCTTGGTTATTATAAAAGCACATTTTATATATTTGTATGTTTTGAATTATCTATCTAATCAAATGAAATTACATAACATGACACAAGTAGACCATATGTTTCTATGATTTTCTTTTCAATGTTGGGAGAGGAGGGATTCCGTTTTTGACATGCTTAGAATTCTTCCAGAACTATGGTCAAATTTGGGTTCTTCACTATTGATGTGGTATACCTGTTTTCTTTTAAGTTACACCCACACCTTTTTTAGACAATTGATTTCTATTAGATTTAATGGTTAAAAATACATTAGTTATTTATAAATATCCACATCCTAACCTCATTCATAACATTTTTCTCACACTCTCATCCTTAAAACCGTGAAAAAAAATTGCCAAGGACCTGGATTGACTTGCCCATGGTCTTTGTTATTTGTTGTTGTACTTTTAAGGGTGGCAAAAAAATCCCAAACTCCATTAGCCTACCCAAACCCACTCACTAATTGACCCAATCAAACTCACTTATTTAATAATTGGGCAAATGGGTTCTAGCCCAATTAGATCCAATTAAGTTGAGTTTAATTGAGCTTTAATTGGGTTGCTTATTGGGCATCTAACAAATTTATCCAAACCCCCTTATTGATCATTTGAGGGTATTTTTGTCATTTTTATGAGTATTTTTATCATTTTAGAAGTTATAAGATATTTTGACCATTTACATACATATAATAATTGGGGGGTAAAACTTACATATAGTAAGTTATATTCTATTCCTTCGGTTTCCTTGCTAAATTTTAGCCACGTGGCTAATTAATGGACTTAACAAACGGCGTTAAACATAGAGAAATAGAGAGACATACTGCCTCTCTCTCTTACCAGCCCAAGCCACCATAGCCAACAAGCTTTCATTCTCTCACGGCCGGAATCTCACAGCTCCGCCCGTTTGCCGCCGCGACTTCACCTTCTGCCAGTTCCTGCCGGTGACAGCCATGGCCAGATCTCACCTTGTTCCACCACTCAAGCTTTCAAGCCCAATGAAGGAAAATTGTTTAGGGATTTGAGACTCTGATCTCTTAAACCCTTTTGATCTGAAACAAGGAGGGGTTTTCCCATAAGATCAACACTTAGCATGGATAAAGCACTTGACTTTGAGTCTTTAGTTTGTACGGATACAATAGAGGGCAAAACCCAAAAACCCCTCTTGATTTTGAGCAAAGAATAGTCTCATTTAAATTCAACACATCACAGTAGAGACAACTCTTCATTGAACAAGCCATCATAACAATCCGAGGCCATTTTGGGCTTATAGAATGAAACAAAGAAAACCCACTTCACCTTTTGAATCAAACAACATTTTTGAATCAAAAGTGGCAAAGATATGAAAAGTTATGGCAAAAAGAAAAACCTTGGTGACTCTTAAAACATAAATCTGCCAAGACCCATTTCTAATTTTCAAGCAAAAGTGCATCTGAAAGTCCCTAGGGGCTGGGCTTGAAAGCTTGAGTGTTGGAACAAGGTGAGATCTGGCCATGGCTGTCACCAGCGAGAACTGGTAGAAGGTGGAGTCGCGGCGGCAAACCGGCGGAGTTGTGAGATTCCGACCGTGAGAGAATGAAAGCTTCTTGGCTATGGTGGCTTGGTCTGGTAAGAGAGAGAGGCAGTATGTCTCTCTATTTCTCTATGTTTAACGCCGTTTGTTAAGCCCATTAATTAGCCACGTGGCTAAAATTTAGCAAGGGAACAGTACGAACAGAATATAACTTACTATATGTAAGTTTTGCCCATAATTGGGTAAATGGGTGGGTTGGGTTTTAATGGGTTGGATTAGGTATGGGTAGGGGTGTCAAATGGGTGGGTTTGGTTGGGTTTGAGTGAGTAATAAATGGGTTGAGTCTTTCAAAACCAATAGCCCATTTAAACCCATTTAACGAAGTATGTATTCCCCATACCCAACCCAACTCAGTAAAATCCAACCCATCCATTTACCCAATTATTTTATGTATGTAAATGGTCAAAATATCTTACAACTTCTAAAATGATAAGAATGCCTATAAAAATAACAAAAATACCCTCAAATGATCAATAAATAGGTTTGGGTAAATTTGTTAGGTGCCCAATAAACAACTCAATTAAACTTAACTTAATTAGGTCTAATTGGGTTATCACCCATTTGCCCATTTATTAAATAAGTGGGTTTGGTTGGGCAATTAGTAAATGGGTTTGAGTGGGCTAATGAGTTTGGATTTTTTTTTGTCACCCCTAGGTATAGGTAATACATACTTTGTTAAATGGGCCTAAATAAGCAATTGGATTTTTAAGGACCCAACCCATTTATTACCCACCCAAACCCACCCATTTGACACCCTACTGTACTTGTACCTCTTTGTCCAAAAGACCAAGCTTGCTATGTGGATTTGTGATTGCTACCCTCTTTTTCTCAACTCTTCTAAATCAAATTTGATAAGTGGTACTGTTAAATGCCAGTGGACAATGGGATTTTAGAGCTTCAGCTACAATAGTTGCAGGAACACATTATTCAAAAATCAAATGCCATCTCTCTCTTTCTCTCTCATTGTGTCACCTTCCATTGAATGAGCACATTCGAATCGGGCATATCATGGGTATTACGAACATTGCTAAGTGATTCGAATGAGACTTACAAAATTGTATTTACTTACAATGATTCTAATGGGTATATAAGTAATCGCCTATATAATACCCATGAACTCAACAGACCATTGAATGAATACCACTTGCTGGTTGCATGGAATTAATCTTTGTCCCATTTATTCAATCTCTCCCTAATTACCGTTATGTGTTTGACCACTTATTATTTCACTCTTTATCCATTTATTCAACCCGTCCTAATCACTAGTGGAATGAGATCCCATGCAATACCACCTTTTTCTTCATAACTTTTTTTTTTTTTTTTTACTTTTTGTAGTCTTTTACTATTTTACCCTTCTTGACATTTTTTGCTTTTTTTATTTAAAGGCTGAGATTAAAAGTTAACTTTTTAACTTTAAATTCCAACCATTCAAATGAATTGCAGCCAATGCAATACCCTTGGTATTGCATGGGATCTCAATCCATCACCAGTACGTGATCGATGGGAATTTAATTTAGGCTCTGTTCGTTTCGCTGTAAAATATTTTCCAGAAAATATTTTTAGATTTGCAGGTGTTTGTTTCACTGTAAAATGGTGGTCAAACGAAAAATAATTTCTGTTCACCAAAAAATCCTTTGTTAAAATTTGGAAAGTGGTTTATGCCCAATTTTTTTGTAAACCATTTTCCAAAAACGCACGTCTCACCCCCCGCCCCTTTTGCTCTATCTTTTGCACGACACTGTAAAATATTTTCCGGAGTATTTTAACTTTAAATTCCAACCATTCAAATGAATTGCAGCCAATGCAATACCCTTGGTATTGCATGGGATCTCAATCCATCACCAGTACGTGATCGATGGGAATTTAATTTAGGCTCTGTTCGTTTCGCTGTAAAATATTTTCCGGAAAATATTTTTAGATTTGCGGGTGTTTGTTTCACTGTAAAATGGTGGTCAAACGAAAAATAATTTCTGTTCACCAAAAAATCCTTTGTTAAAATTTGGAAAGTGGTTTATGCCCAATTTTTTTGTAAACCATTTTCCAAAAACGCACGTCTCACCCCCCACCCCTTTTGCTCTATCTTTTGCACGACACTGTAAAATATTTTCCGGAGTATTTTCCGGAATGCAACCAAACACGGAAAAAAATAATAATCATTTTTCCTGAAATCATTTTCATCTGAAAACATTTTGCAATGAAAAATATTTTACAGCGAAACAAACGGAGCCTTAAGAACAAAAGAAGAAAAATAAATAAATACGAAAGATGAAAAAAAAGCGACATGAAATAGCCTCCAGATTGGCTCAAAGAGGTCCAAGCAATATGTAGAAGGGAAGCCATTAATGCTTGTATGAAAGGGAGTATAAGATAATGGTGGCTAGAGAGTTTTTTTGTTAGAGTAGTTAATGCTATTGGATATCTAATTTCTAGAATATTTATGATATGACTATTAGTATTTTTTACCATTAGATCTAATATAAATCAATTGTCTAAAAACAAGAGTTACACCAGGTGTAACTTGAACAATATATATATATATACATATACTGATTCTCATTATACAGTTGCTAAGAAAATCAAAATTTATAATTAAGCTGTTAAATTAGTTTCATCCAAATCTATAAATTTCTAACAATTTATGAAATATTTTCATCTAAAGCCATTTGTAAAGGTCTCTCTCTCTCTCTCTCTCTCTCTCTCTCTCTCTCTCTCTCTCTCTCTCTCTCTCTCTCTATATATATATATATATATATATATATACACTAGCGATAATTTCGACATGATATGTCAATATGAATTGGTACAAAATATTCTATTTCAATGAACAAACCGGAAGGGTACTGAAACGGACATTGAAACCTAACCCCACCCCTTTCTCCTTATGCAAGGATATATGGGCAGGTAGCCAAGTACATGAAGCTTCCTTAATTCAAAAAAGCACCCGATCCTTAAGACTTTCCAAACATGGCACCCGCACGAAAAACAACTTATTATTTTTAAACCTTATAAAGCCTAAATTTTGAGATGAAACAATGCTTCAAGGAAGGCACAAGAACAAGTGGTCATTTTGAATGGTTAAACCTAAGATGCAATGGTACAAAATTTTTGGCAAAGTATCTATACCTGGGACGGGTACGCGTAGGCATACCATACGGGTACAAACGTATCCCATACGTATCGAAGGGAAAAAATTACAATTTTTAATTCGATTACATATAGGTACAGATTAGGTATGGTAAGGATACTTTTTGGGTATTGAAGAGGGTAAAAAAAACACAAGGTTGCCAAAATACTAATAGTCATCGATTTCCTTCCTCCCTCCTCCTTATTCTTTTTGGTTTGTCCATCGGTCCTTTGTGTCTCTCTCTCCTTTTCTCTTTTTTGTAGTCCTTGTCTTCTTTCTCTTCTTGGTTTGTTAGCCGATCCTTGTGTGGCTCTCTCTTTTTCTCTATTTTGTGGTTTTTTTTTTCTTCCACATGAACTTAAAAAGTAAAAGCTCCAATTTTAAAAATACAACTTTAACTCCAATCAACAACATTGGGAATGGATTCCCTCCAAGTCTAGTGCCTGGACCAGGACGCGAACTGTCCATTGTGGCCCCTCCATGTGGAGCCAAAGCCACTTTTATTCTTCTTCTTCATCATTTTTTTTATAAAGATTTTAATGGTTTTGTTCAACCAATTGTTTAGGTCTTCTTTAATAATATGTTTATTCACTAACTAATATATTGGGTTAGAGATTTTTTTTTTATGAAAAGAAAAAGAGACTCGCAAATGCGGTCATTGTCTCGACCCACTTGAACTCGAATTTGACATGACGTGGGGCACATCTGGGCAATAATGGGATTTACCACTATTCGAACTCACAACTATCCGGACTCGCAGGTATGATGGATCACGAGGGTTTCCTATTATTAAGTCACCTCCCCAAACGGCAGTGGTGGGATTCGAACCACTGCACATGTAGTTAACACTTAAGGTATTAACCATTGAACCAAGAGGTTGAGATTATATAGACCAATATATTGGACAAAGATTCACATATTAAATTATATAGACTAGTATATTTAGGGGTGTTATTGCACTTAATTTCTATTCATTATTCATTTAAATTAATTTTAGATGTATTTTCAACCTTTTTTTTTATTATTGTTACTTTATTTTAAAAATTAAAATAAACATAATTATATATGTTCAAAAATATTTAAAATATACTTAAAAATAAATAATAATTAATTAAGTATTTGAGCACCTTTTTTTTTTTTTTTTTTTTTTTTGATACTAGGTATTTGAGCATCTACCCTTAAGTTTTTTTAAGAAATACTATAGCTCTGTACTCCGTACTCCGTACTAGTAGCCGTATAGGTGCATCTAGGGTTAGGGGTGATAAGTGATAACGATTTGGTCAAACTCAGGTTGATGGTCAACTTGTCATTCGAGTACCGAATCATGTCAGATGAATGGGCTGCAATACCCACGTTTTAAATAGATGAGATTGAATAAAAAAGGGAAATTATATTTCCACACCCTTTTTTGTTATTTCCGCACTAATTTCACATCAATTTTTGTTATTTCCGTATCATTGATGCGGAAATAACAAAAAAAAAAGGTGTGAAAATAGTACTACTCATAAAAAAAAGTGAAAAATTTGTAAAAGAATAAATTGGTGTTGCAGCCCTCTCAATCCGATGCGGAGCATGGGCTTGTAGTTGGGCTCAAAAAGTTGCCACTTTTTCATGACGTGGGCGAGATATAGACCTCAAAGACGAAACTAATTTCAAAATGATTGATATATGCCTTCCTTGTCAGATTTGATAGGTGCCTTGTCAAACTTATTTTTATGGTGTGTTTAGATTAAGAAATTATTAAATACATAGACTTTTATAAAAGAATGGATTTACATTTTTATTATTTAAAATCCCATCATTTATAAATTTCCTTATTTGGTTTCAATTTTTGTAAAAAATGTAAAATGATAGAAATTGTAAATTTTAAAGTTTAATCATAATCAAAATTTGTAAAATCATTCTCCCATCACTCATTAATTTTTTTTTTTAATGAAAATTACTCATTAATTTTGTATTCATCTAAACTAGTTTCTCCATGAACATTAGTCATAAATAATTAATCAATCTAAGTAGAGTTGTATAAAAACAAAAAAAAAATAATTATATTCAATAATCAACACAAATTTCAAAATTCAACTTCAAATGTACATAAATGTTATAAAAACAAAAACAAATTAACTACACAGTAATCAACACACACAAATTTCAAAATTCATCTTTAAACACAACTTTTGAGGTCAATGCAATTAATTAGTGTACAGTCAGTAATACTTTGTAGATCTCTATTTCTCTGTTCCCTCATGTCACGTAGTAGTGACCATCTTTCTTGAATCTAATAAAAAATCTTGCATTTCTTTTTGTAGTTCTTTCTTCATCTTTTTTTCTTAGTCCGTCCATAATGCTCTGCGGGGCACAAATTTCAAAGTTCATCTTCAAACACAACTTTTAAGGTCAACACAATTAATTAGTGTACAATTAGTACTACTTTGTAGACCTCTACTTCTCTGTTCCCTCATGTCACGTAGTAGTAACCATCTTTCTTGAATCTTATCAAGAATCTTGCATTTTTTCTGTAGTTCTTTCTTCTTCTTTTTTTTCTTTTGACCAAGCCCGTCCATAAGCTCTCCGGGGCACAAATTTCAAAGTTCATCTTCAAACACAACTTTTGAGGTCAATACAATTAATTAATGTACAGTCAATACTATTTGTAGACCTCTACTTCTCTGTTCCCTCATGTCACGTAGTAGTGACCATCTTTCTTGAATCTGATCAAGAATCTTGCATTTTTTTTTTTCTGTAGTTCTTTCTTCTTCTTTTTTTCTTTTGACCAAGCCCGTCCATAATGCTCTCCGGGGTCAAGTAACAACCGGAGGCAAGACACAATTTCTAAGAAAGAGAAAAGGCCCAAAGTGTGCCTTGTCGGCGGCGAGAATCCCAACTGGAACGACAACCACTTCTTCTAAGACAGGCCGGAGTTCCTCTCCAACGAGACCTCTGCTGTCTGCATCAAGATGTTCACCGTCATTTGCTTTGTGACCATCTCCCCATATATGAAGCATTCCAACTGTTAATCAATTGTCCATGCCGCTGACCTGTTGGATGGGGGTGAGAAAGTTTAAAAATAAAAGAAAACGTAGGGAAGAGAGAAAAGAAAAAAAGAGAGTGAGTGAGAATCCCGCGTTGCCCTTCAATTGCAAAATTCCGTCTCTTTACACAGAATTTGGAGCCGTAATTTATGGCTCCCAAATTCTGGCTAAAATTCCACCAGGAAATTTGAAATTTCCTCTAGTATTTTATCCAAACAACTGATTTGATAAATACCTTCTTTAAATCTTGCTTTTTTTTCCAAATTCAGGCTTTAAATTCCTTATCCAAACACACTATTAATGTGTAAATTTAGTCCTCAACCTTTCATACTTGTGTCAAAATAATGATTATTATTAAGTTGATTTTTTTTTTTTTTTGATGGATAGAAGATATTAACATGGATAACGTTTTATTAAAATAATAAATAAATGTTGACACGTGGCATGTCAACTAAAAAAAATCTGAATTAAATTTGACTAAGATTAAATCATTGTTTACATCCTCCCTCTAATGAGATTAAGACACATCACATTATTTTAAATAGGAGAATAATAACTCCCACACACAATTACAATCTCACATGTTCTTAGTGTCTTTCTTCCTTCCTCTAGTTCCTAGTTCCTACCGGTTTGTATTCCTTAATCTCTGCACTTATTTTATCTCCTTTTAGATTAAAAAAAAAAAAAACTGAAACATATGCATGTACTTCTCGTTTGTTTGGGTATGTAAAGGTCTTCAGGAATTAAAATTAACTAGTCGCAAACCTGTGCGATACACGGGAAAATTACTAAAAATGAAATCTAAATAATTAAGTATTGAGTTTTTTTTTTTTCCTATTGAATATCTTTTTTAAAAAAAATATATACATATTTTGAAGGAACATAAATTGTCCAAGTGTCACATTCGAACAATGGAAATGAGGAGTAGGCCATATTCCTTCCATACACGAGCTAGGTTGGTCATTCACTTTGAAAGAGGTTTTCCGGGGAATGCGTAGGAGGTAAGAGGTCTTTAGACATGAACTTATTAGTAAGTTACGCACATCCGATCTTGAACCCATCACCTCACAAGTGCAGAAAGAATTAGAGCTTCAAGCGAAAAGTACCACAATCAAGCACCAAACCTGGAACATCACATAATTATTAATGATTAATGAAAGGATTCGTTGAAAGTCATGATAGGAAACAAAGCATTATCCAAGATCCAACTCACTCTCTATCTCTCAAAAACATTCTATATGTTTTTATCTTTAAGCAAAGTTGTGATAACGTAGGAAAACATGTATTGTTAATGAGGTCCAGCTCAATTGGCGAGGATAAGGTTATCATGATTCACTTCAGCAGTGCTGCAACATGCTTTTGATTTGTGAGGTCTTTTTTGCATATTTCTCTTCAATCTTCATCAATTTCACTTCTAAGTTAAACCCTGATGTTTAAAACATAATTGTTTGACTTCTTAGATTTAGATCTAGTTTTTTTACATTAAGTAATTGATATTCGTGAATTGGTTTCTTGAATTTGTATCCTTCTTCAAGTGCAGCTTTTCAACTGTTGTGGCTGGAGTAACTAATTTTGTGCCTACGGTACCAAAATTGGAAAAGGCTGATAATAAAAACAATCCAAATGTTGGAGTTACTTTTAGGACTCCAGAAACTGCACTTTCATTTGCTGCATCAACATCAACACCTACTGCAAGTATTGGTGCCAACACTTTTCAGCTATCACAAGCACATCATAGACCTGATTCAGTATTCCACACCTGCAACAGCACCAACATGCCAAATCTTAGATCACATCTTGAACTGACCAAAACATTACCTAGTTTAATGGTCACCTTCATAACATGACAACAACAAAATAAAACAAATTTCAAATTTACAGAAAAATCCCAAACTTTAATCCCAATCCACAAACCCAGCACGAAATGAATCATTAAAAATCATACCCACTTCTCAGTTTACTCTAAGCTTTCAAATACACAATCTCCAAGACCAATGTGATTCAATTCTAAAGAAAAAATATATAAAAAGATTTCAACTTGGATCAAATTGAGGTTCCATAATAGAGTACAATGTGTTCATTGAGGATATAGTTGAATCCCTTACATCAGGTAAGATAATTTGGAGACAGAAAGTACTGATTCACAATCCTGAAAATATTCGACAAGAAATTGCTTTACAGCTCAATGTAACATTTATACACACATATAAATTATACTCAACAGAAGACATGTCCCATGCTTACTGCTATTAGTCTCAGACATGCAACTGAATCTTCCAAGCCATCCCAAAAGTTCTTTAAATATAGCAGTCTACCTACAGAAGGGTTCAGTTCAGGCAGAAACTCAATTGAATGTAAAGAAAAAGTCTAGCATAAAATATATATTATCTATTTTGTATTATAATTTGTTTAATATAATCATGAAATAGTACCTTCCAACTTGGATCATAATAGAACCTGCAAATCCCAAATTGAACCCATTAAGAATCAAAATCCAAAACTTCTTTTGAATTTTGCTTCAATCTACAAAATTCACCCTCACCTTTCTCAGCCAGGGCCCAAGTTCTTTGGCTGCTAAAATATGACTTACATAGGTATTTGATATCAACAGCAAATGAAAAGGGTTCTTAGAAGCCAGAGTGAAGAAAACAACATGGACATATACAACCATCAATAACAATACCATCCATGTTTTATTTATATCTAGGCTTTGATCCTTATCAAGTAACAACTCCTAAGTTGCTAACACATGCCTGATAATTGAATTCACCAACATAAACATCAAATCAATAAATGCGAATATCTAACAATACAATCATCATTAAATTCCTTAGGGCATTGCTTCAAAGTACAAAACAAATTATTACTCCAATCCAAAACCACAAACTGACCTGATGGAATCTAGACAATAAGCTATAAACAGTTTAAAACACATTATCACAACCCTCGACTGGTAACATTGACACAAGCTGAAACCACTGTCACAGAAAAAGCACTTCCCATTAAGTACAAATTAAACCAAACTAATCTAATCTACAACATTCAATAAAATGTGAAAACCAAAAAAAAAATAACTGAGACTCACTGCGAAAGAGCCAAATAGAAAAACGTTGTTTCCACCATGTCTCCAAATAGACCGCATTGTGCCCGGAATTACAGCAGCTTCGGGCATGGAATTCATGTTAGGCACAATCATTTGTCCCCGTATTTATTAACAATTTATGAAGAATACCATCCAAGCAATCAACTTTCTTCTTCTTCTCATACATGCCCGCTTTATCTAATTACTGTAATCCAATCAAAATTAGTTGCAATTAAGAACAGTCTAGCACAAAATCCATTAATCAAACCCTAAAACTTCAAATTTTTCTACAACAAAAAAAGAAAAAGAAAAAAAGAAAAACGCTAATCATGGCTTAGCAATTAGCAGCTACTACATTCCAGCAATAGAAGATCGATTGCAGCCTCAACGTAAGCCAGCAAACACCCAGAAATTCAAAAATCTCAAACACTTAGCAAATACCAAACCATAAAATCCAAAATTTTGAAAAGAACAAAAAGAATACCTCAAACTCCGTTGTGGCAATCTTAGATAGAAAACTATGCTGCCCGAAACGATAGTGCCGAAATAGAGAGAAGAAGAGAAGGCCCAGTTACTGCATGAAAGCCACTGTATACCTCGGTGGTATTTTATCGTTGGAACGGTTTGAGAGAGATTGTGTTTCGTTACTTCATAGAGACAGAGATTGTATACCTTTGGTGTTTTATCGGGCTCAAGCTTTGAAGTAATTAACTAATTAAATCAAATTAAATAAATAATAGAATGATATGTAAAATTGTGAGGGTTAAAAAGCTTATGTGTCATAATTTTATGAAGTCAAGCAAAAAAATAAAAAATCAAAAAGGCTTCGGTTTTACATTATAGTATAGATTTTGAGTAAAATGGTGTTCCACTAAGTCAGGCTGTGATTATCCCACAAATTAAGATTTAATGTAAAAAATTAAAGTCAATTTTTTTTTCAAAAGATTCAATTCTTTCTATTCCCTCCATTTTCTAAGCAACCAAACAAGCTACAAATAATCACACCAATTCCCAGGTAGGAACAAACATAGTTGGAGGGGAAAAAACTTATTCGGACAATACAATTCTAATATTAACTATTACCTGTTCGTCTTATTACCGAGCACGTCCTACACATTGGAGTTGTTCGGTTCGGTTTAAAATATCTACTGAAAGCTTGAATTAACGACAAGGCATGAGAAATCCTTTCAGAGTATTATATTAAATTTAAATAAATATCAAGTTAATATATAACATTAAATGTAAAGTGAGCTTAAAACCAATCTGTTGCATTAAATGCTAAGCAAAATATCAGGCTAATGTCAGGATTACTCTGAATTGAATGGGAGATAAACGATGCAAATGGGCTGTAAAACAGAGAGCATTAATGTCCCAAAAAGAAAGAAGGAGGAAGAGGATAAAGGAAGGAAAGAGGAAGATCTTTAGAAAAAAAGGTATAAATACAAGAAAAAACCAATAAAGGAGGGGTTCCAGAATCATTTTACATCTGAGAAATACAGTTTAGACAAAAAGAGGAGTCATATTTTACACTAATCCTTTCAACTATGGGATTACTAACAAAATCATCGGAGAATCATAGGTTAACCCCCACTGGATTAGCCAAGGTTATCTAAGCTTTTGTGTCCTTGTTTTCTTTCAGGACCCTGCATTATAGGCTGTTCGGACTCATATATTCCATTCTGTTCGGGATTGACAACATGGCATTTCGGGTTAGTTCGGTTTCTATTCGGGAATCACATCTTTATTAATGTTAATTAGTCTTTTTCTTATTCTTAAAAAAAAATCCCACCTACAATAGTCGTAAGCCAGGAAACACTATCGATTGAATGCCGAGCTTTTAATCAATGATTTTTTTTGTTTTTCTAAAATTTAGTATTCTTCATATTCAATTAATTATCAAATGCGAGTCTTGAAGCTGAGAGAGCTTTATCACAATAAACAAAACAAAAAGGAAGGAAAAAATAAAAAAGAATAAGCTTATACGAATCGCTTCAGGCTGTAAAACTGATTTTTGAAGATTTGAGTCAGAGGTTTTTGAAGGTTTTTGAATCTGTTGCTTTGAGTAGAGAGAGAGATAGTTGTCAATTGATTTGAAAATAAAAAGTCAAATATCAAAAAAGCAAAAAGTTGCCACTTTTTCATGACGTGGGCGAGATATAGACCTCAAAGACGAAACTGATTTCAAAATGATTGATACATGCCTTCCTTGTCAGATTTGATAGATGCCTTGTCAAACTTATTTCAATTAATGTCTCCGCAACGTGAACCACATACAGTTTCAAACGCCATGACAGATGACTAGCTTGCTGGAGAGAGCATCAACTGAGGAATTTCTCAAGTGGGTGGATGGTAGAGAACACGAAGAGATAGAGGCAGAGAGGAAGAGATAAGGTAGAAGACAAGAGTCAGCAATGGGTAAGGGGAGAAATCCATGCAACCAATGAAATTTTGCTACGTGTATTGTTAAGAAAAGTACTAAATAATCATTCGAGTCAAGAATCTTCGAGTTAAATGCTAAAGTGAGGATAGTAACTAATGCAATAGGAATTTTTATTTCTAAGCTAAGTTTTTATATTTCCGCACGGTAGAAACATCCACACCCATGAAATAATGGAGAGAATCTATGAATATGTGATTCTTGAATACCGTGTAGCGAGTGACTTAATGAAGTACTGTGTGAAAGTTATTTTATGATAAAAAATAATTGATCACTAAAATTTAATTGTATTTTTAAAAGGTTATAAATTAGAATTAAATATACAATTTCATAAGAAATTCTCTTAAAAAGAACATCATAATTATTATCTGCCTCGGTGATTTTATTGAATCTTAAAGGTAAATTGTTCTTAACTTTTCAACAAACTCTTTTAAGTGAGTAAAACTTTCAAGTTGTATTAATCTTTTATGTTCATTGCTTCCTAGTCATTTTCTTCAACATATAATATGGTTTATAGATAGTGGTTCAAATTAATTATTTTTTTGAATTTCTTGAAGCTGTTGGATCTTATATTTAAAAGAAAGAAGCATGGAGTTTTTGCAATATGATCCCACATCCATCATGCTATGTTGAGCTCTTTT
>OU015762.1:16990019-17001335 GCA_907173295.1 Fagus sylvatica | reverse complement strand
AACTGGTCCCTTTTTTGATCAAACACGAATAGTTTGAAGCTGGCATAAACCTCCCAACCAAGACAATACTTTTCTATATCAACAATTTCCAAATAAACGGAGATGTGATCAGTCGGCCCATTCATTTTCAGGTTACCTTTTGGATAGATAGACAACCTCCTGCAAAAGAAGGCAAAGTACATGATGAGGCACACATTTATGTGCTAATATAACATAGAATGCTAAGAGTAATGCATTAGAGCCCACCATTTGTGGCCGCCAACTTCAAATACACCAGACTCATACTTCTCCACCTCAGTATTGATCAGTAAAGAGTACGATTGTATTTTAAGTAAGTAATGAGTTGGACGATAATGTCTTGGTTTCCTTGTGATTTCTACAATACATTGGGAAGATTTAAATACATTAGAAAATGAATAATGTAGTCATGGATATCATGCAAATACAACTTAATTCTTTCCTATAGTCTATTGAATGACAAAAATATGTCATACACCAAATAATACTTACATTGAGTTACAATCGGCAAGTACAAAATATAAAATCCAACTTTCATTATTAAAACAAAAAATTTAAGATAAATTATTAAAATAATAATGAAACTTTTCTTTGAAAAAATATTTAGAAACTTTTGGTGATAGAATTATTTAGAGTAATATTTCTAAGAATAATGCTATAGTCACAACATTTTTCATAACATCTGAATTACCATATTTTTATTAGTTCTCATATAGACCCACCAAAACATCATTTTATTAGTTACCATTCACAACTAGACACCTCTACGATGTTATTAAATATTTTATGAAAATTGTTGTTCTTCAAATTTTTTTTATTTTTGAAAGGCTATGGCTCTTTTGTGTGGAGTGATTATTCAGTAGTTCAGGACTACAAATAAATGCGTAGTCCTCCTCTCACATGAATGGTAGGCCCATCACCTAAATGTGGATCCCACTAATTAATAAAATAAAGGAGAGGGCATCCACTTGCTAAAACTATTACATGTAGAAAACAATCTTTATTATATAGTATTAATAATATACCCATGCAATGCATGAATTTAATTAAAATTTATATATGTTAAGAAAAATTAATATCATTAAAATTGAATAATAATAATAATAATAATAAACTCAAGTTACATGATGTAAGCACACATTGTAATTAGACCAAGTTTACATTAAAACCATAAATTATGATAAATAATGAATATTGTTTTAATTTCTTATTACTTTTTTTTATAGAATTTTAATAGAGGTGGTATATTAAAAAATTCTTGAAACTTTGATAACAGAATTTTACTTTTATTTTAATAGTGAGTGAGCACTTTCATATTATTCTTTGTGTCACTTTCATATTTTCCTCACACGGAGACTCCTATCAAATTGTGAGACATCATGGCTACAGTGTGGAATTGAAATTGAAAACAAAAGAAAGAAATGAAATATCTAATAAAAATTTTGGAATCACACATGTGCAACTACTGCGGGCATGTAATTACATGATTCCTACATACTCCACTTTTCTATCATGCATCTAATTTGATAGAAATAATAAATTTTATGTTTTGATGTGTCATAGTGCAATATATACTTACACAGATTTTGCTAAAAAGTTGAACCACTTTCTACTAATAAGCCCAATTTAATCTCCACGTATATTAGAGAAAATTAGAAAGAAAAAAAAAAAAAAAAATGTGCATGGTACAAGTAGAAAGATACTCCACAAATAACATATCTTGAATGTAGATATCATTTTTCATTTATTTCATGAGAAGAGACAAACATTCTGTCAACATTCATTTCTAATGTCTTTAAAAATGCATTTTGCTTTATTTTTTTCCAGAAAGAATCCTTTAGGTAAAAATATGTTTTTGTTCATGTATTGCTGGGGTATGCCTTCTATTAATTTCCCCAATGATAATAAGTAAAAATATGTGGGCAGGGATTGGAAGAGACTGAGACCCCAAAAAAACCCCTATAATTTCCATCATAATATATTATTTTCATTCGTGATGCCCACTTCAATCTCTCGCTAGCTCCAAGGATTCAAGAAATCATTGTTATTCTAATTACTTTATTCTTTTAAAAGAGAAGTTGGAAATTTAAACAACTCCACATTTGAGATTAATTAGTGACGAAATCTTTTGTCACCACATATATAAAGTCGTAGGTGACGAAAATTTTAGGTGACAAAATCATATCGTCACCCCATAGCTTAATAAAAAAAAAAATTGTGACAATATAGTTTGTCACCACAAAAATCTTTCGATGACGAAAACTTTACGTGACAAAATACTATTGTCACCCCATAACTTAATAAAAAAAAATAAAAAAGAAATTAAAATTAACGGGTGACGAAATAATTTGTCATTACATAAATCTTTAGGTGACAAAAACTTTACATGACGAAATACTATCGTCACCTCATGTCTTAATAAAAAAATTAAAAATATATGTTGATGAAATATTTTGTCAACAGATAAAACATTTGGTGATGAAAACATTAAGTGACGAAACATGTGCGTCACCAATTACTTTGTTTTTTTAGTGACAAGTTTAATGTGACAAAACTATATTCATCACCTAATAACTCCGGTGACGAAATGGTGACGAAAGTTATTCATCTCCAAAGACCATTTTTCTTGTAGTGATCGATCGAGAGGGAGAGAGATCATACCCATTTCTTCGCAGCAGAGGTTGGTAATAGGAACATCGATGTTCTTGCATTCCTTGAATTCAGATTCTGCCATTTTGGTTTGTTGAAATCCTCTTTGTTCACAACTCTCGATAATTTGTGTTATTTATAGAGGAATATCAATGGGCTTGTGTGCTCCACAACAATGGCATATAACTTTACACACGGAACCTTACATGTGATTGGTTTGAAGTTAGGAATAGAGAAGGGATTGAGATGGAAGAAAAAAAGAAGGATCTATGCTTTTTTTGATTGAGAGAAAAGGAGGATTGGGTTTTCTTTTAGGGATTGATATCCTATGCAATTGGTATTGTGTGCAATATCAATTGAATGGTTGAGATTGAAAGTTAACTTCTTAACTTTCAATCTCAATCACTTAATAAAAAATTATTAAAAAATTCAAAAAGCAAAAAGTGAAAAAGTTTTGAAAATGTGAGAGGAAAAAAGCAATTACACCTATGCAATACTTTTTGAGTATTGCATGGGATCTCAATCCTCTTTTTTTAGGATGCATAATGAAACCATGATAAAACAATGTCTCATCAAAGTTGATGAAGTCACATCCAAATCTTCCTTTTGTAAAATGTTGACTTTTTGTAACAATTTACACATCAATATGTTACGCATCTCCAAGAGAAAGTTATACGTTCAACATTTATTTTTAATAGAATATAATGATTTTTTTAGCGCATACATATATAATTGAAAATTTCTAGTTTAGACCCCTATATTAATTACACAACAAAAATATTTAATTAATTATCAAATTATTTCAAGTTAGATAATTATTATTTACCACATATATAAACACCAAATCATAAAACAAGAAACATCAAGCAATAAAAACACATGTAGGTTTGGTGACGAAATGAAAATTGATGAAGAATATTTTCAAAGAAAAAACCACTACTGGGATAATGTAGTCCAATTAAAGCAATCCTCCATGCATAAGAAGGAGTTTAGAGACTAGAAACATTACCTTTTGTGACAAAACTCTATGACCCAGTAGACAACTCACTGATGTGACCCACAACAATGTCAAAATCTCTACACTTCTTTTACATGAATCCTTTTACAGACGACATGTCTGTTTCACGAACCAGAACCTCTAGCACACTCAAAGCCATCTCCCTGAAAATTTAATCTACAGTGAACTCACTGGAAACTTTTGATCACTAGTATGGATCTTAAACTAACATGGGTTTCTCATTGAAAGCACAAGGACATAAGGCACAAGGATTTTTTTCTAAATAGCACATGCTTTTGCTTCCTTTTCTTTACTAAAAATCATACAAAATAGGGTTTATATAGGTGCAAGGGTGGAGGGAGGGGGACCTAGGGAGCTATGGCCCCCTTGACTTTTAAAAATTTCTCCCTCCCTTCTATTTTTTTTAAATAGAAAATAAGATTTTATATAGAAATTTGACTAATGACCCCGTAGATTTTAAAAACATTATACTGCATTTATATAAATAATTAATGCATAATTTTTCCCTTTTATTATTCTTATGACATACGTAACTCATTAAATAAAAGTGTGTTAAACAAATGTTTTGCTACGAATCGATAAGTTTAAAGTAAGGATTAACGCTTCATTTTTGTTTTTTTGTTTTTTATTACTCTTATAAACATATTCAAGATATATGTTAATAGAAATAGATAAGTAAATCTCTTTAATAGAAGTTTTCTTTACTTCCCTAAAACAAAACATTTACTTATTTATTTTGCATTTGGAGAATCAGAGATACAAATACTCTAATTTTTATTTTATTTTTATTTATAAAAGAAAAGACAATTGCGGATTTCATATAGCATTTGTCATCTACGAAAAATAAGGTTTTTCTTTAGTTTTATTATTGTTATATTTTTATTGTATTGACTCGTATATTAGGAAGGCAAAATACATTTATTATTTAAATTATTTAAAATTTATTAAACCTATATGGTTCATAATTTTTAAAACTATCACTAATTTTGATTAAAATAAAGAGTTCACAATTTACAAAAAAAAAAAATTTATCTAAAATTAATTATGATCAATAAGATTTAAAAGATATATAGTTCACAATTTACAAACTGATTGGATTAAAAGATAGTTATATAAAAAGTAACTTAGGGCCCATTATATCCGAGCTCACAGGGGATTACTGAGTTGACTCTGATCCCGTTTGTAACAACCCAGGTAAGCTCTAGTAACATCTGTGCTTATACCGTAAGAATACTAGTCAAGTTTCAATTGGAACTCCTTGCAAATATTAAGAAATGAAAATTCAACCCAATATATGTCCGATGTGGGATTCAACGCACACACTTATCGTAATTTGGGACTTCACAATATAATTGTTATATATAAAAAAAAGATGTCCCCGTATCAACTTTTTCGAAACATGCACTAGATTATCATAGTTTTCCTCCTTATCCATTGTTATATACTTTTTAACTTAATTGCAAGGAATATAAATTATATAATAGTTAAATTGTTATTTCTACTACTAACCCTTTTCACATCCATGAACACCACATAAATGTAGGATCCTTCTACAATACCTTCAATTTATTTAACACTACCTCAAGTGTTCACCATTAAATAAAGATGATTGTAAAAAAAATAAAAAATTTATCTTTGTTCGTGGGTGTCTCTGATCTCTCTCTTTGATTGTTTGTATATTTGTGTGTGTGGGAGTTCTAGAGTGTAGAATTCTTATCTCCCATATACAAAAAAAGGTGAACAATCTCTCTCTCTCTCTCTCTCTCTCTCTCTCTCTCTCTCTCTCTCTCTCTCTCTCTCTCTCTCTCTCTCTCTCTCTCTCTCTCTCTCTCTCTCTCTCTCTCTCTCTCTCTCTCTCTCTCTCTCTCTCTCTCTCTCTCTCCACCAAAATCAAACTCAAATCATAGTTCTCCAAATTGACAAATTCACTACTTGCAAATTGACAAAATGGTGCTCTTGTCAAGATTGGAAGCATTTGGTTTAAATTTACAAGTTTCCCATCGTATTTTTGTTAAAAACAGAAAATGAGTGCTGAAAAGTGAAAACAACTTTTTGGGTGTTCTCAAAAAACTCATATGTAAAGTAATTTTGATATATGATTTTTAAAATATGTTTTTTTGAAAAAACTTGGCGAAACAATAATTCAAAATTTTTTACCCATTATTAAAATTATTTAATATCAATTTTTAATATATGTAATTCTATAATCCCAAAAATTCTCATTTATGTTATTTTACCTAAAATCCCTCTCTCTTTTTCTCCAACTCAATAATCGGTCCCCTCTCACCTCTCTCTTTTCTTAGCCATTAATTTTCATAAGATCTATTGGTGAAAAAGACACTACTAGCTATGTCATCAATATTCTAAAAAGGATTTTGTTAACCAGTGTCCTTAGGACAATGGTTAAGAAACATTAAATTCTTACACTTTACGAGAAATAACAAATTTTTAATATTAAAATAATAAATAGAAAGACTAAAATACCTTTAAAAGTTGTTTTTGTATTATTTTAATATTAAATTTTCACTATTCACTATAAAGTGATGCTTCCTTAACCATTGTCCTAAGGGCATTCGTTAACATGACCCTTCTAAAAATTAGTGATTAACCTTCACAAGAATTTATTTTTTAAAATTAATGACATGCCTTCACATTAATTTATTCTTTATTTTCCAAAACTCCACACCTTCTCTCTCTAATCCTGGTCCTCATCTTCTCTCTCTAAGTTCACCTCCTCCTCCACATCTCCCACCTCTCCACCGCCCTTGTCTACAGTGAGGGAATTTAACTGAAAGCATATAAGCCATAGCAAAAGGACGAGAGATTATAGAAGCACCTGAAGCAGACATGTACGGACACCAACAGAAGTCATATACTGACTCTCCCTCATTCATGAAATTTTTGCAACATATGAATTGGTTTTGAGAATTACACAATAACTAAGTACAAGTATGATTAAAAAAAAAAGAGGAAGTGCTTTCCTTGCAGAAGCCGAGGAACACCAACAAGATAAGGAAAGTTGGTTTTTGGGTGTTCATTAAAAATTTAGAGTTTTGTTTGGGTCTGTTTGCTAGGAAGTTTATTTGGAAAGATAAGAATACTTATAATTGCTATTTCTGTGATAAAAAAAATTGCTAATCAAGGATTAAAATATTATTCTATTCATTTCCATCCCGTGATTTTTATTCTTTTAAAATTTGTAAACTATTTTTTTTTTCTTTTGTCGTCTCGCTACGTCCCCTGAAACTATGGTTTGATTCTCGTAAAAATCAAATAGAGTGTTCACGGGAGAGTGTTTATGGATTATTTCATATGAATTTTTTTTATTATTATTCATTTTGTGTTTTTGGCCAAATAATTAGACATTTAATTGAAAAATTGAGATAGAGTTTCTTTTGCAGAGGAGAGGGGAGTTCTTTTCTTTTAACGTTGTGGTCAATTCTTCTGGCCTACATAGGGACAGTGGAGAGGAGGGAGTTGTGGAGGAGAAGGTGAGTTTAGAGAGAGAAGATGAGGACCAGGATTAGAGAGAGAATGTGTGGAGTTTTGGAAAATAAGAAGGATTATAATATTATGGACATATATTTATTTGTTTGGATCATATTTTGTAAGCAACGCAACTACATGTAAGTATAAGAAGGAATCTGGTTCAACATTTACGACCACTTTTAAATGAAGGATGCATATATAAAATAAAGACATTTTTAAGTCGAGGAATACAAAAGAAACTAAACTATAGCAAGTCAGTGCAGTGACACTACTTATTTGATTGGTAATCCAACTACTACAATTTTATGTTATGATTTACCTACTTCACATACAAATTAAATTTCTAATCATGAATAATAATATAAATTATCCTGCGCTTTGAATAATAATATAAATTATCCTGCGCTTTGCACGGGTTATATGCTGGTATCATTAATGGGTGTGGAAATAACACCTCTCTATATATTTTGGGCGCTCACATTGCATGATACTAGTTATACCATCAATTAAGTAACTAATGTATTAGTTATTCAATCCAAAAAAAAAAGACATCCTCTCAAAAAATAAAAAACATTTAAAAATGTAAAATGCAAAAAGTAAAAAAGTGAAAAGAATAGGGAGAGGGATCCACGTGATTGGAGAAAAATTAAAGCAGGTGTGTAGTTTGCAGACAATTGATAAGCTTTGAAGATGAAAAATGTTAGTCTTGTCCGTAAAGAAGAAGAACAAGTAGAAGAAGATGAAGAGAAGAGAAAGGAGTAACAACGAAGATCCAAACTTAAAAAATGGGCATGTACATTTAGCCCCCCGAGCCCGTGACTTACCCATGGTAAGTCACGTGCGAGCCAAAAATAACTGTTCAGTTTTCTTTTTGGCGGGTGTTTTTCAAAAAAGAAAGGTGGTGGCTCATTTTTCTGGGGAAATAGTGGAGGAGTGGGAAGGACATACCTGGTGGTTATGGCTCCTATTTTCAAGGGGCAGCCTGAATTAATGGCTGCCATTCCCTCCCTTAATGACCCAACCACCCAGCCAATTCCCTCCATTACTCAGCCGTTTTCCATATTCCCGAGAGGCAGAAAGTCCATTGGACATAATCACATCCGAGCTCTTCTTCTTCCTTCTCCTTTTCTTCTTCTTCTCTTTCTTCCTCTCGGGTTTCTTGCTTGTTGTCAATGGCGTCATCTTCAAAGAAGAAAATGAAAGGGCGTGGTGGCAGTTCTTCGAGCAGAGGAGGTACCTCTGGTAGTGCGAGGGTACCGAGGGGTTCAGAGGACGGCAGCAGCGGCTCTGACTCCATCTTAGGGTCACCGGAGCCTCACGGGGACGTACTGGGTCGCCCCACCGTGGACCCGTGGTACAGAAGCAGCGAGAGGTTTCCCTCTGTTCCGGCGAGCCTCCAGCCACCACCGGAAGATTGGGCAGATTGGGAGTGGCTGGTCCTACGATGCTACGGCAGACATGACTTGGACCCCAAATTTCCAAGAGATTCGGGACCTTCAGATTCAAAGAAACGAGATGCTTGCTGTGCCTCTCGTCTTCGACTTCCAATGTTCAAGGGCCATTGAGTGGGCGGATTGGATTGATTCTGAGTTGGCTGACAGAGGATTCTGTGACCGTTTGGAGCAGGCCGGTGTTCTTCGATCCATTCTTATTTCAAGATGTTCGAATATGTTCCGCGATACCGAAGCATTACGGCAGTTGGTGCGGAGGTGGTGTCCATCCACGCACACGTTCTTTTTTGCACATGGGGAGTTGACTGTTACATTAGAGGACGTGGAGAATCATTGGCTGTTGCCAATTTTGGGTGACCAAGACCCAGCAGAAATTGCACTATCCCCTGAGGAGTCAAAAATCGAAACTGTCCTGGCAGATTACATAGGACGAAAGAACGTTGCCTTAGGGACTCAGGCAGCGAGATTTAATTCTTGGATGGAGCACTTCCTCAGAATAGAGGACCCTTTGATCCGGAGAGCGGCTTTCGTATCGTACTGGCTCAGCAAATGCGTCTTTGGTGAGCACCCCGCATATTCAATCAAACCTTTGTATTTCTGTCTTGCTGTGAAAATTGCTGCAGGAGTTCGTTTTCCCCTTACTCCTTTGCTGCTGGGGCAGCTTTATACTCAGCTAGATCTGCTACATGCTGAGGAATTGGCTGGGGCATCCTGCCACATTGTCTCCACGGCCTTCAATTCGTCCGTTGTGCATACATTTGTTTGGGAGCATGCGTTGGAGTACATACGATAGGGCAAGAAGCCTTATGAGATCCGGAAGAAGTTTACGTCGATGCCGGAAGGGGTTGTTAATAATGTTAGCGACTTTCAGGGAGATGTTCCTGCTGTGTTTCGTTGGGTGGGCAACAAATTTTACGACCATAGTCTGATTCCCTCCTTGGACAGCGAGGGTAAAGTTTGCTGGAGGCCTTATGGGATAACCCATCGGGGTTTTGTGTACGAATCAGTGATGTCCGGGTTTCGTGACGTGGAGGCCCAAGATTATACTCTTATTGCTGGGGATGTGGCGTCTTTGACTTATCTTTCTGCCACTAATGCTGGCTGGTTACCAGTATTGTATTATCAATTGACGGGCCTCAGTTCACGGTTTATAGTGCCCATAGAGTGAGGAGACAATTCGGGTTCGACCAAGAGGTACCAGCTGTGATGGGAGTTGCAGCGGGTGAAATTCCCACTATTAACCCGTTTTTAAGAGCTAGGGCCTTCGCTTATTGGAGCAGCGTTGCCCCTCGAGTCATAGTCCCGAATGGCAATAGGATTGGGGTTTTCACCGCGGGTATGGCCAATTATTGGAGGGAGTTGATGGCTGCAATGGTGGAATTTAAAGATAGTGGGAGGGAAGATATCTCCCATTTGCTTGAGTCATATACCTCCCCGTTGCCTCATCCTCGCTTGTTCGGGGCCACCAACACTATGACCACTTATGCGAACCGTCAAAGCTTGGGTTATGCTGTGTGGCACCATGAGGACTCACGGTGGGTGATATACGGCAATCACCACCCTCCATTGTGGCTGAGAGATCACCCTCACATCGCTGCTCCTGGGAAAGTGCCATCTAGTAGGGGCAAAAGGAACGTTTCTGCTGGCACTCCCACTGCTGTTAAGAGGAAGCAACCAGATAGATCCAAAAAGGGAGAGGCTGTGAGCAAGGATTCTCCTGCTCAAGCCTCGAAGAGGGTTAAAACGACGGCTGGCAGAGTTAGCAAAGAAGCATTGGTTCTGAAGACTGCTGTCCAGGATCCAGTGCCAGCTGATGAGACTGCTGCTGAAGAGGTTTCTGCCCCAGTGAGCAAGAAACCAGTCAGAAAAACTAGAGCTGGGAAGAAAACCTTCGTTCCTCCAGCCTTTCCAAGTGCACCAGCTTCCATTGCCGCACGCGTTGCTGCGCGCAAGTCGGGTCGTGGCATCGTTTATTCCGAGAAAAGAGTAAGTATTTTAATCTCTAGCCTCTTTGTTTTGTCATACACACACATATATATACATGCATATGTTATGATGTTGATATTGCTCTTGTTTTGTGGCAGTCTAAGCAAAGACGGCTGCTCGTGTCCCGGTGACACGGCTGCTCGTGTCCCGGTCGAAATATCGGTATGTATTCAGTCACAACACCTTGCTTTTAATAAAACATAATGTTCTCATACTCCCTCCCTTTTGTAGGATGATTTGAGCAGCACATCATCTTCAAGTGGTGAAGATGATGTGTCTGGAGCTGCTGCCGAGGAGGCTGAGGATGAAGATGTTGAAGCTGCCACTGCAGAAGAAACTGAGAGTGAGAGTGCTGAAGCTACTGCTGCAGAAGGGGCTGAGAGTGAAGATGTCGAAGCTGCTGCTGCAGCAGAGACTGAGAGTGAAGATGTTGAAGCTACTGTTGCACAGAGACTGAGAGTGAAGGTACTGAAGCTGCTGCTGCAGAAGCAGTCTCTGGTGCAGGTGATTTCACAGCAGATATTAGCTCACCAGATATTGGCTCCCTGGATACAGATGCTATCATAAATGCTTCTTCTGAGGAGAAGGATGTGGAGGCAGGGGCCAGTATTGAAGATGATGAAGTATCCATGGGTGAGTTGGGAGCTACAGGAGCTGCTTCTGACAGTGGTTCCACTGCATCTGCCAGCAAGACCATGTCTGCAG
>OU015762.1:16963429-16989919 GCA_907173295.1 Fagus sylvatica | reverse complement strand
CCACACACATAGATACAAACAATCAAAGAGAGAGATCAAAGCCACCCATGAACAAAGACAAATTTTTTTCTTCTTCCCTTTTTTAAATTATGGATTTGGCAATGATTTATGTCTTCCATTAATTTATAGACAATGAAGTTTTATAATTCTTTATTTTGAATTAGCACATTTTCTGAACAATATGACCTTTCAAAATAATTAATAACCTTTTTGAAAATAGTTATCTTTTAAAACAATTATTTATGTATTAGAAAATAACTTTCACGATATTATTAAAGTATATCCCATCTGATTTTAAGAGAAAAAGAAACAAAAAAAACAAAATAACACTATCCCATCTTGATCACACGCTTGCCAAATGCATGCCTTTAGATTGTTTTTGTTTTGGAATGTACCAATTGTGTTGCCTGAAATGGTGCTAATAAGGAATCTTCTCGTTGGTCCTTTTCTATGTTGGTGTTGCTCTAATTTATATATGAAAAGGTAAAAGATTTGACCAGAATTAGGTGGGGCTGGCCTGGCTAGTTCCAACAGAAAGATGAACTCCTAGTTCAGAATATACGTTTTTTTTTTTTTTTTTTTTTTTTTTTTACATTTGAAGTTTGGTCAATTGTGATTTTGGTCCATAGATTTTTAATTTTATCAATTTAGTCATTCAAGTGTACAATACTTGTCAATATCAACCTTCCATCCAATGTAGTTAGAAAATATGAAATATGCGTTATTGAAATAGAATAATGTATTTTATTTTGTATTTTTTTCATTTCTACGCATTAATGTTTTTTAGGATTTAACATAATATCAAGAATTTATTTTTTATTTTAAAAAGCAAAATCAAAAGTCAATCATAATCACAACCATCTCACCGTTAAACCCATCACACAGCTGCCACCATCAAACTCATCATACCTCCAAACAAAAGTGGTCTGCCTAATGCTATTGTTTGTTGGGGCTTTACGATAATTTTCAATGCTGATATAATGTTGCGACAATAAAACAATTAGAGTAAAAAAGCTCAATGCACAAAAACAAAAACTAAGTTACACACACGTGGACGATCACAAATAAGGACTGTAGAGGGCTGATTTTTAAAGCCCAAATACAAATTAACTCTCATTGAGTAATTGGGCCCAAGCAATGTAAGCTACTGCGGAAGCCCAGCAAGCTCAGCCTGGAGTATTGGCCCATTACCATTACTGCCCACTAACCAGCCGAGATGGGCCTTAAAGACTGGGAATTAAATGGATTATTTAGAATTGGTTATGTCCAATTAAAAGCCCAACCCAAGAAGCTCCTGCTGTCAGCTCTAAAAAGCCATTTTCGAGCTTAAAAGGGGTCTTTGCTAAGTAATTAAGGCCCAAGAGCAAGCTCAAGGCCTTAACCCAGCCTTAGTTAGCTGAGATAGCTGTCCATAGGGTCCCACAAAGTCAGAACAGCTTTAAATAAAAGCTAAACAAGTGATGGCTCTCTCTTGGGACCCACGTTTCTCTCTCCTCCTTTTCAGAAATGGGAGAATGAGCTTGCCTCCCTCATTTAACTCACTTCAGACATGAAAAGTACAAAGAAGCCCACTGATTGGACCAGAAATGCAGCTGGGAAATCACAACTATTGGCTGCATGCTCTGCAGCAGTAACCTAACAGCACACAAATTAGAGTCAGCTCAGCCCATATGTATAAAATCCCACTGAAGCAAGCAAGTTATCATGATGGCATATCTTCCTCAAACCAATGAAGCTCTGAACCCATGGATTGGCCGCCTGAACAGTAATCATGACAAGGATTCCGGTCACAATTGGCCACCAGACGCGACAGTAATCCGAGGCAGTACAGAAAATCTTTTTTTATCTTCACCATCATGATACAACCAGCCAATCAAGGCTGAGGGAGTGACCATTACAGCCCAGCTTTGTGTTAGGTTCACTTCTCCATTTTTGTAGAACTTAGGGAGTTTGGTTTGGAGGAGGGGAGTTAATTCTATAGGTTAGGCTTCCACCAAAATAATGGCGCAATGCTTACTGGGGGGCAGGGCTATTATTTTCCTGGAAACCAAGACCAAGGAGCATGCATAACCAGTCCATGACAAAGGGGATCAGACCCCTTTGGATTAAACAAACCAAGAAGACCTAGTTTTTCTATAAATGAGACCCATGAACACCACCTAAGGACAAGATAACCAACAACACAACCCAACCACAACTCAACAAGCTTAAGCCAAGCCTAGACATCACCATTTTTCACTATCCCAAACACTGACCCACGACCAGATCAAAATACCATGGAGATTGCAAAGATAGTCTAAAACTCATTGCAGCAGTAATCAGGCTATTCTCCTCTAAGTGCATTCTCTAGTACACGTTCTCAAGTATGGAGTTCTAAGGTCATCTCTAACCTTAAAGCTCTCATCCTTAACCCTAAACATCAACCCAAGCCTAAGACAACATAATCTAAACTCATATCTCCAAAAGTGTCACTTGGCAGATATTTGAGTCACAGCAGTAAACACTATATTAAGCTCTTGGTCTCCTACAACCTTGAGATTCATACCACAATAGCCTAAACACTTTCACTCTAACCCCATGCATGCTTCATAGGATTAACTCTCTCCCGCTTAGTCAAACTCTTTTTGTCTCTACAAGTTCATTGTTATGAGTTCTATTTGTTGCAGCAGATAATTAGTGACAAATTCATGCCTTAATGATTTTGAGTCCATATTAGGTTCAAGTTGTTATACTTTGAGTCCAGATTCTCCACAGAGCAGTAGAAGCACTAGTCCATTGTCATTTTGGGCTTTTATTAACAAGACCCCACATTTTGGGCCATTTGGTTATTTTTACTGCTACTGTTCACTTAACTTAGGCCTTGGCAGATTTGGCTCTCATTTCTTTAAGGAAGGTGCCCCATTAGCCCCTGGGCCTACTTTTCGGCCTTGGGTTGAGTCTTAGGTTCAACTCCCGTACCCTTGAAAGTTCAGCCCACGTTCCAACCGATCTCGTTGTGACACGTGGCGTAGCAACAAAAACAACCCCTCACAAGGACTAATATCTAAAGTGTACTCAAACATCATTAATACCCCAACAAATTATACATACACCAATTTGTTCGGGGGCCTTGATCAACACAATAGAGACCAGACTCGACACACATCCCAATATTTTTTTTGTTTTACTATGTGCTTTGTCATGTAACCTAAAGTAATTTTTGTACTTTTATATCTATTGTTTATTTTATTGTGCTTCCAAACTTATTATTGAAAATATATTCTTTAGTTTAATGACTTTTTACTACCCCATGCTGGACGTAGTACTATTTTTCAGTTATATTTGCATATACAAAAATAAACAAAAATGGTATTTATTGTTTTAGTAAAAATAATTATTCAATGTTCAATTTTCAATTTTCACATAATTATCCAATCATGTAAAAGAAATTATCATTTTTTTTTTATATATATACTTGCGATAGCATTTAAACCTGTGATAAGACTTTACCAATAAAACTATTTAGAATCCACAATTATAAATCTATTAAATGGCCTAAATTATAACAAAATTCCTCATTTTACATAATAACGTTATGGATATGGGTTCATCAACTCTAATGAGGCTTCGTTTTATCATGGTTTCTTTGTACGTGGATCCCAAAAGAAAACCTATCCCTCCAATTCTCCTCTTGTCCGATCAAAATAAGCATCAATTCTTTTTTTTACTTTGCATTCATATTCCTTCTCTATTAATTCTTTCCTTCCAACAATCACACGTACGATTCCGTGTGTAAAGTGCAATGGCATTCTTGCACAGGATACATGCCTAATGACTTCACTCTATAAATAATGCAAATTACGCCATAGTTTTTGAGAAAGTGATATCTAGAAACCAAAACTGAAGTCATGGCAAAGGATAACAAGCCCTGCGAAGATAACAAGCCCTGAACCTGAAGTCTGCAATGAACCAACCTCTGCAATGAACTCGGTATATATGTTCTCTTTCCCTTTTCAAGGTTATTTGACTATTATTTTGTTCCTTATTTATTTCATTTAAAATTCATAAAACTACGTCATGATTGTCATATTTTCTAGCCTATATATACTACGTTGGAACCCTTATCTATGGCATATATATATGGTATGAAGGTAAGAAAAATAACCCCAAAATTCCTAAACCCCATGCAAACCCGTCAAACAAATGGATATTATTTCAAATCTGGCTTTTTCCCAAATTCTCTTTTAATAGAATTAAGCAATTAGAATAAGGCCAAATTACAAAAAGACTCCCTGGAGTTTGGGTCAGTTGCAAACATACCCTTTCAGGTTTCAATTTTATGTTATTGACCCTTGAGGTTTAAGAATTGGTCAAAGTGATCCCTCTGTTAACATTATGTCTACTTTTTTTCTTTTGATAAGTAACATTATGTCTACTTTTACTATAAGAAATTTAGGCTAAAATATTGTTTTTATCCCTAAACTTTATATGAAGTTCATTTTTTGTCCCTTAACTTTAAAAAGTTCGTTTGTCATCCCTGAATTTTGAAAATGTTTGTTTTTATACATAAATTTTTTCATTTAAAAAAAAAAAAAAGTGTTCAGGGACGAAATTTACGTGTAAAAACAAACTTTTTCAAAGTTCAGGAACGAAAACCGAATTTCATGCAAAGTTTAGAGACGAAACCAATAGTTTAATCAAAAATTTATTTATTTATAATAAAATTGAATAAAAATCCATTTTAATGTAGAATGAATGTTAACAGAGGGGTCAATTTTATTAAAATTTGACCTTAGAATAACGATGGTTTCTTGAATATTTTGAGCCAACGAAAGATGGAAGTGGCATCACAAAAAAATAATATGATCATATATATAGTGCTATTCTCTTGAAATAAAGGGATAATGATGTCTCAACTACATTCAAGACATGTTATTTGTGGAGTATGTCTATGCTATGTACCATTGTTAAACGATTTTTTCTTTTCTAATTTGCTCTAATATGTGGAAGATAATATATGATCAAGCTTGATGTCTAAACAATTTGATAGGAGTTTTGGTGGCGCAGAGACTTATATGAAGTGAGGCAATGAAAAGACAAAGTATTTAGCTAACAATAACATGTCATGATAGATGATACAAATGAAATATTCTGTATTTACATGATCCAGTAGCACATCATTCATTTGACTTTTATTTTTTTGTTAAGTAATTTCTTTGACCATTATTGACTCTGATCTACAACTGCTTGGTTGAAATTGTTACCAAACCTTAACCCAACAGTTACTAGATTGTGTATATATTTAAATATTCCTAATGTGTATTACAACAATCACAATGACACCAAGATATTATCGTCCAATTCATTACTTACATAAAATACAGTCGTACCCAAAAAAAAAAAAAAATTTGAAGCACAACAATTTTTACAAAATATTTAACAATCGTCGAGGTGTCTAGTTGTAAATGGTAACTAATAAAATGATGTTTTGGTGAGTCTATATGAGAACTAATAAAAATATATATGGTAATGCAGATGTTATGAAAAATGTTGTGACTATAGCATTATTCTTAGAAATAATACTCTAAATAATTCTATCACCAAAAGTTTCTAAATGTTTTTTCAAAGAAAAGTTTCATTATTATTTTTAAATTATTTTAATAATTTATCTTAAATTTTTTGTTTTAATAATGAAAGTTGGATTTTATATATTGTACTTGCCGATAGTAACTCGATGTAATTATTATTTGCCGTATGACAAAATTTTGTCATTCAATAGACTATAAGAAAGAAATAAGTTGTATTTGCATGATATCCATGATGACATTATTCATTTTCTAATGTATTTAAATCTTCCCAATGTATTGTAGCAATCACACTGACACCAAGACATTATCGTCCAACTCATTACTTACTTAAAATACAATCGTACTCTTTACTAATCGATACTGGGGTGGAAAAGTATGAGGGCGGTGTATTTGAAGCTGGCGGCCACAAATGGTGGGCTCTAATGCATTACTCTCAGCATTCTTTGTAATATTAGCACATAAATGTGTGTCTCATCATGTACTTTGTCTTCTTTTGCAGGAGGTTGTCTCTCTATCCTAAAGGGAACCTAAAAATGAATGTGATTGATCACATCTCCCTTTATTTGGAAATTCTTGATACAGAAAAGTATCCTCTTGGTTGGGAGGTTAATGCTAGCTTCAAACTGTTCGTGTTTGATAAAAAAAGGGACAAGTTCTTGACCAATCAAGGTTTGGTCTCTCTAGATTGATACATATGCAGAAATGTGTAATTGTACATGTACAATATTATTTACTATATTTCATGATTGTATTTGCTATATATCTTGTAGATGTTGATGGGACAATTAGAAGATTTCATGACGTGAAGACTGAATGGGGCTTTAACAAATTTCTCACTCTTAACTCTTTCAATCTTCGTTGTAATGGATACCTTGTCAATGATTGTTGTGTATTTGGTGCTGAGGTTTTTGTTCATGAACGTAGTGGCAAACGAGAGTTTCTTTCCATGATAAAAGAACCTCCCAATGGTGTTTTTACTTGGAAGTTGGAAAACTTTTCGACACTAAATAAAGTAGCTTATTATTCTCAAGTATTCCCTGTTGGAGATTTAAAATGGTATTTTATTATTGGAAGTTTCACTTTTCATTGTTATAAAAAGGAAAGCTACCATTACTAAACTTATTAACAATTATTTCTAACTCTTTGTTATTGAATCTAGGAAATTGCTGCTTTATCCCAAAGGAATTTCTGATGGAGTTCCCAAAGCGATTTCTCTCTTCCTCTGTTCATGTGATTGTCTTGATCATTGTTTTCAACCTGAGTACAAATATTTTGCAGAATTCAAGCTGCGGATAAAAGACCAACTCAACAACAAACATGTTGAAAATTCAAGTAAATCCTTTTTTTCAATCATTTCATTTTCTATTTTTATTTTTATTTTTAAAATTTTTTTTGTGGTGAGCTTTTAAAAAAATAAATATATATATTGTTTTTCTTTCAGGTAAACACTGGTTTTCTAACTCTTCGAACGAGTGGGGTTTTTCACAATTCTTGTTTCTGAAGGATCTCCAAGATTTGTCCAAGGGGTTTCTTAAGAATGACACCTTAATTGTGCAAGCAGAAATTTTACTTATGTCTACTATTAATTAATCCCTTGGTAACAATACATATTTACCTCTGAATGTCATTTGAGGAGACTGGGATTATCATTACTACAATTTTAAATATTTTGATAATAAAATACTTTTAATTTGCAATGGTTAATTATTCTGAAATTGTTTCTCTAATCCCTAGTGAGTATATATATATAGAATTACATGTGCATGGGTTTGAGATTTGAGAGAGTATATAGGAAAGATAAGGATTATGTGAGAGAGAGCGGAGAGGGGACTGCTTATTGAGTGGGTGAAAAAGAGAGAGAGGGATTTTAGGTCAAATAACATACATGAGAATTTTTGGGATTATAGAATTGCATGTATTAAAAATTGATATTAGATAATTTTCTTAATGGGTAAAAAAAATTGAATTATTGTTTGTCCGAGTTTATTAAAAAAAAAAATCTTAAAAATCATGTCTCAAAATTACTTTACATATGAGTTTTTTGAGAACACCAGAAGTGGTTTTAACTTTTCAACACTCATTTTCTGTTTTTAACAAAAATACGATGACAAACTTGTAAATTTAAATCAAATGAGTGTTGAAATTTACAAGTTTGCCAATTTACAAGTTTGCCACCGTTTTTACAAGTAGTGAATTCGTCAATTTGGAGAACTATGATTTCAGTTTGAGTTTAAGTTTGATTTTAGTGGAGAGAGAGAGAGAGAGAGAGAGAGATTGTTCACCTTTTGCGTATAAGGGAGATAGGTGTTGTGCGCTCTAGAACTCCCACACGCAGATACAAACAATTAAAGAGAGAGATCAGAGCCACCCACTAACAAAGACAATTTTTTTCTTTTTACAATCACGTACATTTAATGGCTAACACTTTAGGTAGAGTTAAATAAATTGAAGGTACTGTAAAAGGATCCTTCATTTACGTTGTGTTCATGGATGTGAAAAGGGTAAGTCATAGAAATAGCAACTTAACTATTATATAATTTATATTCCTTGCAATAAAGTTAAAAAGTCTATAACAATGGATTAGGAGGAAAACCAAGATAATCTAGTGATTCGACAAAGTTGATAAGGTCCCATTTTTTTTATATGTAACAATCATATTGTGAAGCCCCAAATTCTAATAAATGTGTGTGCGTTGAGTCACACATTGGACATATATTTACTGGGTCGAACTGGTCTTTATCAACAATTGCAATGAGCCCCAATTGCAACTTGACTAGTCTTTTTGGGGTGTAACGCATACGTGGCTAGTGCTTTTTGTGGGTCGTTACAAATGGTATTTGAGTGAGAATCTTGCTCAAGCGAGATGGAAAAATGTGGGCTCAAGCAAGATAATAAACCCGCTTAAGTGAAATACTAAAACTCGATCAAGTAAGAAAGGAATCTGCTTGAGAGAAATTGTGTAATTCAGAACTCCAAATCTTGTTTTCTGAATTATTTTAAGGGACAATTACACTTTACCACCCTGAAATTTGACCTATTTTTAATGATCTCTCCAAAACTTCCGATTTGAATAATTTACCCCCTAATTGGACTCAAGTGCACGTCTGGTACCCTCTCCATCCAATTTGCTTTTAAATCAGACCAAAAAGTAACTAATGTGCAACATTACATCATTACATGACCCATCTGCCCCTGAAAATACGAAAATACCCTTAGCTCCACAATTTTTTTTTTTTTTGCAAAATCCAAAAATACCCTCACCTGCCCCCACCAATCACCTCTTAGAAAAAAACTTCTTTTTTTTTCCTGAGAAAGAATGAATTTCTATGGTATTTCTAATAGCCATTCAATACAAACCTTTTGACCAAAAAAACAAAAACCATGTTTTGGCAGTGGCATACATAAGATATTGTGTGCATACTTAGTGGATTATGACATACATAAAGTCACCAAGTGACCTTCTTTTATTCTATGAACAATTACACCAATGGATTCAATAAAAGCATTTTTTTTTTTCCTTTTTGATGAATAATTCTTAGAGTAACATGCTAAGAGAAAATCATATGGGCGACTTGGATGGACATGGCTACAGAAAATCATGTGGGGGAGGGGATAGAGGATGGAAACAATGGTGGTCCCTAAATCAAAGCCACACCTTCTTTTTCTTCTTCCTCTTTCTCTTTCTCTCTTTGAGTTTTTCCTTACCACCTTATGCATCGTCGCCATCAAATAGTGCTCGCCAATCAAGCCTTGCAACTCCGTCAAGATCTGGTCTAGCAACAACCACACCCAGATCAAACCCACTGGCTTGACTTGTTTCCTCTTCCGCCACCAACCTTACACTCACAGTTGCTCTGAAAAAAACCAACCCCAATTCCCACAATCCAACCCAACCTCAAACCCAAACCCATATTTTCCCAAACACGTAAAATCATTCCATTTAACCGATCCTCCACCCCAAATCAAACTATATCTAATCAGAAACAAGTGACGTCGGAGCGAGAGAGAGATCTGAGAAAGAGGAGAGAGTTTCGATTCGGATAAGAGAGAGAGAGAGAGAGAGAGAGAGAGAGAGAGAGAGAGAGAGAGAGAGAGAGAGAGATCGTTTTCTTTCTTTTTTTATTAAGATTTTATTTATTTATTTATTTAAAATGTCTTTCATTTTACTATAACTAAGGGCAATTTGGTCACTTCAATTTCTTTTTTTTAAGACTCGAGCTGGTGTGTGGGCCCATGAGTTACATGTGATGCACATGATTTACATTAGGGTTAAGTTTAACATCAATTTAGGTGGAAGGGGATACTGGTGTATAATTTAGTCCAATTGTGGGATAAATTGTTCAAATCGGAAGTTTGAGGGAGACATTAAAAAATGGATCAAAGTTCAAAGTGGTAAAGTTAGGCTTTATACCGTCACTTAAACCCTATTTGTGCACCTATATAGTGGGAGAGTCAGAATTTTTATTAAAGGGGAGCTAAGCTAAATATTAAATCCAAATATATATTGCTTATACGTAAACTATATCTGTAACATTAGTTTCTTATATATAATAAAAATATGGGTAAATTAGACTAACACTCCAAGTTTATAGTGAAATTACAATTGACACACTCTATTTTTTAGAAAAACACTTCGCTCTAAAATGATCAAAATAATTGACATTCCGCTCCCAAATAATTTATATCCCACTCTCAAAATAATTCACACTCCGGTCCATTTTTGGAGCAAAGTGTAAAATTATTTTGGGAATTTTGGAGCATCGTGTGAATATAACTCAAATAATTTTTTTTGTCCAATCAGTTTGTAAATTGTGAACTCTTTATATCAAGATTAGTGATAGTGTTAAAAATGATGAACCATATAAATTTAATCAATTTTAAATAATTTAAATAATAAACGTATTTTGCCTTCCTAAGCATATGCGAGTCAATATAATAAAAATATAACAATAATAAAACTAAAGAAAAACTTTTTTTTTTTTTTTCTCGTAGATATCAAATGCTTTATGAAATCCGCAATTGTCATTTCTTAAAAAAAAAAAATGAAAAAATGAAAAAAGAAAAAAGAGAGTATTTATATCTTTGATTCTCCAAATGCAAAATAAATAAATATCTTTTTTTTTTTTTTGGGAGATAAAGAAGGCCTCTATAAAGGAGATTTACTTACCTATTTCTATTAACATATATCTTGAATATGTTTTAAGCTACATATGATATAAGAGTAATTTAAAAAAAGAAAAAAAGTCATCCCCCAGGTTGTAAAGTCTTGCCAGAAAAGATTATATTTTTAGTCTCTAAACAATAGTTGTGAATATCGTTCCGTTCCGACTGAAACAACCGGAAAATCTTGTATCGGTGTGCAAACCGGAACGAGAAATCCCCCTATTCCACCTCGGGTAAAATTCCATCCCATTTCGACATGTTTTGGCTATTCCAACCAAATCCGGCCGGTATACTAATTTCTTCTATTTTGGTATCTCTTATACTCAAATGGCGGTACAAACTACAAAATATTAAAAAAGAAAATGAAAAATTGCCAAACCTTCTCTGCTCTTCTTCTTCTTCGCCCACCTCCTATTTCTTCTTTTCTTGTTTTGTATGCCAGCTGTTACCTTTTCTTTACTTTTTCTACTTTTTTTCCTTTTCTTTTTGGTTTAAGTGTCGCTGCCCCTTCACATGTTTAGCTATTTGGCTCTTAAATTTTCAAGTTTCAACTATTCATTCTATTTCTTTTGGTACCTTTGGCGTGTCTTTTAGTTTTATTATTAGTGGTATTATTAACCAAATTTAACGCAAAACAAATTTAACTTTTGTTATCCAAATGATGACTTAAACAAGCAAACATAATACAGGTGATTTCATTTACCTATTTGTGCTTGCTTTTAACCTCATTATTTTCATCATGTCGTTTCTATTATCTTGTTTTCATCACATGCTTAGTTTTAAACCGTTGTGCAATTAAAATAAATCCATCACTTGTTTGAGTTGATATAATAAATTTGAATAATGTCGTGTCCATCAAATAATTGATTAAACACTAAATCATATTTACTTACTTAGTAGAGACTGGTAATATAATGAGGGCATGTGGGTTCCTCATACCTTCCCAAGACGTAACCACATCCCCAAACTTGTTATTGGTGGAACATTTCGGGGGGTTTTATCCACATATTCCCTATCATCACTTAGAGCATCCTCATCGACCCAATCAAACTGTATATTCAGAAAAAAATAATAATAATAATAATTAGCAATAAACCCCAAAAACCACCTGCACCAAACTAGTCATCGTTAATTATTATTTTTTTTCACTTTGCTACAGTACTCACCCAAGACCACGAGCTACTGTTCATGAACAAACCAAAACAAATTCATTTCACACTCAGTCTCTCTCCACAAGCCAGACCCGTTGTCCTCTCCCTCTCAAGCTCGCGACCGATCGTCCACAAACCGGCGCCGATCTTCACCGACGAGAGGAAGGGAGGAGCAAATGGCGCCGATCGACATCCATTTTGATTGATCTGCACCTCACCCCGTCGATGTTCATCGTTGCCGTTTGAAGCCCTCTATCGCGGATTAAAGCCCACGCCATCGACCCCGCCACCATGCCTCTGTAATAAGTAGAGGTGACAACCCTGAATCGCTCTTGTCCAACAATGTCCCAGATCTGGCCTTGACCTCTTTCCCATCGATTTCCACCGCCTGGGTTTGGAACTCCACTCCAATGGTGGCCTTGGAGTTGTTATCGAATTCGTTGCGATCGAAGCATGACAAGAGGTTGGATTTCCCCACTGTCGAGTCACCTATCACCACTATCTTTAACAAGTACTCCTCTTCGTCCCCATTCCTTCTTTTGAATGCTCCATTAATTTCTTTGATGAATTTTTATTTTTTATGATATCTACAACCCACTTCTTCCTTCTTTTTGTCTTCAAACCAATGAATCTGCTACTCTCTCACTCTCTGTTAAGTTTATTTCTATTCAGAGGTTTTTTGATTTTTTTTTTTTTTATGAATTACAGGGATGGGTTTTGGTTGATTTTGGATGAAAATGTGGCTGATTTGTGGTTAATTTTGGATGATTTTGGTGTAATTTTGGTTGAAATTGTGGCGATAGGTTTGCTGTCTGTGATGGTTGAAAATTATGCTGTTGATTGTGCTGATTTGCGGTTGATGAAATGAGCCTAAAGCTTGATTCTGGGTGTGGGTTTGCCGTGAATGAGTTGGTTGGGTTGTTGCCGTGGATGAACGGAAAATTTGTGGAAAAAAAAAAAAAAAAGTTTATTTTTATTTATTTTGGAGAGAGAGTAATATTTAAATGGAATGAAGAAAAAAAATGAAGAGTTTGATGTAGTTGAAGTTTGCTAAAAAAACAAAGAAAAAGGGTGATGTTTTAGGGACAAATTGGCTAAAATTATGGTTTCTCTAATGTGAATGCTCTTAAGATCTTAATTATAACAAAAATTCACCTTTACATATAAAGGTAACGAATGGAGCTCCAACTTTGATGAAGTCTTCTGATAATTCCTTTTTTAATCCCAAAAAAGAAAATCCGTTCCTCCAATTTTCCTCTTCTCTCCAATCAAAATAAGGATCAATCCTTCTTTTACCTTGCATCCCATTCCCTTCTCTATTCTTTCCTTCCAACAAATCACACGTACGTACGGTTCCCTTTGCAAGATTCTCTGATGTGTAAAGTGCTATATTGGTACTGTCGCGAGGCACACATGCACATTGGTTTCCCTCTATAAATAATGCAAATTACCATTGAATTCCACAAACTACATTCTTAAGACATTTTAGCAAAAACAAAAAAAACAAAAACATTCTTAAGACATGGATTGCAAGTCCAAGGATCCCACTACCAACCCCTGCGCTGAAGTCGGTATGTTTTTTCCTCCTTGTATTCTTTCTTATTTATTTCATTTCAGTGTTCATAAAAGTACACCATGATTAATTGTCGTTGTTTTTTGGCCTACTTTAAGTTGGAACTCTTTGATGGCATGGATTTGAATGTAAGAAGAGAACCCCAAATTTCCAAAACACCATCCCGAGACCATCAAAGAAGTGGATTATTTCAAATCTCAAATGTGGAGTTGTTTAAATTCCAACTTATCTTTTAAAAGAATTAAGTAATTAGAATAACAATGATTTCTTGAAATCTTGGAGCTAGCGAGAGATTGAAGTGGGCATCCCGAAAGAAAGGAATATGTTCATATTATGATGGTAATTATAGGGTTTTTTTGGGGGGTCTATCTCTTCCAATCCTTGCCCACATATTTATACTGATTACATCGAGGAAATTAATAGAAGGCTTACCACAGCAATACATGAACAAAAACATATTTTTATCTAAAGAATTCTTTTTGAAAAAAATGAAGCAAAATGCATTTTTAAAGACATTTGAAATGAATGTTGACAGAATGTTTGTCTCTTCTCATGAAATAAACTACATTCAAGATATGTTATTTGTGGAGTATCTTTCTACTTGTACCATGCACATTTTTTTTTTCTTCTAATTTTCTCTAATATGTGGAGATTAAATTGGGCTTATTAGTAGAAAATGGTTCAACTTTTTAGCAAAATCTGTGTAAGTGCATATTGCACTATGACACATCAAAACATAAAATTTATTATTTCTATCAAATTAGATGCATGATAGAAAAGTGGAGTATGTAGGAATCATGTAATTACATGCCGCAGTAGTTGCACATTGTGATTCCAAAATTTTTTATTAGATATTTCATTTCTTTCTTTTGTTTTCAATTTCAATTCCACACTGTAGCCATGATGTCTCACAATTTGATAGGAGTCTCCGTGTGAGGAAAATATGAAAGTGACACAAAGAATAATATGAAAAGAATAATATGAAAGTGCTCACTCACTAAAATAAAATAAAATTCTGTTTCAAGTTTCAAGAATTTTTTAATATACCACCTCTATTAAAATTCTATAAAAAAAAGTAATAAGAAATTAAAACAATATTCATTATTTATCATAATTTATGGTTTTAATGTAAACTTGGTCTAATTACAATGTGTGCTTACATCATGTAACTTGAGTTTATTATTATTATTATTATTATTATTATTCAATTTTAATGATATTAATTTTCTTAACATATATAAATTTTAATTAAATTCATGCATTGCATGGGTATATTATTAATACTATATAATAAAGATTGTTTACTATATGTAATAGTTTTAGCAAGTGGATGCCCTCTCCTTTATTTTATTAATTAGTGGGACCCACATTTATGTGGTGGGACCTACCATTCATATGAAAGGAGGATTACACATTTATTTGTAGTCTTGGACTACTGAATAATCACTCCACACAAAAGAGTCCTAGCCTTTAAAAAAAAAAAATTGAAGAACAACTATTTTCACAAAATATTTAATAACATCGTAGAGGTGTCTAGTTGTGAATGGTAACTAATAAAATGATGTTTTGGTGGGTCTATATGAGAACTAATAAAAATATGGTAATTCAGATGTTAAGAAAAATGTTGTGACTATAGCATTATTCTTAGAAATATTACTCTAAATAATTCTATCACCAAAAGTTTCTAAATATTTTTTCAAAGAAAAGTTTCATTATTATTTTAATAATTTATCTTAAATTTTTTGTTTTAATAATGAAAGTTGGATTTTATATTTTGTACTTGCCGATTGTAACTCAATGTAAGTATTATTTGGTGTATGACATATTTTTGTCATTCAATAGACTATAGGAAAGAATTAAGTTGTATTTGCATGATATCCATGACTACATTATTCATTTTCTAATGTATTTAAATCTTCCCAATGTATTGTAGAAATCACAAGGAAACCAAGACATTATCGTCCAGCTCATTACTTACTTAAAATACAATCGTACTCTTTACTGATCAATACTGGGGTGGAGAAGTATGAGTCTGGTGTATTTTGAAGTTGGCGGCCATAAATGGTGGGCTCCAATGCATTACTCTCAGCATTCTTTGTTATATTAGCACATAAATGTGTGCCTCATCATGTACTTTGCCTTCTTTTGCAGGAGGTTGTCTATCTATCCAAAAGGTAACCTGAAAATGAATGGGCCGACTGATCACATCTCCGTTTATTTGGAAATTGTTGATATAGAAAAGTATTGTCTTGGTTGGGAGGTTTATGCTAGCTTCAAACTATTCGTGTTTGATCAAAAAAGGGACCAGTTCGTGACCATTCAAGGTTTGGTCTCTTTAGATTGATACATATGCATAAATGTGCAATTGTACGTATACAATATTATTTAACCATATTTCATGATTATATTTACTATATATCTTGTAGATGCTGATGGGAAATTAGAAGATTCCATGACGTGAAGACTGAATGGGGTTTTAACAAATTTCTCTCTCTTGATTCTTTCAATTGTCATTGTAATGGATACCTTGTCAACGATTGTTGCGTATTTGGTGCTGAGGTTTTTGTTCATGAACGTAGTGGCAAACGAGAGTTTCTTTCTCTGATAAAAGATCCTCCCAACGGTGTTATGACTTGGAAGTTGGAAAACTTTTCGGCACTAAACAAAGCAGCTTATTATTCTCAAGTATTCGCTATTGGAGATTTAAAATGGTATTTTTATTATTGGAAGTTGCACTTTTATTGTATATAAAGGAAAGCTACCATTACTAACTTATTAACATATTATTTCTAACTCTTTTAATTGAATCCAGGAAATTGCTACTTTATCCCAAAGGAATTTCTGATGGAGTGCCCAAAGCGATTTCTCTCTTCCTCTGTTCATGTGATTGTCTTGATCATTGTTTTCAATCTGAGCACAAATATTTTGCAGAATTCAAGCTGCGGATAAGGGACCAAATCAACAACAATCATGTTGAAAATTCAGGTAAATCCTATTTTTCAATCGTTTCCTTTTTTTTTTGTTGTGGTAAGCCTTTCTTTTATTTTTAAATATTTTTTTTATTTATTTTTTTTTTTCAGGTAAACATTGGTTTTCTAACTCATTGAACGAGTGGGGTTTTTCAAAATTCTTGTCTCTGGCAGATCTGCAAGATTCGTCCAAGAGGTTTCTTGATAATGACACCTTAATTGTACAAGCAGAAATTTTACTTATGTCTACTATTAAGTAATCCCTTAGTAACAGTGCATATCTACCTCAAAATGTCATTTGAGGAGACTGAGATTATTATTGCTACAATATTAAAGATGTTGATAATAAAATACTTTTAATTTGCTATGGTTATTCTGAAATTATTTCTTTAATCCCTAGGAATATATATATATATATATCATCTGGCGGAGCCAGCTTGTGACTAGGTTGGGCACGTACCCACCCTCAATTTTTTTAAAAATACATTATCTAGGTATATATCGTCTCAGACTCTCAGTATTTTGCACACAGCTCACTCTGTTCTCTCTCTGTCTTGGCCTCTCTGGTTTGGATTTTCGTTGTTACTCCTTTCTCTTCTCTTCATCTTCTTCTACTTGTTCTTCTGCTTTACGGACAAGACTAACATTTTTCATCTTCAAAGCTTATCAATTGTCTGCAAACTACACACCTGCTTTAATTTTTCTCCAATCGCGTGGATCCCTCTCCTTATTCTTTTCACTTTTTACTTTTTTAAATGTCTATTATTACCAACCTAAATGGCAGAATCTGAAGTCAAGGAATGCAAGAACGACGATGTTCCTATTCCAACCTCTGTTGCAAAGAAATCGGTATGATCCCTTTCCTTCTTGAGGTTGTTTGACACTATTATTTTGTAGCTTATTTATTTTATTTCAATGTAAATCATGATTGTCATATTTTCTAGCCTACTTTACAATTGTTTTATCATGGTTACGTTATGCATCCTAAAAGAAAACTCAATCCTCCTTTTCTCTCCAATCAAGAAAAGCATAGATCCTTCTTTTTTCTTCCATCTCGATCCCTTCTCTATTTGTAACTTCAAACCAATCACACGTAAGGTTCCGTGTGTAAAGTTATATGCCATTGTAGTGGAGCACACAAGCCCATTGATATTCCTCTATAAATAACACAAATTATCGAGAGTTGTGAATTACAAAGAGGATTTTGACGAACCAAAATGGCAGAATCTGAATTCAGGGAATGCAAGAATGGCGATGTTCCTATTACCAACCTCTGCTGCGAAGAAATGGGTATGATCTCTCTCCCTCTTGATCGATCACTACAAGTTTGGAGACGAACAACTTTCGTCACCATTTCGTCACTGGAGTTATTAGGTGACGATCATGGTTTCGTCACAATAAGCTTGTCACTAAAAGTTCTTGTGACAAACTATTTCGTCACCGAATGATTTTACATAACCAAAAAAACAAAGCAATTGGTGACATCACTTAATGTTTTCATCACCAAATGTTTTATCTGATGACAAAATATTTCATCAACATATATTTTTATTTTTTTATTAAGACATGAGGTGACGATAGTATTTTGTCACGTAAAGTTTTCGTCATTGAAAGATTTTTGTGGTGACAAACTATATTGTCACAATTTTTTTTTTTTTTTTTTTAAGCTATGGGGTGACGATATGATTTTGTCACCTAAAATTTTCGTCACCTATGACTTTATATATATGGTGACAAAAGATTTCGTCACTAATTAATCTCAAATGTGGAGTTGTTTAAATTTCCAACTTCTCTTTTAAAAGAATAAAGTAATTAGAATAACAATGATTTCTTGAATCCTTAGAGCTAGCGAGAGATTGAAGTGGGCATCACGAATGAAAATAATATATTATGATGGAAATTATAGGGTTTTTTTTTGGGGTCTCAGTCTCTTCCAATCCCTGCCCACATATTTTTACTTATTATCATTGGGGAAATTAATAGATGGCTTACCCCAGCAATACATGAACAAAAACATATTTTTACCTAAAGAACTCTTTCTGAAAAAAATAAAGCAAAATGCATTTTTAAAGACATCTGAAATGAATATTGACAGAATGTTTGTCTCTTCTTATGAAATAAATGAAAAATGATATCTCAATTACATTCAAGATATTTTATTTGTGGAGTATCTCTCTACTTGTACCATGAACATTTTTTTTTTCTTTCTTTCTAATTTTCTCTATAATACGTGGAGATTAAATTGGGCTTATTAGTAGAAAATGGTTCAACTTGGATTTAGCAAAATCTGTGTAAGTGCGTATTGCACTATGACACATCAAAACTTAAATTTTTTATTAGATATTTCCTTTCTTTCTTTTATTTTCAATTTCAATTCCACACTGTAGCCATAATGTCTCACAATTTGATAGGAGTCTCTGTGTGAGGAAAATATGAAAGTGACACAAAGAATAATATGAAAGTGCTCACTCACTATTAAAATAAAAGTAAAATTTTGTTATCAAAGTTTCAAAAAAAATTTAGTATACCACCTCTATTAAAATTCTATAAAAAAAAGTAATAAGATAATTAAAACAATATTCATTATTTATCATAATTTATGGTTTTAATGTAAACTTGGTCTAATTACAATGTGTGCTTACATCATGTAACTTGAGTTTATTATTATTATTATTATTATTCAATTTTAATGATATTAATTTTTTAACATATATAAATTTTAATTAAATTCATGCATTGCATGGGTATATTATTAATACTATATAATAAATATTGTTTTCTACATGTAATAGTTTTAGCAAGTGGATGCCCTCTCCTTTATTTTTTATTTTTTTCCTTATTATGCCACGTGGACAGTTTTTTTTATTATTATTTTTTTTAAGCCTCTTTATTTTACATGTTTTATCCCAACTATGAAAAGATTCAATACACACAAAAGAATCCTAGCCTTTAAAAAAAAAAAAATTGAAGCACACAATTTTCACAAAATATTTAATAACATCGTAAAGGTGTCTAGTTGTGAATAGTAACTAATAAAATGATGTTTTGGTGGGTCTATATGAGAGAACTAATAAAAATATGGTAATTCAGATGTTATGAAAAATGTTGTGACTATAGCATTATTCTTAGAAATATTACTCTAAATAATTCTATCACCAAAAGTTTCTAAATATTTTTTCAAAGAAAAGTTTCATTATTATTTTTAAATTATTTTAATAATTTTTCTTAAATTTTTTGGTTTAATAATGAAAGTTGGATTTTATATTTTGTACTTGCCGATTGTAACTCAGTGTAAGTATTATTTGGTGTATGACATATTTTGTCATTCAATAGACTATAGGAAAGAATTAAGTTGTATTTGCATGAAATCCATGACTACATTATTCATTTTCTAATGTATTTAAATCTTCCCAATGTATTGTAGCAATCACATGGAAACCAAGACATTATTTTCCAACTCATTACTTACTTAAAATACAATCGTACTTTTTACTGTGCAATACTGAGGTGGAAAAGTATGAGTCTGGTGTATTTGAAGTTGGCGGCCACAAATGGTGGGCTCTAATGCATTACTCTCAGCATTCTTTGTTATATTAGCACATAAATGTGTGTCTCATCATGTACTTTGCCTTCTTTTGCAGGAGGTTGTCTATCTATCCAAAAGGTAACCTGAAAATGAATGGGCCGACTAATCACATCGCCGTTTATTTGGAAATTGTTGATATAGAAAAGTATTGTCTTGGTTGGGAGGTTAATGCCAGCTTCAAACTATTCGTGTTTGATAAAAAAAAGGGACCAATTCGTACACAATATTATTTACCAATTCGTACACAATTCAAGGTTTAGTCTCTATAGATTGATATATATGCATAAATGTGCAATTGTACGTACACAATATTATTTACCATATTTCATGATTATATTAGCTATATATCTTGTAGATGCTGATGCGGAAATTAAAAGATTCCATGACGTGAAGACTGAATGGGGCTTTAACAAATTTCTCCCTCTTGATTCTTTTAATTGTCATTGTAATGGATACCTTGTCAACGATTGTTGCGTATTTGGTGTTGAGGTTTTTGTTCATGAACGTAGTGGCAAATGAGAGTTTCTTTCTATGATAAAACAACCTCCCAATGGTGTTATGACTTGGAAGTTGGAAAACTTTTTGGCACTAAACAAAGCAACTTATTATTCTCAAGTATTCACTATTGGATATTTAAAATGGTATTTTTATTATTGGAAGTTTCACTTTTATTGTTATAAAAAGGAAAGCTACCATTAGTAAACTTATTAACAATTATTTCTAACTCTTTTTATTGAGTCCAGGAAATTGCCGCTTTATCCCAAAGGAATTTCTGATAGAGTTCCCAAAGTGATTTCTCTCTTACTCTGTTCATGTGATTGTCTTGATCATTGTTTTGAACTAGAGCACAAATATTTTGCTGAATTCAAGCTGCGGATAAGGGACCAAGTCAACAACAAACATGTTGAAAATTTAGGTAAATCCTATTTTTCAATCCTTTATTTTTTTTTTTTTTTTTTGGTGTTAAGCTTTTGTTTTTTTTAAATATTGTTTTTCTTTCAGGTAAACATTGGTTTTCTAACTCATCGAACGAGTGGGGTTTTTCAAAATTCTTGTGTCTGAAGGATCTACAAGATTTGTCCAAGGGGTTTCTTGAGAATGACACCTTAATTGTACAAGCAGAAATTTTACTTATGTCTACTATTAAGTAATCCCTTAGTAACAGTGCATATCTACCCCAAAATGTCATTTGAGGAGACTGAGATTATTATTACTACAATTGTAAAGATGTTGATAACAAAATACTTTTAATTTGCTATGGTTATTTTGAAATTATTTCTCTAATCCCTAAGAGTGTATATATATATATATCAACTCGCGGAGCTAGCTTGTGGCTAGGTTGGGCATGCACCCACCCTCAATTTTTTAAAAAATTACATTACGTAGATATATATCCTCTCACACTCTCAGTATTTTGCACAAAGCTCACTTTGTTCTCTCTCCGTCTTGGCCTCTCTGATTGGATCTTTGTTGTTACTCCTTTTTCTTCCGCTTTTTCTTCTTCCTTACGAACAAGTCTAACATTTTTTATTTTCAAAGCTTATCTATTGTCCACAAACTACACACCTGCTTTAATTCTTCTCCAACCACGTGGATCCCTCTCCCCCATTCCTGTCACTTTTTACTTTTTTAAATGTCTTTTATTACCAACCTGAATGGCAGAATTTGAAGTCAAGGAATGCAAGAACGATGATGTTCCTATTCCAACCTCTGTTGCAAAGAAATTGGTATGATCCCTTTCCCTCTTGAGGTTGTTTGACACTATCATTTTGTAGCTTATTTATTTTATTTCAATGTACATCATGATTGTCATATAAAATAATGAAAGAAATTGTAATAATATTCAACTATGTAATATATTAATTGAATCCCATGGTTTGAAAAGGAATGATATAAAAGTTAATTGAATCCCAACTAGAACCTCTTGATAAATTTGTTACTAACAAAAAAATTATAAAATAGGAACTTTAGATGAAAATATCACAAATAAATATAAAATTCATAAAAAAAAGATTTAAAAGATAATAAAATTATACAGTAAAAACTTAACAATGAAAGAAATTGTAATAATATTCAACTATGTAATATATTATATATATATTATATATATATATAAAAATAAAAAAAAAAAAAAACTAGATTTTTTTTTCCAAATGCATATATCGCTTAAAATTTTTTACTAGTAGTATTTATTATTATTTATTTTTTTTGTAAAAGAATTTTTTTTTTTTCAAAATTACAATTGATAAAATCATCCTTAGATTGAGTGTATTAGCGATATTATTGATTGAGAAGGAATTGTTAGCGAAATCTAAATACAAACTCTTAATTAATAATTTTACATCTCAAAAAGTTAGAAACATTTAAATATTGTATTGAGATGCAAAATTACTAATTAAATATAAAATAAATCCTCATTTTAAGATATACCTTAGGACTCAAATTATTAATCCAAGACAATTTTCTAAAGAATCGGTGAAAGTGCAATGGTTAGACATTAATTGCAAGAAAAGGAAATCCAAAAAATTGTAAGCCACAAAGTTTCCATACAAAGGCTATTAATCTCTCTCTTTCTCTCCCATTAATATCCTATTCAACCAATATAATTATAAAATTAATTAAACTCATTCAACTGGAAAATTTAAAACCCAAAGTCAGAAAAAAAAAAAAAAAAAAAAAAAAAAAAAAAAAAAAAAAAAAAAAACCTAATTAAATCATCAAGCAAATATGAAGCCCCATAAAAGGAAAAATTATTCAATAGTCTCGGATTACAAATAAATGTGTAGTTTCTCCCCTCTTACAGTGTGGTAGGTCCTACTATAAATTTAATAAGTGGGACCCCCTGTTCATGTGGTGGGATCTATCATTCATATGAGAGGGGACTACGCATTTATTTGTAGTTCTAGACTATTGAATAATTTTCCTTAATCTTTGAAGTAGTGAAGCCTTTCAAATTATTAGTCCCAACAATTGTCTAATTATAGAAACAATGAATGTGCAATGGTTAGACATTAATGGCAAGAATAGGAAATCCAAAATATGGTAAGCCCCAAAGTTCCCATACAAAGGCGATTAATCTATCTCTTTCTCTCTATGAACTTTTGGGCTAACAAATGTACCGTAAAATGTATGACATTGGTGAAGAAAAAACAGGAATAATCCAGCCCAAAGGCAGAAAAATATTTTGCAGAATTCAAGTTGCGGATAAAAGACCAACTCAACAACAAACATGTTGAAAATTCAAGTAAATCTTATTTTTCAATCATTTCATTTTCTATTTTTATTTTTATTTTTTTTTTGTGAGCTTTTTGTTTTAAAAAAAATATATTGTTTTTCTTTCAGGTAAACATTGGTTTTCTAACTCATCAAACAAGTGTGGTTTTTCACAATTCTTGTTTTTGAAGGATCTCCAAGATTCATCCAAGGGGAATCTTGAGAATGACACCTTAATTGTACAAGCAGAAATTTTACTTATGTTTACTATTAAGTAATCCCATAGTAACATTGCATATCTACCTCATAATGTCATTTGAGGAGATTGGGATTACTATCACTACAATTGTAAAGATGTTGATAATAAAATACTTTTAATTTGCTATGGTTATTTTGAAATTATTTCTCTAATTCCTAGGAGTATATATATATATATATCCCAAGGGACTTACATCAAGAAGATTCTTGAACATTTTCATATGCATAAGTCCAAACCCATTGACACTCCAATGGAAAAATGATGCACTCTCAGCTTAGACCAATGTCCTAAGAATGATGAGAAAAAGAATCAAATGTCCAAAGTGTCGTATGCATCTACAATTCAGAGTCTGATGTACGCAATGTTGTGTACGCGTCCAGACGTATATTTTGCAGTTGGCATGGTTAGTCGCTATCAGAGCACTCCTAGACCTGCTCATTGGAGAGCGGTCATGAGGATTATATATATATCAATTGGCGGAGCCAGCTTGTGATTAGGTTGGGCACGTACCCCACCCTCAATTTAAAAAAAGAAAAAGAAAAAAATACATTACCTAGGTATATATCCTCTTAGAATCTCAGTATTTTGCATAAAGCTCACTCTGTTCTCTCTCCGTCTTGGCCTTTTTGGTTTGGATCTTTGTTGTTGCTCCTTTTTCTTACTCTTCTCTTCATCTTCTTCTTTACAGACAAGACTAACATTTTTCATCTTCAAAACTTGTCAATTGTCAGCAAACTACCCACATGCTTTTATTCTTCTCCAACCACATGGATCCCTCTCCCCCGTTCCTTTCACTTTTTACTTTTTGCATTTTACTATTTTAAATGTCTTATTTTTTGAGAGGATGTCTTTTTTTTTTTTTTGGAATAACTAATACATTAGTTACTTAATTGATTGTATAACTAGTATCAGGCTTTGGTCCCAACGCGAGTGCCCAAAATATATAGAAAAGTGTTATTTCCACACCCATTAATGATATGTCCACATCAATTATTGATATTTTTTCTGCACCAATGGTGCAGAAATATCATTCATGTGTGAGGAAATATCATTAACCAATATTTAATTGTAGAAATATCATTAATCTATGTGGAAAACTTTGCGGCACTGTACAAAGCAGCTTATTATTCTTAAGTATTCACTATTGGAGATTTAAAATGGTATTTTCATTATTGGAAGTTGCACTTTTATTGTTATAAAAAGGAAAGCTACCATTACTAAACTTATTAACAATTATTTTAAACTCTTTTTATTGAATCTAGGAAATTACTGCTTTATCCCAAAGGAATTTATGGAGTTCCCAAAGCGATTGCTCTGTTCATGTGATTGTCTTGATCATTGTTCTCAACGTGAGCACAATTTTTTTGCAGAATTCAAGTTGCGGATAAGGGACCAAATCAACAACAAACATGTAGAAAATTTAGGTAAATCCTTTTTTTTTTTTTTTTTTTTTTTTTTTTTATTTTTTTTATTTTTTTTTTAAATTTTTTTTTTTTTCAGGTAAACATTGGTTTTCTAACTCATCGAACAAGTGGGTCTTCCACAATTCTTGTTTCTGAAGGATCTCCAAGATTCGTCCAGGGGGTTTCTTGAGAATGACACCTTAATTGTACAAGCAAAATTTTTACTTATATCTACTATTAAGTAATCCCTTAGTAACAGTACATATTTACATCAAAATGTCATTTGAGGAGATTGGGATTATCATTACTACAATTGTAAAGGTGTTGATATTAATATACTTTTAATTTGCTATGGTTATTTTAAAATTATTTCTCCAATCCCCAGTGAGTGTATATATAAAAATATAGGTGCATGGGTGATGGGTTTGAAATTGAGAGAGTATATGGGAAAAATAAGGAATACATGAAAAAGAGAGGGGAGAGGGGACTGGTTATTAAGTGGGAGAAAAAGAGAGGGATTTTGGGTCAAATAACATAAATGATAATTTTTGGGATTTTAGAAGTAAATATATTAAAAATTGGTATTAAATAATTTTCATAATTAGTAAAAAAAATGAATTATAATAATTAGGGAAGCTTATTTGGTTCAAGTTTTTAAAACGTGTTTCCAAATTCTAACAGTAAGCTTAAAAATTAAACCTGTAACATTTACTAAAGAATATTATTTGGCCAAATTTTTTCCAAAAACATATCTTGAAAATCATGTCTCAAAATTACTTTACATATGAGTTTTTTTGGAACACCCAAAAGTGGTTTTTTTTTTTTCTCACTCACTTTTTTGCACTCGTTTTTTGCTTTTAACAAGAATAGGATGGAAAACTTGTAAATTTAAACCAAATGCTTCCAATCAGGGGCAGAACCAAGAATTTAGTCTAGGGTAGGCATTTTTTATTTCAAACTTTAATAGACATAATACCAAAAAAAAAAATCAATATACATTATTTATATAAACAAAAATAACAAACAAGAAGTTCATTATAGTCTTTTACAATTGATTTTGACGTGTTTTCAAATTTTGAAACCGTTGCATGATTACTTCATTATCAATGCTACAAAAAATGTTTTTCTCTATGTATACAATCAAGTTGTCATTCATCCGACTTTCTTTTGAAGTATTTCTTAATTACTGTTTTAAATATATTAAACCAAAAACAATGTTCATGAAATAAAACTAACACATCATAAAATATAAAATTTTACATTTTTTAAGTTTTTCCTTTTGTTTTTCTACACTAATAAAACTAACAAACACTCAAATAGTAACAAAACAAAAACCTAGTTTAGAAAAAAAAAATTAACAAAAAAATATTGATTTACTAAATATAAAAACAATCAATCATATTATTTTTCAGTTAATTTTTGTTGATATTATTTGGGCTTTTCTTTGTGTTATTTGAGATTTTTTTTTTTAAAATGTAGTAATTTTCCTAGAAATGTTTTTTTTAGGATAGACACATTATATATATATACCTAATAAATTTTTTTTTTTAGGGTGGGCACGTGCCTATCTAGTCATGCATTGGGTCCGCCCATGTGTATATGTTGT
>OU015762.1:16901875-16963329 GCA_907173295.1 Fagus sylvatica | reverse complement strand
CTAATCTAGGTAGTTCGTATAGGGGTGACCACACTCATCAGATTAAGTTGCAGGAGGGAACATGCACATGTGGGAAATGGCAAATGTTGAAGATCCCTTGTTCGCATGTAATTGCATGTTGTGCTCACCAAAACATTCAGCTAAAGACAATATATTGACTCATGTTATAGTTTAACTGAACAACTAGCCAGTTATTCAGGGTCTTTTGAGCCCCTGAAAGATGAGCCATATTGGCAGCCTATTGAAGGGCCTACGTTGCGCCCTGACCCAACAATGCTTCGCCAAAAAGGTCGACCAAAATCAACAAGAATAAGGAATGAGATGGATTGGCGAGAGAATCAACCTAAGCCGAGATGTGGAATATGTCAGGAGGAAGGACATAATCGTAGAACATGTCCCAATGTTAGATCGGGTTCGACAAGTGGTACTGGTACAAACTAGGTATGTGATATACTCGTTTAGTTATTTTTTTGTCCATAATAAATGTGGTTAGAGACTGATAACTTTTCCAAATTCAAAGTTATGGATAGAATGAAGTGACTATATGCAATGCCACTTTCCCTTCTATTACAGTATGAAATTATTTTCTTTTAATGAATCATAACATTTCATTTGTTCTATCTTGTGCTACTTCATTAATTATTTCATTTTTTGTATTAGGTAGAAGATTTGGTTGTTGGAGATCCATGTAGTGCGATGGCTTAGATGATTTCATCATGAGCTGCAGCAAACAAGGTTGTAGGAGGGTCATTTTGATTTTTATGATTCCGTTTAAGGTGGTTTGTGCATTGGGATTAAAGTTTGAGATTTATCTTTGGAGATTTTAAATTTGGTGTATTTTGTTGTTTTCATGTTGTAAAGGTCACAATTAAACTAAGTAATGTTTTAGTCAATTTATCTTGTGATCTAAGATTTGGCTATGTTGGTGCTACTGCAAGTGTGGAAAACTGAATCAGGTTTGTGATGTTTTTGTGATACTTAGAAAGTAGTTTTATTTTTCTTATTACACAGCTATACTTTTATTAGGAGCATTAGCTTGTGATGTGTTTGTCATAAAAAAATTGCATATCTGTCGTGTAACCTAACTGATTGATTTTTAACACCTCTATATGGCGGCCTTAACTTAAAAGCATAATGCTTCTTAAAGCTTCTCAGAAGCTACTGATTCTGAAACGCTTCTGGACCACCAGAATCACGTTCAATCTGCTTCCTTTTCACCTCATAATTAATCATGTACAAAATAATAATAATAATAACAAACAAATCTCCTTGCACCGCATCTATGAAGTATATATCTCGATGTGTTATAGATAATCTCAAGGAAGATTGACATCTAAAAGCATTTAAAGCAAACTTCATTAGCCCCGAGGTTTCATCAAGGGGACATAAAACGTAATGTGGCAATTTTTTATTTTTATTTTTAGAAAACCAAAGAAATCGGAGTATAGCTTAAAGAGTAAATCTCTTTCAATTTCCAAAATGTTCCCAATTTTGGATTTGTCCACCATAACTTCTAACAGCCTGTACCAGCTTTTTTCCACAGATACAATTCTCAGATTGCTCATATTCTGCTTTCTTAAAAAGAAAGAAACTTACAAATTATAACAACTAGAGTTTCTAAGAGTTCTGAAAAAAATATATCTATTAACAGAAATATCCATGAGGGGAAAAACAAAAACAAAAAAGAACATGACTCTCCTTCCCTTGAATCTATCTCACACATATGTATATACAATATTCAAAATATAAATCACTGATAGTCATAATCATCCATCCGATGAGAAGCCTCAAGTTCATCTCTCATGTTCATACTTGACCGTTGGACTAACCGCACCAATGCTTGCACCACCTCTGACATGGGAGGTCGAAATTCAGGCTCCAACAATGTAACATACCTGTCTAAAGGCATCCGCCCTGTCAATAATTCCAACATGACCACTCCGAAACTGTAAACATCGCTTTTCAGTGTATAGGCTGAAGGTTTTGTGCACTCTAGAGCATTATATCCTACCCCAAGGTTCTGGCTAGTACGCTGAAGAAAGAAAGAAAAACACTTCTTCATAAATCTTCATAAATAAAATAAATATGTAAAGTAAGTAAAATGCATTTCTTGATGTAAGAAAGCAAGCAGCAGTTATTTTGAGAAAAAACAACATAAGCAACCCTAGAGGCACAATGGTGCATTTCATCTAAAAATGACTTTAGTTTCATTTCAGTGTAAAAGAACGTCTAAAGCATATAGGCAACTTGGAAAGCTCACAACACAACATACTAATATGAAGCATCAATTGATTGACATTGTGCATCATAGCCACACTTGGACCTTTATGAACTCTACTTACACTTTGACCTAAATATATATCAGCACATAAAGCAAAAATATGACCCCAAAAAAATACAGCATTTAGTGACTGTCCCACACGAAAACTGTGTGACAAGAAGAAACAGTACTTATTTAAGTAATTTCATATTGATATAAGCAAGTTCAAGTATTTGTTGTCTCCACTAAATCCAATGGTTCCTATAGATACAAGACCATATAAATTTACATACCTTTACCCAAATCCTTATACCTTTATCAAAAGTGACCAAAATTGAAGTGGTTCTATATATTATCGAATTAGAAACCACTATAATTACTAAAGTTTTATAAATACTCAAAACTTTAATGATGTATGTCATTGGAATGGACTATAGGCTTCATATGTTCTTTCGAGCCAAGCCAGATATGAAAGCCTCATTGCATTTCCCAAAACTCTCTTCTACAAAGCCTAAACACCCCAGTATGTTTCCACAACCATAACTACGGGTGCTGCTTTCCTTATCGATATTGCATTACTGCACAGTAGTACGAGTATGATACTAGGGAATTTATGTGCATATAAGTGCATTTAAGTGTGAGCTGAGGAGATTTATGTGCATTGTCATACATTCTGATGATAATAATGGGCCAACTGTAAGAAATAGTGAAACTAACTTCTTTTGCTTGTTTTTATATTAAATTCATTAATGAAAATCATGTGAATTTTCTTTCCTATTTTTAGTGGAATTGGTATTTTGAGCTGTTCAATAAAATTAACAAAAAATATAATTAGACGAACATATTCATGGATAAGATATTTTTGAGTTAATTAAAATTCTCACAAACTCTTTCTGCTATGAGGTAAATTTCCTATAAATATCTAAGTGTAATGACTCTTTCATGAATATTCAAGATAAGATAGAACCAGCATTGGAATCCTATCAAGGAGGTCTTTGATACAAGACAAAACCAAAATGGATGCAACAACAAAATTGAAAGAACCGAAATAAAAGATAGATCACCTAGGGGTTAGCATCTAGACTTGCTTAGAGTTAGCATTAAACAAGAGAGAACAAACCTAGGAATCAACACCTAGGGTTGGCTAGAGGCCATTGGAAAAATTCCAAAGGAACTTTTATTAATCAATCAAATTGTAAAATATCTCCATAGGAATACACAATAGCATGCTTCTATAGACTACTAGGACTAAACCCTAATTCTAGTTGATAAAGGAAAGCCAATTATTGAATTACAAAATATCTTTGACTCTCACATCAAAAAAAATATCTTTGACTCTAGGAAATTAAATAAAATAATAATTATTCTAATTAATTATAAGACCTAAAATAAAAATCTAATTGACCAATAAAAATACAATTGACTCTTAAAATTAGAATAAAATTTTCTCTGTGTTTCTGGCCTCAGTCTCCCATGCTTATACAAATGTCTTAACATTTGTAACCAAATAAATGCATTTGATATTTAGCTCAATTTTAACCAAATGTCTCAGTCACAAGAGAATAACCTCTCTGCATCAAAACACAAAACTCATGTCCATGTCCACAGTACATAGCTCTGAACTATATAAAATAACCAAAGTATCAGAGGAATGGAGAAAAGAAGGCAACAAAGAAAAAAAAAATGAAGAGAATCATAGTAGGCATCATGTACCAAACATAAACCAATACTTTATTAACCACAACAACATATTTTAATCATGGACATCCACCAAGTATAGGGTGATCTTATAAACATTGACATACACAGACCTTGTAGCACAAGAACAAATTAAGACATGGAAATGCCAAGAACTTATGCTTGAGCCCATCTCAATCATCATTTGTAAATAAGAGTTTAAAGGTTATAAGCATGTCTTGAGTGGTTAAAAAAAGAAGATATTACTTACTGTTCATGTCCCACACGGTCTCAGTTTCTTTATGCGTTTTGGGAGGATCCTACGTTGAGGCTGCTGCGGATGATCTAGTTGTGAGGGCTGCTGAAGATAATCTACTTGTGGGGCCTCTGTTTGCTCTGGTCTACGTTGCCTACGTTTACCCCAAACAAGCCCATCCACCTGCCCAACCAAGTCTACCGCCAAAGGCGGTTCTTCTAATGTGGTGGGTAAGGATGAGGAAGGAGGTGAACAAGTCTGGTTAGGGCCCGTGGATGTCATCTCAACATGGGCTATGGGAACTGATGGTGTAGCGATAGAGCCAAATTCTGTACTTGGCTCAATGGGCGCAACACATTCTGACATATTGATGTCCATGGGATGACTAGAGGTGGCTGGAGTGGACTCAGGGGCAGCAGGATGAATAGGGGTGGCTGGAGTGGACTCAGGGGCAGCAGGATGAATAGAGGTGGCTGGAGTGGACTCAGGGGCAGCAGGATGATCCTCTAAATCAGTACCGACAGTCAAAGGGGGAGCAGTCCTGATACCATCTTCATCTGTTGTAAAAGGACACAATAGATAAATAAATGATAATCCAAGGATTATTTTATCATTTAGATTTTTAACAAGAACAAAAGATGTTTTAAAACAAACTTTGTTACCTCGGGCATGTCCCCCACCATGTGGTGCACCTCGGGCACGTCCACCACCACGCGGTGCACCTCGGGCACGTCCACCACCACGCGGTGCACCTCGGGCACGTCCACCACCACGCGATGCACCTCGGGGACGTCACGCCATGCGATGCACCTCGACCACGCGGTGCACCTCGACATACGTCCACCAGGAAACGGGGAGCCATGTAGTGTGCCATCAACATCATCTGGTGGATTGACTGGGGCAGATGTAGAAGCATCATCCAATGTCGCAGGGGCTAATCTATTCAACGAGTTCAAAATTTCAAGGCCCCGATGTAATCCACTTCCCGGGGTTTCAGATGGACACGTAGTGATATGGCTAACCAAAATATCAGCCTGTCACATAAAAAGTACATGTCAGTATACAACTTCATAATATTTATGGATAACTCTAAAGAAAATAACGTAATACTCATTTTAGAAACCTTACCAACTCATCGTACTTGGCTGCTGTCCTTACTGATACAACGTCGGGTAATACTGACGATACCACCTCATATACGGATGACTATATGAAATGGGCTGCTCCAATAAGGGACGGGTCACAACAGTCTCAGCCCGTGTGTTCCACTTCTGAATATAATCAGCCCATTCAATAGTCCAATCTGTGTCAGACTTCCCCCTCAGATCGACATCGTGTAATCGAGTTTCTGTATCAAATGGCCCTGGAATGTCTTGTTCCATGCCAAACTGCCGCAGAACCCGATTGGGTAGATGCCACTCTATCAGATGACCACATACTAGGGGTGACTTTGGTACGCCAAATATCTTGTCCAGCTTTGCAATACGCTGGAAGCCCATCTAAAATCTCTTTGTATGGCTCCCAGATAATCTACAAAAGAAAAAATAAAAAAAAACAACAACAACACCAGCATTAGATGACGATAATTTCTCAAAAATCATGAATAATCCATCACACATTAATATTAGATGACGATAATTTTTCAGAAATCATGAACAACCCATCACACATTAACATTTTATTAAAAAGATCAAGATAAAGAAATAAAATAAACTACAAACGCTACCTGACTGGCAAGTATAGTGGAAAACGAACGACGATAGGACTCTAGTACATGTGTCGGGACCTTTTTCTTACATTTAATCCCTCGCCACCTATATACATGAACACAAAAACATTCTCATTAGTTATCATCAACACATGCAATTGTAAAATATTTTATATGAAAAATAACATATAAAGTTTTGTATGAAGTTTCTCTTTTCTGAAATTTTTGGCCAGTTTCTCTTTTCTAATTGACTATTAATATTAGATGCTTTTGATTTTTAATTCCATTGTCTTTCCAAAAGACGACTTTCATATAATTTTTTTAAAAAAATTTATATGAAAGTCGTCTTTTGTAAAGACATCTTTCATATATATCTTTCAAAAAAATTTATATGAAAGTCGTCTTTTGTAAAGACAACTTTCATATAAATCTTTCAAAAAAATTTATATGAAAGTCGTCTTTTGTAAAGACAACTTTCATATAAATCTTTCAAAAAAATTTATATGAAAGTCGTCTTTACAAAAGACAACTTTCATATATATCTTTCAAAAAAATTTATATGAAAGTTGTCTTTTGTAAAGACAACTTTCATATAAATCTTTCAAAAAAATTTATATGAAAGTCGTCTTTTGTAAAGACAACTTTCATATAAATCTTTCAAAAAAATTTATATGAAAGTCGTCTTTACAAAAGACAACTTTCATATAAATCTTTCAAAAAAATTTATATGAAAGTTGTCTTTACAAAAGACGACTTTCATATAAATCTTTCAAAAAAACTAAGTCTGAAGTGTAGGTTCAGATTTAAAAAAGGCAACAAGTATAGATTAGACAAGTCGTCACAGTCTCTTGATAACAAATGGTTCATCTATCAAGGAGAGAATGTTCCAAATGTCTAAACTACCATACAAAGATAAATAGACTGCAAAAACAAGAATAACAAAATGAATTTAAGGTTGCCAGTGGGCTGTATACCAAATGGGATTCAACACCTGATGGTGGTCAGAGGTTGCAGGGTTTGTGAGAACTTTTTTACAATAAATGGATAAACAAGCAATCATCTCAAAATGAATATTGAGGGGCATGCATATCAAAGTGGCATGGAGGAATGAATTGTAAATCCATAGTTAGTGTCAAGTAATCCTCATCACTAATGAGTTATTAATCCTATATTTATCCTCATAATCAGAATGCCAAAATATAAAAATAAGGCAAATATAAACTAAGACAAAAAATCAACAACTCTATATTTATCCTCATAATCAAAATACCAAATAAAGTGATTAGTAATGAATATAGCCTACATAATGTTTTTCATTCTAGCTAGGTAATGAATATAATCTACATAATTGAATATACCCTAAGTTTCACTTAACAATTTACTGTAATAGTCCAATTGGTACGTACCTAACGCCATGGGGACCTCGGGGTAATGGCTGACCATCAACATCCTCACCATAGTCAATCTCTGGTGGTGCTACAAGTTCAGGCACCATATGTGGAAACCTTTCCCAAGCCCACATCTGGACCAGGATTAATGGGCCAGCAATGTCCTTGGCAGGCATCTCACAGGCGCGGCATAACTCTCTGTACATCCATGCAAGTGCTGCACCGCCCCAACTGTACTCTCTAGCCCGATCAAAATCCTCTAAGAACTGCAGCCACACTACATGGACCTTATTATTCGACTTGTCCACAAAAATGTTCCCGCCCAACAGACTTAACATATAAAATCGAGCATATTGTTGCACAGTCTGCTCATTAGTCTCAGCAGTAATAGGGGCCTGAAATTGCCTACTAAGCCATGGCAATGAAATGCGCGACCCGTCCAATGCCTCTTCAGTTGTAGTGACGCCAAGTAATTGTCGACAAAGCTCAGCAGGTTCTACAATAGGTGAGGCCACTAGTGGACGACCATCAACTGGCAGTCCTAGCAGCACCTCCACATCCTGTAACGTGATCGTCATCTCACCATGTGGCATATGAAATGTGTGGGTCTCTCGCCGCCATCGCTCCACTAAAGCTGTAATTAATGCCCAGTCAATCCTTATAAAACCCAAGGCATATAGCCCATACAACCCAGCCCGTTGGATGTATGAGACGACACGAGGATGCGGTTGCGGACCTCGTAATAACACTTTAGAACGGCGACGACAATGGAGAAGTTGTTCAACCTGCAAAATAACAAAAAAAATTTTAGTTATCTTTTATTATTCATATATTAAAATGACTAAAATACCAAACTTCAAATTTTGTTTACACACACAAACATTAGTTCGTTAAAATCTGTTATGCCAAACATGACTACTCATAATCAATGAACAGTGGATGATCAAAGCAATACATGTATGAATTGTGTATTAAACAGTTGCTAACTAAAATACGTACCAACGACCCATTCCAAATGGCAGTAGATCGATGACAATACTGCCTCGTCAAGACTGACGGAACAAGAGGACCCGGATGCATCGAATCAATATACTGCAAAAATGAAGAAAATGATATGTCAAATCAATACACGTGCAAATCTGCTTCAATTCAAAACAAGAAATCTCCAAGCATATACATTGTCTCAAAAATACAACCAAACTAAAAGATTAAACGAAAAACACACACACACTATTCAAAGCACCAACTACATAGGTACAAGGAAACTAAATATGAACAGCCACAGAAAGAAAAAGAAAAAAAAGAGAAGATAAATAAAAAGAATAAATTAGAGAAAAAAGGAACAAAACCCACAAAGAAAAAACAGAAAGATTTAAGGAACTAAAATATAAGCAGACAAAAATGGAAACTAGTTGTAACAGCTTACCAAACCTATAGGGTACAACAAGAAGGCTTCATGTTGAAGATAGAGAAGAAAGAAGATTGGAACACATGTGGTCCATTCTCACCAATCCATTGGTAAAACAAACCTTAAACACCACGCATCTTCTAAGCCAAACCCAAACTAACTAACACACAAAAACAAACCCTTAAACACCAAAGCTTAAGCTCAAGCGCACCTCTCAAACTGAAACCCAACACTCACCAAGCTCAAGCTAGAGTTATTAGTGTCCAATGTAATGGAATGCACCAGATTGCTTATATGGACAAAATATTTTTTGATAAGTAAATTAGTTTTCTTACAAACTGAAGTCATCTCAAAACTAATTGATCACTTTGGTACATGAAACAAACTTAGCATGTTTAACCAAGTGCCAAATATACAGAACACATAAGGAAGCACAAACCTGTACCTTTCTAGCATTTAAAGAGCAACAATGTTTAAAGTATATAAGTGTTTATCTTATAAGAGTGCCCAATGAGAATGAATCAAAATATAGACCAAAGCCTAAAGGCATAAGAGGTGTAAAAAAATTGAAGATTTCAAGTTCTAAGACTATAAGTGCAAGTCAAGAGCAACAGAAAAAGGAACTAGGATAAACACGCTGAGCAGTGCTGGAATTTTTTAAAGCCAGACAAATGCAGCCTACACACAATGCAAGCACCAATTTTTATTTAGTAAGTGAATTTTAAATTTTTAAACACATAATAACTAGACAGCCAACAATAAGGGACATAAAAGTTCACATATTTCTGCTCCTAAAACAAAGAACCAAATCTAATATCATTTAAAATTTTCTAGTATACATTTATACTATATAATTATAGCAATGAGAAAAAAAAATTAAAAAAAATCAAGCATAGAGAAATAAAACCTGATTTATAGAAAGTAGTATTGTAGCTTCACTTAACAATAAAATATTAAATGTATTCGCTATGGCAAACCCCACTACAATTTTAGTATCTACACTAACTTTTAGTGCACCAATAGAATATGGATATTCTGGACCGACATAGTCTTATTGCTTGGTTGAAATTTTATCTGGGCCATCATACCATAATGTGAAATAGGCCCCTCTAGATGTTGAAGTCACTCGAAGGAGAGGATCCAATCAAAGCAAATAAAAAATGGCAAAGTTAATATATATATATATATATATATATATATATATATATATATATGCGGCGGCTTAGTTATTTAAAAGAAGAAAAAGACTTGGGTCATTCCATAAAGTCTAATATGATTTTTTTTTTTTATCAGTAAAAAGTCTAATATGATTAGGAAAGAGATTAAATTTCTTTAATATTTTAGACCATTCTAACAAAATATCATTGGCAATAGAAATCCTATGTACGCAGAGAAAGTTGGCAATTCAAATTGTCTCAACAATTTATTGCACATTATTCCTCCTTATTGGTAAAAGGCAAACATAGTTTACTTTATCATGGACCTCCTAAGAAGTTCTACTATTCTTTTACCGCTGCAAGATCTCCCACTGCAACATATTGTTCATGTTACACAATTTTGATTAAATTATAGTGATTTGTGATCATGCTTAAAGACACAGGCATCACACTTTAACAAACTCTGCCAATCACCCGACTGTGACAGCCTAAAAGACTTTATGGACTTAACCCCATCACTATAGACATCTCTTTTTCACTGATTAGCTAATCTGGTTTTATACTGCCGCAAGTCACAAGTTTCACAAAAGATTGGAGTGCACATTTTGGAGTCACTTTCTGTTGAGGTTTTCTTCTTGTTTTTCAGGAAACAGATTATACTGATTGTACTTTTTCCTTGTTAAGTTCTATTAGGATCATAAGAGGTACTTGGCCGAGCGTGAGTTTGAAGCACTAAAAGAACGTGTAGCTGGGAAAAGAGAGGGATTCAGAAGAGTTTCCTGCATAAATGCTACTCTTCCATGTTTTTGGTGTATTTGTGTGTCCCTTGTAGGGCTTCTATTGGGCTGAAGAAATGCTTAGCAGCTTAGTGAATTGGGTTGAGCTAGGTTGTGATGTGTCTTGTCTGTGTACCATGGTGGATAATTTGTGATTTGGTTATTCCAGAGACAAACAAATAAATTCAAATGCTTGTATTTCTTTGATTCAGAATTATCCGAAATAGTATGGGATTTGTGCATGAAATGGGTTGGTTAATGTGAGAATCTTTTAATAGTTTAGATGTTAGTAACGATGCTGTACTTATTTAACTTCCAACTTCCATGCTTCAGTAATATGGAGGGGGCATGCCTTAAGTTGGGTTTTATGCAGTCCTAAACATTATATTATGAGGAGCTATGTGTACATGGAAATGTAGCGTTTCATGTGTTGTATTGTGACATTGTTATTATTCACTGTTTCATTTATTCTTTTGTAGTTTTCGGACAATGGAGAAGAACGAGTAGTAGTTGGGACCCTTGATCTTAACCAGTGCCTTAGGCTTCCAGATGAGATAACAGGAATGAAACCAGAGGTATTTGATCATACTGTGACAGCCTAAAAGACTTTATGGACTTAACCCCATCACTATAGACTCCCTAATCATGTGCAAACACCAAATGTGTGAACCCCATCCATAACTATTCCGTGAATGCTAATTGCTAAGTCCAAAAGAGGGTTCTTTTCAATCTCATGGGTCAGCAAAGAGACCGAATTTCTATTAGTTCATAACATAAACCGACAAAATGGGCAACGAGGGACAACAACTTTAAGAAAAGAAAAAGCATCTAAGTTTCCAACCTAAAAAGCTTTAGACACGCAAAAAAGCCATGGATTCATATTACAATGTTTAAACTAAAATCAAAATCAGATACAGAAACATTGACTGATTTAAATGGACCTAAATCATGCTGTGTGACAAAAAAGCACTCATCTAAAAGAGTACGCATGCATTTGAGTACAACCACAACAATTACACATTTAGCCCATAGTAGGATAAAAGGGAGCAACAAAATGTTCAGAACAACTACTTTAACCCCCAAAATTTGAGATCTGCAATACTTAGCCTAAAAGGCATATGCAATGATAGTAAATCAAGTGAAAAGAACTAACTTACGCTGAAGAAGAGAGCGGCGTGAAGATCTGAGCGAAGGCTGGAGCAGAGAAGCGGAGAGAGAGAGACCAGCCGGAGTAGAGAACAGCTCGAGTCGTTGATGAGAGCCGGAGCAGAGAACAGCAGAGAGCGTCGCCGGAGAGAGAGAGTCGTCGATGAGAGCCGGCGCAGAGAACTGAGAGAGAGAGTGTCGCCGGAGAGAGAGAGAGTGGATGAGAGAGAGACGGGAAAGCAAGTTTGGGAAAGTAAGTTTGGGAAAAAAAAATTTACAATAAGAAGGGTGTAAAAATTTGGGCAAATGTAAATCGTCTCTGGAAGAGACGATTTTGATGTTTTTTTTGTTTTTTTAGTTTAAAAAAATAAGAGTTTTAAAAAAAATAAAACCACCAAATCGTCTCTCGTAGAGACGATTTCAATTTTTTTTTTTTTTTAATTTTTAAACGTATATTTAAAAGGCGTTAAAGTAAAAAAAATATATATATAAAATATTCATGGAAATCGTCTCTACAAGAGACGATTTTTAAAAGTACCTTATCTTTTGATATAACTTTAAAACTACCCTGTTTGGCTATATAACTAAAAAAAATGCGTTATTGGGCAAGAAAACTCTGATGACATGCTCTTACTATTTGATGTATTTAAGAAAGCCCGCTAGAGCTTAATAAAGAGTCCAATGACCTTCTTTTAAAATAAAATTCAACGCAAAACAAATTTAACTTTTGTTATCCAAATGATGACTTAAACAAGCAAACATAATACAGGTGATTTCATTTACCTATTTGTGCTTGCTTTTAACCTCATTATTTTCATCATGTCGTTTCTATTATCTTGTTTTCATCACATGCTTAGTTTTAAACCGTTGTGCAATTAAAATAAATCCATCACTTGTTTGAGTTGATATAATAAATTTGAATAATGTCGTGTCCATCAAATAATTGATTAAACACTAAATCATCTTTACTTACTTAGTAGAGACTGGTAATATAATGAGGGCATGTGAGTTCCTCATACCTTCCCAAGACGTAACCATATCCCCAAACTTGTTATTGGTGGAACATTTCGGGGGGTTTTATCCACATATTCCTATCATTACTTAGAGCATCCTCATCAACCCAATCAAACTGTATATTCAGAAAAATAATAATAATAATTAGCAATAAACCCCAAAAACCACCTGCACCAAACTAGTCATTGTTAATTATTATTTTTTTTTCACTTTGCTACAGTACTCACCCAAGACCACGAGCTACTGTTCATGAACAAACCAAAACAAATTCATTTCACACTCAGTCTCTCTCCACAAGCCAGACCCGTTGTCCTCTCCCTCTCAAGCTCGCGACCGATCGTCCACAAACCGGCGCCGATCTTCACCGACGAGAGGAAGGGAGGAGCAAATGGCGCCGATCGACATCCATTTTGATCGATCTGCACCTCACCCCGTCGATGTTCATCGTTGCCGTTTGAAGCCCTCTATCGCGGATTAAAGCCCACGCCATCGACCCCGCCACCATGCCTCTGTAATAAGTAGAGGTGACAACCCTGAATCGCTCTTGTCCAACAATGTCCCAGATCTGGCCTTGACCTCTTTCCCATCGATTTCCACCGCCTGGGTTTGGAACTCCACTCCAATGGTGGCCTTGGAGTTGTTATCGAATTCGTTGCGATCGAAGCGTGACAAGGGGTTGGATTTCCCCACTGTCGAGTCACCTATGACCACTATCTTTAACAAGTACTCCTCTTCGTCCCAATTCCTTCTTTTGAATGCTCCATTAATTTCTCTGATGAATTTTTATTTTTTTTGATATCTACAACCCACTTCTTCCTTCTTTTTGTCTTCAAACCAATGAATCTGCTACTCTCTCACTCTCTGTATAAGTTTATTTCTATTCAGAGGTTCTATTTGATGTTTTGAATTACAGGGATGGGTTTTGGTTGATTTTGGATGAAAACGTGGCTGATTTGTGGTTAATTTTGGATGGTTTTGGTGTAATTTTGGTTGAAATTGTGGCGATGGGTTTGCTGTCTGTGATGGTTGAAAATTATTCTGTTGATTGTGCTGATTTGCGGTTGTTATCGAATTCGTTGCGATCGAAGCATGACAAGAGGTTGGATTTCCCCACTATCGAGTCACCTATCACCACTATCTTTAACAAGTACTCCTTTTCGTCCCCATTCCTTCTTTTGAATGCTCCATTAATTTCTTTGATGAATTTTTATTTTTTATGATATCTACAACCCACTTCTTCCTTCTTTTTGTCTTCAAACCAATGAATCTGCTACTCTCTCACTCTCTGTTTGATGTTTTTATTTTTTTTATTTTTATGAATTACAGGGATGGGTTTTGGTTGATTTTGGATGAAAATGTGGCTGATTTGTGGTTAATTTTGGATGATTTTGGTGTAATTTTGGTTGAAATTGTGGCGATAGGTTTGCTGTCTGTGATGGTTGAAAATTATTCTGTTGATTGTGCTGATTTGCGGTTGATGAAATGAGCCTAAAGCTTGATTCTGGGTGTGGGTTTGCCGTGAATGAGTTGGTTGGGTTGTTGCCGTGGATGAACGGAAAATTTGTGGAAAAAAAAAAAAAAAAAAGTTTATTTATTTTGGAGAGAGAGTAATATTTAAATGGAATGAAGAAAAAAATGAAGAGTTTGATGTAGTTGAAGTTTGCTAAAAAAAAAAAAAAAAAAGGGTGATGTTTTAGGGACAAATTGGCTAAAATTATGGGTTCTCTAATGTGAATGCTCTTAAGATCTTAATTATAAGAAAAATTCACCTTTACATATAAAGGTAACGAATGGAGCTCCAACTTTGATGAAGTCTTCTGATAATTGCTTTTTTAATCCCAAAAAAGAAAATCCGTTCCTCCAATTTTCCTCTTCTCTCCAATCAAAATAAGGATCAATCCTTCTTTTACCTTGCATCCCATTCCCTTCTCTATTCTTTCCTTCCAACAAATCACACGTACGTACGGTTCCCTTTGCAAGATTCTCTGATGTGCAAAGTGCTATATTGGTACTGTCGCGAGGCACACATGCACATTGGTTTCCCTCTATAAATAATGCAAATTACCATTGAATTCCACAAACTACATTCTTAAGACATTTTAGCAAAAACAAAAAAAACAAAAACATTCTTAAGACATGGATTGCAAGTCCAAGGATCCCACTACCAACCCCTGCGCTGAAGTCGGTATGTTTTTTCCTCCTTGTATTCTTTCTTATTTATTTCATTTCAGTGTTCATAAAAGTACACCATGATTAATTGTCGTTGTTTTTTGGCCTACTTTAAGTTGGAACTCTTTGATGGCAATGTTCAACTTTTTAGTAAAATCTGTGTAAGTACATATTGCACTATGACACATCAAAACATAAAATTTATTATTTCTATCAAATTAGATGCATGATAGAAAAGTGGAGTATGTAGGAATCATGTAATTACATGCCTGCAGTAGTTGCACATGTGTGATTCCAAAATTTTTTATTAGATATTTCATTTCTTTCTTTTGTTTTCAATTTCAATTCCACACATGATGTCTCACAATTTGATAGGAGTCTCCGTGTGAGGAAAATATGAAAGTGACACAAAGAATAATATGAAAGTGCTCACTCACTATTAAAATAAAAGTTTCAAGAATTTTTTAATATACCACCTCTATTAAAATTCTATAAAAAAAAAGTAATAAGAAATTAAAACAATATTCATTATTTATCATAATTTATGGTTTTAATGTAAACTTGGTCTAATTACAATGTGTGCTTACATCATGTAACTTGAGTTTATTATTATTATTATTATTATTCAATTTTAATGATATTAATTTTTCTTAACATATATAAATTTTAATTAAATTCATGCATTGCATGGGTATATTATTAATACTATATAATAAAGATTGTTTACTATATGTAATAGTTTTAGCAAGTGGATGCCCTCTCCTTTATTTTATTAATTAGTGGGACCCACATTTATGTGGTGGGACCTACCATTCATATGAAAGGAGGATTACACATTTATTTGTAGTCTTGGACTACTGAATAATCACTCCACACAAAAGAGTCCTAGCCTTTAAAAAAAAAATTTGAAGAACAACAATTTTCACAATATTTAATAACATCGTAGAGGTGTCTAGTTGTGAATGATAACTAATAAAAATATGGTAATTCAGATGTTATAAAAAATGTTGTGACTATAGCATTATTCTTAGAAATATTACTCTAAATAATTCTATCACCAAAAGTTTCTAAATATTTTTTCAAAGAAAAGTTTCATTATTATTTTAATAATTTATCTTAAATTTTTTGTTTTAATAATGAAAGTTGGATTTTATATTTTGTACTTGCCGATTGTAACTCAATGTAAGTATTATTTGGTGTATGACATATTTTTGTCATTCAATAGACTATAGGAAAGAATTAAGTTGTATTTGCATGATATCCATGACTACATTATTCATTTTCTAATGTATTTAAATCTTCCCAATGTATTGTAGAAATCACAAGGAAACCAAGACATTATCGTCCAGCTCATTACTTACTTAAAATACAATCGTACTCTTTACTGATCAATACTGGGGTGGAGAAGTATGAGTCTGGTGTTTTTGAAGTTGGCGGCCATAAATGGTGGGCTCCAATGCATTACTCTCAGCATTCTTTGTTATATTAGCACATAAATGTGTGCCTCATCATGTACTTTGCCTTCTTTTGCAGGAGGTTGTCTATCTATCCAAAAGGTAACCTGAAAATGAATGGGCCGACTGATCACATCTCCGTTTATTTGGAAATTGTTGATATAGAAAAGTATTGTCTTGGTTGGGAGGTTTATGCTAGCTTCAAACTATTCGTGTTTGATCAAAAAAGGGACCAGTTCGTGACCATTCAAGGTTTGGTCTCTTTAGATTGATACATATGCATAAATGTGCAATTGTACGTATACAATATTATTTAACCATATTTCATGATTATATTTACTATATATCTTGTAGATGCTGATGGGAAATTAGAAGATTCCATGACGTGAAGACTGAATGGGGTTTTAACAAATTTCTCTCTCTTGATTCTTTCAATTGTCATTGTAATGGATACCTTGTCAACGATTGTTGCGTATTTGGTGCTGAGGTTTTTGTTCATGAACGTAGTGGCAAACGAGAGTTTCTTTCTCTGATAAAAGATCCTCCCAACGGTGTTATGACTTGGAAGTTGGAAAACTTTTCGGCACTAAACAAAGCAGCTTATTATTCTCAAGTATTCGCTATTGGAGATTTAAAATGGTATTTTTATTATTGGAAGTTGCACTTTTATTGGAGATTTAAAATGGTTTTTTTTTTTTTTTTTTTTTTTTTTTTTTTTTTTTTTTTTTTTTTTTTTTTTTCAGGTAAACATTGGTTTTCTAACTCATTGAACGAGTGGGGTTTTTCAAAATTCTTGTCTCTGGCAGATCTGCAAGATTCGTCCAAGAGGTTTCTTGATAATGACACCTTAATTGTACAAGCAGAAATTTTACTTATGTCTACTATTAAGTAATCCCTTAGTAACAGTGCATATCTACCTCAAAATGTCATTTGAGGAGACTGAGATTATTATTGCTACAATATTAAAGATGTTGATAATAAAATACTTTTAATTTGCTATGGTTATTCTGAAATTATTTCTTTAATCCCTAGGAATATATATATATATATATCATCTGGCGGAGCCAGCTTGTGACTAGGTTGGGCACGTACCCACCCTCAATTTTTTTAAAAATACATTATCTAGGTATATATCGTCTCAGACTCTCAGTATTTTGCACACAGCTCACTCTGTTCTCTCTCTGTCTTGGCCTCTTTGGTTTGGATCTTCGTTGTTACTCATTTCTCTTCTCTTCATCATTTTCTACTTGTTCTTCTTCTTTACGGACAAGACTAACATTTTTCATCTTCAAAGCTTATCAATTGTCTACAAACTACACACCTGCTTTAATTTTTCTCCAATCACGTGGATCCCTCTCCCTATTCTTTTCACTTTTTACTTTTTGCATTTTACATTTTTAAATGTCTTTTACTTAATTGATGGTATAACTAGTATCACGCAACGTGAGCGCCCAAAATATATACAGAGGTATTATTTCCACACCCATTAATGATATCAGCATATAACCTGCGCAAAGCGCAGGATAATTTATATTATTATTCATGATTGGAAATTTAAGAAGTAGTGATGTTACCTTAGCATATTACTGAAACAAAAGTTACCATTTTGCAAGAAATTGGAGATTGGTTATATTATATATAGCTAAGTCTCAGTGTTTTTGTATTGTTTTTTGATTTGTGTATAATTTACACAGAGAGAGAACATCTATTAGATGTCCATGGTTTCCCTTTACAATTTTTAAGTCTTAAGCGTTATGTGCTTTATGTGGCTTTCATTTCTTTGGTTGCATAAACTTTCTCTTTCTTTGGTGCTTTTACTAGCAGTAGACCAAGGTATGAGGTCTAGGTGTGTTTTGGAAAACTGATATAACAAATATTGATTAGAGTGGTCTTTATAAAAGTATTATTCAGTTTGCTTCTTTCTTTTTTTCTTCAAAAGTTAGTTGTCTGGCTCAACCACATTGTCATTAGCTTTGTAATGTGGCATAGGCTATGAGCTGAGTTGGTAGAGATATGTGGAGGACTAGATGCTCCTAATGTAGGCCAAATTGACCTTTTATTATGTGGCTTAAGGTATCTTTGAAAAAAAATTAGTGCAGGGTGTGATTTTTCTATTTGAATATTTTTGTTCTTTTAATTTTAAATATAAATACTTTTGACTATTTATGATAATGCTTGTGGGTTTTTATATTGTAGTTTCTAGCTTATTGAAGTTTTTTGTCAATGCCACAATGGTTTAGTTACTGAGGTGATCCAATGGAGTGAAAATTAGAACCTATTGAGGAAAGCCACCTGAACTATATTGTATTGTTGCAAAACAATGTGGATAGCATGTCATTTTGATTTGGTTCCTCTCATATATTCTTCTTCTTGAGGGAAAAGATAAGCTTTCCCTTTAGTTGACAAGATGGCAATTTCCTACTCTTTCCTATTGCTTTATACAAATTTTACCACATCTTGAGAATTTTGTAAGCGCTTTGCTATATGGTAGTGGACAATTCTCTTTTTTTCCTTAAGACTTGAGAGATAAAGTTTGTTTGTTGAAAGCTATAAATAAGATATTCAGCGAAAATTGATTGCATGTAGTTTGATTGTAGTATTTAATGATTGAAACATTTTATCAAAAAAAAAAAATAATAATGATTGAAACAATCTTCGACTTATAACATCTCAAACAACAAAGAAAAAAAAAAAAAAAAATCAATGGTTTTCCTGTGCATCGCACGGGTTTGCGACTAGTTATAATAATTAGGGAAGCTTATTTGGTTCAAGTTTTTAAAACGTGTTTCCAAATTCTAATAGTAAGCTTAAAAATTAAACCCGTAACATTTACTAAAGAATATTATTTGGCCAAATTTTTTCCAAAAACATATCTTGAAAATCATGTCTCAAAATTACTTTACATATGAGTTTTATTAGAACACCCAAAAGTGGTTTTTTTTTTTTCCTCACTTTTTTGCACTCGTTTTCTACTTTTAACAAGAATACGATGGAAAACTTGTAAATTTAAACCAAACGCTTCCAATCCTGACAGAAGCACCATTTTCATTTTCTCAATTTGCAGCAAGTAGTGAATTTGTCAATTTTGAGAACTATGATTTAAGTTTGAGTTTGATTTTGATTTTGGTGTAGAGAGAGAGATTGTTCACCTTTAATTTGCTTATATGGGAAATAGGAAGTTCTACACTCTAGAACTCCCACACACATAGATACAAACAATCAAAGAGAGAGATCAAAGCCACCCATGAACAAAGACAAATTTTTTTCTTCTTCCCTTTTTTAAATTATGGATTTGGCAATGATTTATGTCTTCCATTAATTTATAGACAATGAAGTTTTATAATTCTTTATTTTGAATTAGCACATTTTCTGAACAATATGACCTTTCAAAATAATTAATAACCTTTTTGAAAATAGTTATCTTTTAAAACAATTATTTATGTATTAGAAAATAACTTTCACGATATTAAAGTATATCCCATCTGATTTTAAGAGAAAAAGAAACAAAAAAAACAAAATAACACTATCCCATCTTGATCACACGCTTGCCAAATGCATGCCTTTAGATTGTTTTTGTTTTGGAATGTACCAATTGTGTTGCCTGAAATGGTGCTAATAAGGAATCTTCTCGTTGGTCCTTTTCTATGTTGGTGTTGCTCTAATTTATATATGAAAAGGTAAAAGATTTGACCAGAATTAGGTGGGGCTGGCCTGGCTAGTTCCAACAGAAAGATGAACTCCTAGTTCAGAATATACGTTTTTTTTTTTTTTTTTTTTTTTTTTTTTTTTTTTTTACATTTGAAGTTTGGTCAATTGTGATTTTGGTCCATAGATTTTTAATTTTATCAATTTAGTCATTCAAGTGTACAATACTTGTCAATATCAACCTTCCATCCAATGTAGTTAGAAAATATGAAATATGCGTTATTGAAATAGAATAATGTATTTTATTTTGTATTTTTTTCATTTCTACGCATTAATGTTTTTTAGGATTTAACATAATATCAAGAATTTATTTTTTATTTTAAAAAGCAAAATCAAAAGTCAATCATAATCACAACCATCTCACCGTTAAACCCATCACACAGCTGCCACCATCAAACTCATCATACCTCCAAACAAAAGTGGTCTGCCTAATGCTATTGTTTGTTGGGGCTTTACGATAATTTTCAATGCTGATATAATGTTGCGACAATAAAACAATTAGAGTAAAAAAGCTCAATGCACAAAAACAAAAACTAAGTTACACACACGTGGACGATCACAAATAAGGACTGTAGAGGGCTGATTTTTAAAGCCCAAATACAAATTAACTCTCATTGAGTAATTGGGCCCAAGCAATGTAAGCTACTGCGGAAGCCCAGCAAGCTCAGCCTGGAGTATTGGCCCATTACCATTACTGCCCACTAACCAGCCGAGATGGGCCTTAAAGACTGGGAATTAAATGGATTATTTAGAATTGGTTATGTCCAATTAAAAGCCCAACCCAAGAAGCTCCTGCTGTCAGCTCTAAAAAGCCATTTTCGAGCTTAAAAGGGGTCTTTGCTAAGTAATTAAGGCCCAAGAGCAAGCTCAAGGCCTTAACCCAGCCTTAGTTAGCTGAGATAGCTGTCCATAGGGTCCCACAAAGTCAGAACAGCTTTAAATAAAAGCTAAACAAGTGATGGCTCTCTCTTGGGACCCACGTTTCTCTCTCCTCCTTTTCAGAAATGGGAGAATGAGCTTGCCTCCCTCATTTAACTCACTTCAGACATGAAAAGTACAAAGAAGCCCACTGATTGGACCAGAAATGCAGCTGGGAAATCACAACTATTGGCTGCATGCTCTGCAGCAGTAACCTAACAGCACACAAATTAGAGTCAGCTCAGCCCATATGTATAAAATCCCACTGAAGCAAGCAAGTTATCATGATGGCATATCTTCCTCAAACCAATGAAGCTCTGAACCCATGGATTGGCCGCCTGAACAGTAATCATGACAAGGATTCCGGTCACAATTGGCCACCAGACGCGACAGTAATCCGAGGCAGTACAGAAAATCTTTTTTTATCTTCACCATCATGATACAACCAGCCAATCAAGGCTGAGGGAGTGACCATTACAGCCCAGCTTTGTGTTAGGTTCACTTCTCCATTTTTGTAGAACTTAGGGAGTTTGGTTTGGAGGAGGGGAGTTAATTCTATAGGTTAGGCTTCCACCAAAATAATGGCGCAATGCTTACTAGGGGGGCAGGGCTATTATTTTCCTGGAAACCAAGACCAAGGAGCATGCATAACCAGTCCATGACAAAGGGGATCAGACCCCTTTGGATTAAACAAACCAAGAAGACCTAGTTTTTCTATAAATGAGACCCATGAACACCACCTAAGGACAAGATAACCAACAACACAACCCAACCACAACTCAACAAGCTTAAGCCAAGCCTAGACATCACCATTTTTCACTATCCCAAACACTGACCCACGACCAGATCAAAATACCATGGAGATTGCAAAGATAGTCTAAAACTCATTGCAGCAGTAATCAGGCTATTCTCCTCTAAGTGCATTCTCTAGTACACGTTCTCAAGTATGGAGTTCTAAGGTCATCTCTAACCTTAAAGCTCTCATCCTTAACCCTAAACATCAACCCAAGCCTAAGACAACATAATCTAAACTCATATCTCCAAAAGTGTCACTTGGCAGATATTTGAGTCACAGCAGTAAACACTATATTAAGCTCTTGGTCTCCTACAACCTTGAGATTCATACCACAATAGCCTAAACACTTTCACTCTAACCCCATGCATGCTTCATAGGATTAACTCTCTCCCGCTTAGTCAAACTCTTTTTGTCTCTACAAGTTCATTGTTATGAGTTCTATTTGTTGCAGCAGATAATTAGTGACAAATTCATGCCTTAATGATTTTGAGTCCATATTAGGTTCAAGTTGTTATACTTTGAGTCCAGATTCTCCACAGAGCAGTAGAAGCACTAGTCCATTGTCATTTTGGGCTTTTATTAACAAGACCCCACATTTTGGGCCATTTGGTTATTTTTACTGCTACTGTTCACTTAACTTAGGCCTTGGCAGATTTGGCTCTCATTTCTTTAAGGAAGGTGCCCCATTAGCCCCTGGGCCTACTTTTCGGCCTTGGGTTGAGTCTTAGGTTCAACTCCCGTACCCTTGAAAGTTCAGCCCACGTTCCAACCGATCTCGTTGTGACACGTGGCGTAGCAACAAAAACAACCCCTCACAAGGACTAATATCTAAAGTGTACTCAAACATCATTAATACCCCAACAAATTATACATACACCAATTTGTTCGGGGGCCTTGATCAACACAATAGAGACCAGACTCGACACACATCCCAATATTTTTTTTGTTTTACTATGTGCTTTGTCATGTAACCTAAAGTAATTTTTGTACTTTTATATCTATTGTTTATTTTATTGTGCTTCCAAACTTATTATTGAAAATATATTCTTTAGTTTAATGACTTTTTACTACCCCATGCTGGATGTAGTACTATTTTTCAGTTATATTTGCATAAACAAAAATGGTATTTATTGTTTTAGTAAAAATAATTATTCAATGTTCAATTTTCAATTTTCACATAATTATCCAATCATGTAAAAGAAATTATCATTTTTCTTTTATATATATACTTGCGATAGCATTTAAACCTGTGATAAGACTTTACCAATAAAACTATTTAGAATCCACAATTATAAATCTATTAAATGGCCTAAATTATAACAAAATTCCTCATTTTACATAATAACGTTATGGATATGGGTTCATCAACTCTAATGAGGCTTCGTTTTATCATGGTTTCTTTGTACGTGGATCCCAAAAGAAAACCTATCCCTCCAATTCTCCTCTTGTCCGATCAAAATAAGCATCAATTCTTTTTTTTACTTTGCATTCATATTCCTTCTCTATTAATTCTTTCCTTCCAACAATCACACGTACGATTCCGTGTGTAAAGTGCAATGGCATTCTTGCACAGGATACATGCCTAATGACTTCACTCTATAAATAATGCAAATTACGCCATAGTTTTTGAGAAAGTGATATCTAGAAACCAAAACTGAAGTCATGGCAAAGGATAACAAGCCCTGCGAAACCAACCTCTGCAATGAACTCGGTATATATGTTCTCTTTCCCTTTTCAAGGTTATTTGACTATTATTTTGTTCCTTATTTATTTCATTTAAAATTCATAAAACTACGTCATGATTGTCATATTTTCTAGCCTATATATACTACGTTGGAACCCTTATCTATGGCATATATATATGGTATGAAGGTAAGAAAAATAACCCCAAAATTCCTAAACCCCATGCAAACCCGTCAAACAAATGGATATTATTTCAAATCTGGCTTTTTCCCAAATTCTCTTTTAATAGAATTAAGCAATTAGAATAAGGCCAAATTACAAAAAGACTCCCTGGAGTTTGGGTCAGTTGCAAACATACCCTTTCAGGTTTCAATTTTATGTTATTGACCCTTGAGGTTTAAGAATTGGTCAAAGTGATCCCTCTGTTAACATTATGTCTACTTTTTTTCTTTTGATAAGTAACATTATGTCTACTTTTACTATAAGAAATTTAGGCTAAAATATTGTTTTTATCCCTAAACTTTATATGAAGTTCATTTTTTGTCCCTTAACTTTAAAAAGTTCGTTTGTCATCCCTGAATTTTGAAAATGTTTGTTTTTATACATAAATTTTTTCATTTAAAAAAAAAAAAAAGTGTTCAGGGACGAAATTTACATGTAAAAACAAACTTTTTCAAAGTTCAGGAACGAAAACCGAATTTCATGCAAAGTTTAGAGACGAAACCAATAGTTTAATCAAAAATTTATTTATTTATAATAAAATTGAATAAAAATCCATTTTAATGTAGAATGAATGTTAACAGAGGGGTCAATTTTATTAAAATTTGACCTTAGAATAACGATGGTTTCTTGAATATTTTGAGCCAACGAAAGATGGAAGTGGCATCACAAAAAAATAATATGATCATATATATAGTGCTATTCTCTTGAAATAAAGGGATAATGATGTCTCAACTACATTCAAGACATGTTATTTGTGGAGTATGTCTATGCTATGTACCATTGTTAAACGATTTTTTCTTTTCTAATTTGCTCTAATATGTGGAAGATAATATATGATCAAGCTTGATGTCTAAACAATTTGATAGGAGTTTTGGTGGCGCAGAGACTTATATGAAGTGAGGCAATGAAAAGACAAAGTATTTAGCTAACAATAACATGTCATGATAGATGATACAAATGAAATATTCTGTATTTACATGATCCAGTAGCACATCATTCATTTGACTTTTATTTTTTTGTTAAGTAATTTCTTTGACCATTATTGACTCTGATCTACAACTGCTTGGTTGAAATTGTTACCAAACCTTAACCCAACAGTTACTAGATTGTGTATATATTTAAATATTCCTAATGTGTATTACAACAATCACAATGACACCAAGATATTATCGTCCAATTCATTACTTACATAAAATACAGTCGTACCCAAAAAAAAAAAATTTTGAAGCACAACAATTTTTACAAAATATTTAACAATCGTCGAGGTGTCTAGTTGTAAATGGTAACTAATAAAATGATGTTTTGGTGAGTCTATATGAGAACTAATAAAAATATATATGGTAATGCAGATGTTATGAAAAATGTTGTGACTATAGCATTATTCTTAGAAATAATACTCTAAATAATTCTATCACCAAAAGTTTCTAAATGTTTTTTCAAAGAAAAGTTTCATTATTATTTTTAAATTATTTTAATAATTTATCTTAAATTTTTTGTTTTAATAATGAAAGTTGGATTTTATATATTGTACTTGCCGATAGTAACTCGATGTAATTATTATTTGCCGTATGACAAAATTTTGTCATTCAATAGACTATAAGAAAGAAATAAGTTGTATTTGCATGATATCCATGATGACATTATTCATTTTCTAATGTATTTAAATCTTCCCAATGTATTGTAGCAATCACACTGACACCAAGACATTATCGTCCAACTCATTACTTACTTAAAATACAATCGTACTCTTTACTAATCGATACTGGGGTGGAAAAGTATGAGGGCGGTGTATTTGAAGCTGGCGGCCACAAATGGTGGGCTCTAATGCATTACTCTCAGCATTCTTTGTAATATTAGCACATAAATGTGTGTCTCATCATGTACTTTGTCTTCTTTTGCAGGAGGTTGTCTCTCTATCCTAAAGGGAACCTAAAAATGAATGTGATTGATCACATCTCCCTTTATTTGGAAATTCTTGATACAGAAAAGTATCCTCTTGGTTGGGAGGTTAATGCTAGCTTCAAACTGTTCGTGTTTGATAAAAAAAGGGACAAGTTCTTGACCAATCAAGGTTTGGTCTCTCTAGATTGATACATACGCAGAAATGTGTAATTGTACATGTACAATATTATTTACTATATTTCATGATTGCATTTGCTATATATCTTGTAGATGTTGATGGGACAATTAGAAGATTTCATGACGTGAAGACTGAATGGGGCTTTAACAAATTTCTCACTCTTAACTCTTTCAATCTTCGTTGTAATGGATACCTTGTCAATGATTGTTGTGTATTTGGTGCTGAGGTTTTTGTTCATGAACGTAGTGGCAAACGAGAGTTTCTTTCCATGATAAAAGAACCTCCCAATGGTGTTTTTACTTGGAAGTTGGAAAACTTTTCGGCACTAAATAAAGTAGCTTATTATTCTCAAGTATTCCCTGTTGGAGATTTAAAATGGTATTTTATTATTGGAAGTTTCACTTTTCATTGTTATAAAAAGGAAAGCTACCATTACTAAACTTATTAACAATTATTTCTAACTCTTTGTTATTGAATCTAGGAAATTGCTGCTTTATCCCAAAGGAATTTCTGATGGAGTTCCCAAAGCGATTTCTCTCTTCCTCTGTTCATGTGATTGTCTTGATCATTGTTTTCAACCTGAGTACAAATATTTTGCAGAATTCAAGCTGCGGATAAAAGACCAACTCAACAACAAACATGTTGAAAATTCAAGTAAATCCTTTTTTTCAATCATTTCATTTTCTATTTTTATTTTTATTTTTAAATTTTTTTTTGTGGTGAGCTTTTAAAAAAATAAATATATATATTGTTTTTCTTTCAGGTAAACACTGGTTTTCTAACTCTTCGAACGAGTGGGGTTTTTCACAATTCTTGTTTCTGAAGGATCTCCAAGATTTGTCCAAGGGGTTTCTTAAGAATGACACCTTAATTGTGCAAGCAGAAATTTTACTTATGTCTACTATTAATTAATCCCTTGGTAACAATACATATTTACCTCTGAATGTCATTTGAGGAGACTGGGATTATCATTACTACAATTTTAAATATTTTGATAATAAAATACTTTTAATTTGCAATGGTTAATTATTCTGAAATTGTTTCTCTAATCCCTAGTGAGTATATATATATAGAATTACATGTGCATGGGTTTGAGATTTGAGAGAGTATATAGGAAAGATAAGGATTATGTGAGAGAGAGCGGAGAGGGGACTGCTTATTGAGTGGGTGAAAAAGAGAGAGAGGGATTTTAGGTCAAATAACATACATGAGAATTTTTGGGATTATAGAATTGCATGTATTAAAAATTGATATTAGATAATTTTCTTAATGGGTAAAAAAAATTGAATTATTGTTTGTCCGAGTTTATTAAAAAAAAAAATCTTAAAAATCATGTCTCAAAATTACTTTACATATGAGTTTTTTGAGAACACCAGAAGTGGTTTTAACTTTTCAACACTCATTTTCTGTTTTTAACAAAAATACGATGACAAACTTGTAAATTTAAATCAAATGAGTGTTGAAATTTACAAGTTTGCCACCGTATTTTACAAGTAGTGAATTCGTCAATTTGGAGAACTATGATTTCAGTTTGAGTTTAAGTTTGATTTTAGTGGAGAGAGAGAGAGAGAGAGAGAGAGAGAGAGAGAGAGAGAGAGAGAGAGAGAGAGATTGTTCACCTTTTGCGTATAAGGGAGATAGGTGTTGTGCGCTCTAGAACTCCCACACGCAGATACAAACAATTAAAGAGAGAGATCAGAGCCACCCACTAACAAAGACAATTTTTTTCTTTTTACAATCACGTACATTTAATGGCTAACACTTTAGGTAGAGTTAAATAAATTGAAGGTACTGTAAAAGGATCCTTCATTTACGTTGTGTTCATGGATGTGAAAAGGGTAAGTCATAGAAATAGCAACTTAACTATTATATAATTTATATTCCTTGCAATAAAGTTAAAAAGTCTATAACAATGGATTAGGAGGAAAACCAAGATAATCTAGTGATTCGACAAAGTTGATAAGGTCCCATTTTTTTTATATGTAACAATCATATTGTGAAGCCCCAAATTCTAATAAATGTGTGTGCGTTGAGTCACACATTGGACATATATTTACTGGGTCGAACTGGTCTTTATCAACAATTGCAATGAGCCCCAATTGCAACTTGACTAGTCTTTTTGGGGTGTAACGCATACGTGGCTAGTGCTCTTTGTGGGTCGTTACAAATGGTATTTGAGTGAGAATCTTGCTCAAGCGAGATGGAAAAATGTGGGCTCAAGCAAGATAATAAACCCGCTTAAGTGAAATACTAAAACTCGATCAAGTAAGAAAGGAATCTGCTTGAGAGAAATTGTGTAATTCAGAACTCCAAATCTTGTTTTCTGAATTATTTTAAGGGACAATTACACTTTACCACCCTGAAATTTGACCTATTTTTAATGATCTCTCCAAAACTTCCGATTTGAATAATTTACCCCCTAATTGGACTCAAGTGCACGTCTGGTACCCTCTCCATCCAATTTGCTTTTAAATCAGACCAAAAAGTAACTAATGTGCAACATTACATCATTACATGACCCATCTGCCCCTGAAAATACGAAAATACCCTTAGCTCCACAATTTTTTTTTTTTTTGCAAAATCCAAAAATACCCTCACCTGCCCCCACCAATCACCTCTTAGAAAAAAACTTCTTTTTTTTTCCTGAGAAAGAATGAATTTCTATGGTATTTCTAATAGCCATTCAATACAAACCTTTTGACCAAAAAAACAAAAACCATGTTTTGGCAGTGGCATACATAAGATATTGTGTGCATACTTAGTGGATTATGACATACATAAAGTCACCAAGTGACCTTCTTTTATTCTATGAACAATTACACCAATGGATTCAATAAAAGCATTTTTTTTTTTCCTTTTTGATGAATAATTCTTAGAGTAACATGCTAAGAGAAAATCATATGGGCGACTTGGATGGACATGGCTACAGAAAATCATGTGGGGGAGGGGATAGAGGATGGAAACAATGGTGGTCCCTAAATCAAAGCCACACCTTCTTTTTCTTCTTCCTCTTTCTCTTTCTCTCTTTGAGTTTTTCCTTACCACCTTATGCATCGTCGCCATCAAATAGTGCTCGCCAATCAAGCCTTGCAACTCCGTCAAGATCTGGTCTAGCAACAACCACACCCAGATCAAACCCACTGGCTTGACTTGTTGCTCTGAAAAAAACCAACCCCAATTCCCACAATCCAACCCAACCTCAAACCCAAACCCATATTTTCCCAAACACGTAAAATCATTCCATTTAACCGATCCTCCACCCCAAATCAAACTATATCTAATCAGAAACAAGTGACGTCGGAGCGAGAGAGAGATCTGAGAAAGAGGAGAGAGTTTCGATTCGGATAAGAGAGAGAGAGAGAGAGAGAGAGAGTCTTCTTTCTTTTTTTATTAAGATTTTATTTATTTATTTATTTAAAATGTCTTTCATTTTACTATAACTAAGGGCAATTTGGTCACTTCAATTTCTTTTTTTTAAGACTCGAGCTGGTGTGTGGGCCCATGAGTTACATGTGATGCACATGATTTACATTAGGGTTAAGTTTAACATCAATTTAGGTGGAAGGGGATACTGGTGTATAATTTAGTCCAATTGTGGGATAAATTGTTCAAATCTTTGAGGGAGACATTAAAAAATGGATCAAAGTTCAAAGTGGTAAAGTTAGGCTTTATACCGTCACTTAAACCCTATTTGTGCACCTATATAGTGGGAGAGTCAGAATTTTTATTAAAGGGGAGCTAAGCTAAATATTAAATCCAAATATATATTGCTTATACGTAAACTAATCAACATTAGTTTCTTATATATAATAAAAATATGGGTAAATTAGACTAACACTCCAAGTTTATAGTGAAATTACAATTGACACACTCTATTTTTTAGAAAAACACTTCGCTCTAAAATGATCAAAATAATTGACATTCCGCTCCCAAATAATTTATATCCCACTCTCAAAATAATTCACACTCCGGTCCATTTTTGGAGCAAAGTGTAAAATTATTTTGGGAATTTTGGAGCATCGTGTGAATATAACTCAAATAATTTTTTTTGTCCAATCAGTTTGTAAATTGTGAACTCTTTATATCAAGATTAGTGATAGTGTTAAAAATGATGAACCATATAAATTTAATCAATTTTAAATAATTTAAATAATAAACGTATTTTGCCTTCCTAAGCATATGCGAGTCAATATAATAAAAATATAACAATAATAAAACTAAAGAAAAACTTTTTTTTTTTTCTCGTAGATATCAAATGCTTTATGAAATCCGCAATTGTCATTTCTTAAAAAAAAAAATCTTTGATTCTCCAAATGCAAAATAAATAAATATCTGTAAAGAAGGCCTTATTTTACTTACCTATTTCTATTAACATATATCTTGAATATGTTTTAAGCTACATATGATATAAGAGTAATTCTCCCCCAGGTTGTAAAGTCTTGCCAGAAAAGATTATATTTTTAGTCTCAAACAATAGTTGTGAATATCGTTAAGAAACAACCGAGAGGTCTAAATCAGGGTAAAATTCCATCCCATTTCGACATGAGGGAAAAATAGAGAGAAAATGAATACAAAACCTTTTCTTTATTTTTCTACTTTTTTGGTTTAAGTGTCGCTGCCCCTTCACATGTTTAGCTATTTGGCTCTTAAATTTTCAAGTTTCAACTATTCATTCTATTTCTTTTGCCCACATTTACCAAAGATCCCAAACTCTTTTTGACTAATACCGAAATATTTTGTTTCAAGGGCCTGTAACTTTATCCTCAACATTGCTCTAAACCCCTTTTATAGTGTATTCCCGTAATTGAAGTACGTTATGCCGGTAGTGGTTTTTTCTTTGAAAATATTCTTCATCGATTTTCATTTCATCACCAAATCTACACCTGTTTTTATTGCTTGATGTTTCTTGCTTTATTCCAAAATCTTAAGAGAGAGTCTCAGGGCAAGCAGAGGGAAAAATAGAGAGAAAATACAAAACATTTGAAACCCCTGCCCATTTACCAAAGTCCTAGTTTTCTCTGAAAATCCTTGTTATTTGATTTTCTTTCATCGAGTCAAAAATTTGTTTTGAGATTGGCCAATGCTTCAAAGCTCAGTCCTGAGGGGGACAAAAAATCTTCACTGATCCCACTCACAGCAGAAATACACATCCCCAAACAGACCAAACATCAAACACCTTATCTGCACAACCTCATCTCTATTCACCATAAATCCACTGCCTTTTTCATCCTCCAAAGCCCCAAATTTCCCTCAAATAAACCCAAATGCAGAATCCCCATTTCAGACCACAACTCAAACACCTTACCTGCAAAACCCCATAACAGATCTCCAAAGCCAAACCCATTACCGTTCAGACCAATCACCAAGAACTTACATCACTCCTAACCGCCGAACCCAACTAAGCATCGCCCAAGCAGGAAAGCACTGCTCCAAGCCGCCGCTGCCACTGCGACCGTCTGTTAAGACCCCAACCATCCCACATCCGTGGGTATGCTTACCCTAGCCACTAAGGCACGGATTGGCTTAGCTTAACATTTGATTAAACATGTATTAGCTTATATTCATGATTAGTAAGGTCCAAGCTATCCAAGCTTGTACCTTAATAGTTAATTAAGTGCATTGGGGGTCTAGTACATTCCTAGGCTTTAACCCCTTGTACTTAATTGTTAGAGATTCTAAGGTTGTACCTTGGTTGTTGCATGGGAAATGCATGACCAACTCAGCCAATGAGAAGAGAGAATGAGCTTGGCCAATGAGAGGAGAGCATGAGAAATGCATGACTAGCTTGGCCAATGAGAGGAGAGCATGAGAAATGCATGACTAGCTCGGCCAATGAGAGGAGAGCATAAGCTCAGCCAATGAGAGGAGTGCATGAGATATTATCTCTCCCACTCCTCCATTGTTGCCCATTATCCAAATAACTCCATTGTTTCTCTTAGAAATTCTCTCTAGGAGATTAGATACTTTAGTTGATAGAATTCAATAAGAATTAGTAGGTTTTGTTCATGAATGAAAGAGGATCAATCCTATCCGATTGATTTGTTGAATTGATTCCCCATTTGTGTGTGATCTGTGAGAGTAATTGAGTGTTCTTGGGGAGAGATAAAGGGGATCCTTTCATTTGGTATCAAAGCATAGTTACGAGCCATGGTGATTGAAACAAGAGGTGGAGCTCAAATTGGGGTTCTCGAGGGGAATATGCAAGGGTTACAACAACAAGTTGTTGATAACACGGGTTCCATTGATCGATTGCACTTGAAGGTTGATGGATTAGAGGTTGGAATGGCTGAAATTCGAGCTATGATGCAGGAGGTGTTGAAAAGGTTACCGGTGGTGGAGCAACCAGCAGTGCAACCGAGGGAAGAGGAGCAGATTCCACATCGGGTTCAAGCTAATTTGGGAGAGCAAATTCCAATAACTCCTCCAAGCATTCATAGGCTTCCAATTGGGAATGCCTTATCTATAAGAGCTCCAAATCATGAGGTACATGTCAATCCCAATCAGCCACGGTTTAGCATGCCTTATGATGATCCATTTGAACCAAGGCCAAAAAGGCTCAATGGAGGTGTATTTCTCAACCCGATTGTAGAATCATTGTGTGGTTTGGGCAATGCAAGGCCTCCACCATCTTTTGAAGGCCAATGTGGGCTGTATGGTGAAGAATTTTGGCGTGAGAAAAGGGTTCCAAGGCAGCAACAGCAGTTCCATACAGTTGGACAGCAAGCACAGCCACAAAGGCATGCTAGTCAAGCTAGGGAACCAAGGAATGCTCCATGGCCTCAAGGTGATGTTGTAGAGCCTTGGTATGATCATGGAAGGGGCAGAGGTAATTTTGGAAGAGCAAGGAACTATCAAGGACCTCAAGATAGAGATCCTTATGGAAAGAATCAAGATCCACTCCAAAGGCAACAAGGAAGGCAAGCAAGGGAGCCGAGAGCAATGGAGCTTGAATTTCTAAGATTCAAGGGAGGTGATTCTACTTCTTGGATGTTTAGAGCAATTCAATATTTTGAATATTATCAAGTCCATGATGCTTCAAAGGTAATGCATGCTTCTTACCATTTAGATGATGATGCATTGATATGGTTTCAAAGTTGTGAGCATGATTTAGGTTGTTGGGATAATTTTGCTAGAGCAATTCAACTTAGGTTTGGGCCTCCTAGCTATGATGATCCTAGGGAGTTATTGATTAAACTAAAGCATGTTAATTCTATTGAGGAGTATAAGGGGCTGTTTGAGTCACTTAGCAATAGGATTAGGAATTTGTCAAGCATGCATAAACTAAATTGTTTCATGAGTGGGTTGAAAGATGAAGTGAGGTTGGCAATCAAGATGCAAGGGCCAAGAACCTTGGGTGAGGCCTATGCATTGGCTAAAATTCAAGAGCAATACCTAGCTAATGTCAAGAGAAGCACAAGGCCTAGTTGTGAGGCAAACAAGGACAATTGGGAGCAACATAGTTCTCAACAAGTTGCTGCCCAATTTGGTCCCAAAGTTGCTGCCCAAATTGATCCTAAAGTTGCTGAATGTGATCCAAAGGTGGCTGCCCAAATTGTTCCCAAAGTGGCTGCCCAAATTGATCCTAAAGTTACTGCCCAACTTGATCCTAAGGTGGCTGTCCAATTTGATCCTAAAGTTGCTGCCCAACTTAATCCTAAGGTGGCTGCCCAAATGGATCCTAAGGTTGTTGATCCTAAACCAACAAGTGCAAAGCCTACAATGACGGTGCAAAAGCTCACTCCCAAGCAAGTGTTAGAGAGAAGAAGGAAAGGCCTATGCTACAATTGTGATGAGAGTTGGACTATGTGGCATACATGCAAGGCCATGAAATTTTACTTGATTGAGGAAGTACAAGAAGAAGAAGGTGCTTATGTTACAAATGATGAGGAAGAAGAAAGGGTAGAATGGTGTGAGGAAAGACGCAACACCAAGGAGGAGAGCATCAACAAGGACATTCAAGTTCCTTCAAGATATTGGTTAATCGGAAGATCACCATTGATGAAGAAGCAACTTGAAGACTCATCCTCCATTCGGCCACAACAAGATCACAACCTTGAGGACAAGGTTTTTAGATGGGAGGGGCAATGTTAAGACCCCAACCATCCCACATCCGTGGGTATGCTTACCCTAGCCACTAAGGCACGGATTGGCTTAGCTTAAACATTTGATTAAACATGTATTAGCTTATATTCATGATTAGTAAGGTCCAAGCTATCCAAGCTTGTACCTTAATAGTTAATTAAGTGCATTGGGGGTCTAGTACATTCCTAGGCTTTAACCCCTTGTACTTAATTATTAGAGATTCTAAGGTTGTACCTTGGTTGTTGCATGGGAAATGCATGACCGACTCAGCCAATGAGAAGAGAGCATGAGCTTGGCCAATGAGAGGAGAGCATGAGAAATGCATGACTAGCTTGGCCAATGAGAGGAGAGCATGAGAAATGCGTGACTAGCTTGGCCAATGAGAGGAGAGCATAAGCTCAGCCAATGAGAGGAGTGCATGAGATATTATCTCTCCCACTCCTCCATTGTTGCCCATTATCCAAATAACTCCATTGTTTCTCTTAGAAATTCTCTCTAGGAGATTAGATACTTTAGTTGATAGAATTCAATAAGAATTAGTAGGTTTTGTTCATGAATGAAAGAGGATCAATCCTATCCGATTGATTTGTTGAATTGATTCCCCATTTGTGTGTGATCTGTGAGAGTAATTGAGTGTTCGTGGGGAGAGATAAAGGGGATCCTTTCACCGTCCCATCCATGCCGTTCACGAACACCGATTTCACTGCCAAAAGCTTGTAGAAAACTCTGGGTATATTTCTAATCACTTTCACTTGAAAATGTTGCTAAACTCACCTGCCAATGGATTCTATTTCAGTCATGTGGGTTACGCTTTGTTTAAAAGAATGGGTCTGTCACTTTGCTAATAGGCCCACGAAATGCTCTCTCTTGCTTTGAATGACATGCTCTTACTATTTGATGTATTTAAGAAAGCCCGCTAGAGCTTAATTAAGAGTCCAATGACCTTCTTTTAAAATAAAATTCAACGCAAAACAAATTTAACTTTTGTTATCCAAATGATGACTTAAACAAGCAAACATAATACAGGTGATTTCATTTACCTATTTGTGCTTGCTTTTAACCTCATTATTTTCATCATGTCGTTTCTATTATCTTGTTTTCATCACATGCTTAGTTTTAAACCGTTGTGCAATTAAAACAGATCCATCACTTGTTTGAGTTGATATAATAAATTTGAATAATGTCGTGTCCATCAAATAATTGATTAAACACTAAATCATATTTACTTACTTAGGACTGGTAATATAATGCATGTGGGTTTCTCATACCTTCCCAAGGCGTAACCACATCCCCGAACTCGTCATTGGTGGAACATTTCGGGGGGTTTTATCCACATATCCCTATCATCACTTAGAGCATCCTCATCGACCCAATCAAACTGTATATTCAGAAAAAAAAAAAATAATAATAATAATTAGCAATAAACCCCAAAAACCACCTGCACCAAACTAGTCATTGTTAATTATTATTTTTTTTCACTTTGCTACAGTACTCACCCAAGACCACGAGCTACTGTTCATGAACAAACCAAAACAAATTCATTTCACACTCAGTCTCTCTCCACAAGCCAGACCCGTTGTCCTCTCCCTCTCAAGCTCGCGACCGATCGTCCACAAACCGGCGCCGATCTTCACCGACGAGAGGAAGGGAGGAGCAAATGGCGCCGATCGACATCCATTTTGATTGATCTGCACCTCACCCCGTCGATGTTCATCGTTGCCGTTTGAAGCCCTCTATCGCGGATTAAAGCCCACGCCATCGACCCCGCCACCATGCCTCTGTAATAAGTAGAGGTGACAACCCTGAATCGCTCTTGTCCAACAATGTCCCAGATCTGGCCTTGACCTCTTTCCCATCGATTTCCACCGCCTGGGTTTGGAACTCCACTCCAATGGTGGCCTTGGAGTTGTTATCGAATTCGTTGCGATCGAAGCATGACAAGAGGTTGGATTTCCCCACTGTCGAGTCACCTATCACCACTATCTTTAACAAGTACTCCTCTTCGTCCCCATTCCTTCTTTTGAATGCTCCATTAATTTCTTTGATGAATTTTTATTTTTTATGATATCTACAACCCACTTCTTCCTTCTTTTTGTCTTCAAACCAATGAATCTGCTACTCTCTCACTCTCTGTTTGATGTGTTTTTATTTTTATTTTTATGAATTACAGGGATGGGTTTTGGTTGATTTTGGATGAAAATGTGGCTGATTTGTGGTTAATTTTGGATGATTTTGGTGTAATTTTGGTTGAAATTGTGGCGATAGGTTTGCTGTCTGTGATGGTTGAAAATTATTCTGTTGATTGTGCTGATTTGCGGTTGATGAAATGAGCCTAAAGCTTGATTCTGGGTGTGGGTTTGCCGTGAATGAGTTGGTTGGGTTGTTGCCGTGGATGAACGGAAAATTTGTGGAAAAAAAAAAAAAAAAGTTTATTTATTTTGGAGAGAGAGTAATATTTAAATGGAATGAAGAAAAAAATGAAGAGTTTGATGTAGTTGAAGTTTGCTGAAAAAAAGAAAGAAAAAGGGTGATGTTTTAGGGACAAATTGGCTAAAATTATGGTTTCTCTAATGTGAATGCTCTTAAGATCTTAATTATAACAAAAATTCACCTTTACATATAAAGGTAACGAATGGAGCTCCAACTTTGATGAAGTCTTCTGATAATTCCTTTTTTAATCCCAAAAAAGAAAATCCGTTCCTCCAATTTTCCTCTTCTCTCCAATCAAAATAAGGATCAATCCTTCTTTTACCTTGCATCCCATTCCCTTCTCTATTCTTTCCTTCCAACAAATCACACGTACGTACGGTTCCCTTTGCAAGATTCTCTGATGTGTAAAGTGCTATATTGGTACTGTCGCGAGGCACACATGCACATTGGTTTCCCTCTATAAATAATGCAAATTACCATTGAATTCCACAAACTACATTCTTAAGACATTTTAGCAAAAAAAAAACAAAAACATTCTTAAGACATGGATTGCAAGTCCAAGGATCCCACTACCAACCCCTGCGCTGAAGTCGGTATGTTTTTTCCTCCTTGTATTCTTTCTTATTTATTTCATTTCAGTGTTCATAAAAGTACACCATGATTAATTGTCGTTGTTTTTTGGCCTACTTTAAGTTGGAACTCTTTGATGGCATGGTTCAACTTTTTAGCAAAATCTGTGTAAGTACATATTGCACTATGACACATCAAAACATAAAATTTATTATTTCTATCAAATTAGATGCATGATAGAAAAGTGGAGTATGTAGGAATCATGTAATTACATGCCTGCAGTAGTTGCACATGTGTGATTCCAAAATTTTTTATTAGATATTTCATTTCTTTCTTTTGTTTTCAATTTCAATTCCACACATGATGTCTCACAATTTGATAGGAGTCTCCGTGTGAGGAAAATATGAAAGTGACACAAAGAATAATATGAAAGTGCTCACTCACTATTAAAATAAAAGTTTCAAGAATTTTTTAATATACCACCTCTATTAAAATTCTATAAAAAAAAGTAATAAGAAATTAAAACAATATTCATTATTTATCATAATTTATGGTTTTAATGTAAACTTGGTCTAATTACAATGTGTGCTTACATCATGTAACTTGAGTTTATTATTATTATTATTATTATTCAATTTTAATGATATTAATTTTTCTTAACATATATAAATTTTAATTAAATTCATGCATTGCATGGGTATATTATTAATACTATATAATAAAGATTGTTTACTATATGTAATAGTTTTAGCAAGTGGATGCCCTCTCCTTTATTTTATTAATTAGTGGGACCCACATTTATGTGGTGGGACCTACCATTCATATGAAAGGAGGATTACACATTTATTTGTAGTCTTGGACTACTGAATAATCACTCCACACAAAAGAGTCCTAGCCTTTAAAAAAAAAATTTGAAGAACAACAATTTTCACAATATTTAATAACATCGTAGAGGTGTCTAGTTGTGAATGATAACTAATAAAAATATGGTAATTCAGATGTTATAAAAAATGTTGTGACTATAGCATTATTCTTAGAAATATTACTCTAAATAATTCTATCACCAAAAGTTTCTAAATATTTTTTCAAAGAAAAGTTTCATTATTATTTTAATAATTTATCTTAAATTTTTTGTTTTAATAATGAAAGTTGGATTTTATATTTTGTACTTGCCGATTGTAACTCAATGTAAGTATTATTTGGTGTATGACATATTTTTGTCATTCAATAGACTATAGGAAAGAATTAAGTTGTATTTGCATGATATCCATGACTACATTATTCATTTTCTAATGTATTTAAATCTTCCCAATGTATTGTAGAAATCACAAGGAAACCAAGACATTATCGTCCAGCTCATTACTTACTTAAAATACAATCGTACTCTTTACTGATCAATACTGGGGTGGAGAAGTATGAGTCTGGTGTTTTTGAAGTTGGCGGCCATAAATGGTGGGCTCCAATGCATTACTCTCAGCATTCTTTGTTATATTAGCACATAAATGTGTGCCTCATCATGTACTTTGCCTTCTTTTGCAGGAGGTTGTCTATCTATCCAAAAGGTAACCTGAAAATGAATGGGCCGACTGATCACATCTCTGTTTATTTGGAAATTGTTGATACAGAAAAGTATTGTCTTGGTTGGGAGGTTTATACTAGCTTCAAACTATTCGTGTTTGATCAAAAAAGGGACCAGTTCATGACCATTCAAGGTTTGGTCTCTTTAGATTGATACATATGCATAAATGTGCAATTGTACGTATACAATATTATTTAACCATATTTCATGATTATATTTACTATATATCTTGTAGATGCTGATGGGAAATTAGAAGATTTCATGACGTGAAGACTGAATGGGGTTTTAACAAATTTCTCTCTCTTGATTCTTTCAATTGTCATTGTAATGGATACCTTGTCAACGATTGTTGCGTATTTGGTGCTGAGGTTTTTGTTCATGAACGTAGTGGCAAACGAGAGTTTCTTTCTCTGATAAAAGATCCTCCCAACGGTGTTATGACTTGGAAGTTGGAAAACTTTTCGGCACTAAACAAAGCAGCTTATTATTCTCAAGTATTCGCTATTGGAGATTTAAAATGGTATTTTTATTATTGGAAGTTGCACTTTTATTGAGATTTAAAATGGTTTTTTTTTTTTTTTTTTTTTTTTTCAATTTTTTTTTTTTTCAGGTAAACATTGGTTTTCTAACTCATTGAACGAGTGGGGTTTTTCAAAATTCTTGTCTCTGGCAGATCTGCAAGATTCGTCCAAGAGGTTTCTTGATAATGACACCTTAATTGTACAAGCAGAAATTTTACTTATGTCTACTATTAAGTAATCCCTTAGTAACAGTGCATATCTACCTCAAAATGTCATTTGAGGAGACTGAGATTATTATTGCTACAATATTAAAGATGTTGATAATAAAATACTTTTAATTTGCTATGGTTATTCTGAAATTATTTCTTTAATCCCTAGGAATATATATATATATATATCATCTGGCGGAGCCAGCTTGTGACTAGGTTGGGCACGTACCCACCCTCAATTTTTTTAAAAATACATTATCTAGGTATATATCGTCTCAGACTCTCAGTATTTTGCACACAAGCTCACTCTGTTCTCTCTCTGTCTTGGCCTCTTTGGTTTGGATCTTCGTTGTTACTCCTTTCTCTTCTCTTCATCTTTTCTACTTGTTCTTCTTCTTTACGGACAAGACTAACATTTTTCATCTTCAAAGCTTATCAATTGTCTGCAAACTACACACCTGCTTTAATTTTTCTCCAATCACGTGGATCCCTCTCCCTATTCTTTTCACTTTTTACTTTTTGCATTTTACATTTTTAAATGTCTTTTACTTAATTGATGGTATAACTAGTATCACGCAACGTGAGTGCCCAAAATATATAGAGGGGTATTATTTCCACACCCATTAATGATATCAGCATATAACCCGCGCAAAGCGCAGGATAATTTATATTATTATTCATGATTGGAAATTTAAGAAGTAGTGATGTTACCTTAGCATATTACTGAAACAAAAGTTACCATTTTGCAAGAAATTGGAGATTGGTTATATTATATATAGCTAAGTCTCAGTGTTTTTGTATTGTTTTTTGATTTGTGTATAATTTACACACAGAGAGAACATCTATTAGATGTCCATGGTTTCCCTTTACAGTTTTTGAGTCTTAAGCGTTATGTGCTTTATGTGGCTTTCATTTCTTTGGTTGCATAAACTTTCTCTTTCTTTGGTGCTTTTACTAGCAGTAGACCAAGGTATGAGGTCTAGGTGTGTTTTGGAAAACTGATATAACAAATATTGATTAGAGTGGTCTTTATAAAAGTATTATTCAGTTTGCTTCTTTCTTTTTTTCTTCAAAAGTTAGTTGTCTGGCTCAACCACATTGTCATTAGCTTTGTAATGTGGCATAGGCTATGAGCTGAGTTGGTAGAGATATGTGGAGGACTAGATGCTCCTAATGTAGGCCAAATTGACCTTTTATTATGTGGCTTAAGGTATCTTTGAAAAAAAATTAGTGCAGGGTGTGATTTTTCTATTTGAATATTTTTGTTCTTTTAATTTTAAATATAAATACTTTTGACTATTTATGATAATGCTTGTGGGTTTTTATATTGTAGTTTCTAGCTTATTGAAGTTTTTTGTCAATGCCACAATGGTTTAGTTATTGAGGTGATCCAATGGAGTGAAAATTAGAACCTATTGAGGAAAGCCACCTGAACTATATTGTATTGTTTCAAAACAATGTGGATAGCATGTCATTTTGAAAATTTGGTTCCTCTCATATATTCTTCTTCTTGAGGGAAAAGATAAGCTTTCCCTTTAGTTGACAAGATGGCAATTTCCTACTCTTTCCTATTGCTTTATACAAATTTTACCACATCTTGAGAATTTTGTAAGCGCTTTGCTATATGGTAGTGGACAATTCTTTTTTTTCCTTAAGACTTGAGAGAAAAAGTTTGGGATTGTTGAAAGCTATAAATAAGATATTCAGCGAAAATTGATTGCATGTATTTTAGAAGTAAATATATTAAAAATTGGTATTAACATAATTTTCAAAATTAAAAAAAATGATTGAAACAATTATTAAACATCTCAAACAACAAAGAAAAAAAAAAAAAAATGGTTTTCCAGTGCATCGCACGGGTTTGCGACTAGTTATAATAATTAGGGAAGCTTATTTGGTTCAAGTTTTTAAAACGTGTTTCCAAATTCTAATAGTAAGCTTAAAAATTAAACCCGTAACATTTACTAAAGAATATTATTTGGCCAAATTTTTTCCAAAAACATATCTTGAAAATCATGTCTCAAAATTACTTTACATATGAGTTTTATTAGAACACCCAAAAGTGGTTTTTTTTTTTTCCTCACTTTTTTGCACTCGTTTTCTACTTTTAACAAGAATACGATGGAAAACTTGTAAATTTAAACCAAATGCTTCCAATCCTGACAGAAGCACCATTTTCATTTTCTCAATTTGCAGCAAGTAGTGAATTTGTCAATTTTGAGAACTATGATTTAAGTTTGAGTTTGATTTTGATTTTGGTGTAGAGAGAGAGATTGTTCACCTTTAATTTGCTTATATGGGAAATAGGAAGTTCTACACTCTAGAACTCCCACACACATAGATACAAACAATCAAAGAGAGAGATCAGAGCCACCCATGAACAAAGACAAATTTTTTTCTTCTTCCCTTTTTTAAATTATGGATTTGACAATGATTTATGTCTTTCATTAATTTATAGACAATGAAGTTTTATAATTCTTTATTTTGAATTAGCACATTTTCTGAACAATATGACCTTTCAAAATAATTAATAACCTTTTTGAAAATAGTTATCTTTTAAAACAATTATTTATGTATTAGAAAATAACTTTCACGATATTAAAGTATATCCCATCTGATTTTAAGAGAAAAAGAAACAAAAAAAACAAAATAACACTATCCCATCTTGATCACACGCTTGCCAAATGCATGCCTTTAGATTGTTTTTGTTTTGGAATGTACCAATTGTGTTGCCTGAAATGGTGCTAATAAGGAATCTTCTCGTTGGTCCTTTTCTATGTTGGTGTTGCTCTAATTTATATATGAAAAGGTAAAAGATTTGACCAGAATTAGGTGGGGCTGGCCTGGCTAGTTCCAACAGAAAGATGAACTCCTAGTTCAGAATATACGTTTTTTTTTTTTTTTTTTTTTTTTTTATTTTTTTTTTTTTTTTTTTTTTACATTTGAAGTTTGGTCAATTGTGATTTTGGTCCATAGATTTTTAATTTTATCAATTTAGTCATTCAAGTGTACAATACTTGTCAATATCAACCTTCCATCCAATGTAGTTAGAAAATATGAAATATGCGTTATTGAAATAGAATAATGTATTTTATTTTGTATTTTTTTCATTTCTACGCATTAATGTTTTTTAGGATTTAAAATAATATCAAGAATTTATTTTTTATTTTAAAAAGCAAAATCAAAACTCAATCATAATCACAACCATCTCACCGTTAAACCCATCACACAGCTGCCACCATCAAACTCATCATACCTCCAAACAAAAGTGGTCTGCCTAATGCTATTGTTTGTTGGGGCTTTACGATAATTTTCAATGCTGATATAATGTTGCGACAATAAAACAATTAGAGTAAAAAAGCTCAATGCACAAAAACAAAAACTAAGTTACACACACGTGGACGATCACAAATAATTGAATAAGGACTAATATCTAAAGTGAACTCAAACATCATTAATACCCCCCACAAATTATACATACACCAATTTGTTCGGGGGCCTTAATCAACACAATAGAGACCAGACTCGACACACATCCCAATATTTTTTTTGTTTTACTATTATTTATTTTATACTTTTGTTCTAAAGTAACTAAAGTTTTTTGTCTTCTATACTTTGTCATGTAACCTAAAGTAATTTTTGTACTTCTATATCTATTATTTATTTTATTGTGCTATTCCAAACTTATTATTGAAAATATATTCTTTGGTTTAATGACTTTTTATTACCCCATCCTGGACGTAGTACTATTTTTCAGTTATATTTGTATATACAGAAATGGTATTTATTGTTTTAGTAAAAATATGATAAGTTTACAATTTTTGGATAAAGGAGGAAAATAGAATTTATGCAAAATTTTCACATAATTATCCAATCATGTAAAAGTAATTATCATTTTTTTTTTATATATACTTGCGATAACATTTAAACCTATGATAAGACTTTACCAATAAAATTATTTAGAATCCACAATTATAAATCTATTAAATGGCCTTTATAACAAAATTTGTTTTACATAATAACGTTATGGATATGGGTTCCCAAAGGCTTCGTTTTATCATGGTTTCTTTGTACGTGGATCCCAAAAGAAAACCTAGCCCTCCAATTCTCCTCTTGTTCAATCAAAATAAGCATCAATTCTTTTTTTTACTTTGCATTCATATTCCTTCTCTATTAATTCTTTCCTTCCCAACAATCACACGTACGGTTCCGTGTGTAAAGTGCAATGGCATTCTAGCACAGGATACATGCCTAATGACTTCACTCTATAAATAATGCAAATTACGCCATAGTTTTTGAGAAAGTGATATCTAGAAACCAAAACTGAAGTCATGGCAAAGGATAACAAGCCCTGCGAAACCAACCTCTGCAATGAACTCGGTATATATGTTCTCATTCCCTTTTCAAGGTTATTTGACTATTATTTTGTTCCTTATTTATTTCATTTAAAATTCATAAAACTACGTCATGATTGTCATATTTTCTAGCCTATATATACTACGTTGGAACCCTTATCTATGGCATATATATATGGTATGAAGGTAAGAAAAATAACCCCAAAATTCCTAAACCCCATGCAAACCCGTCAAACAAATGGATATTATTTCAAATCTGGCTTTTTCCCAAATTCTCTTTTAATAGAATTAAGCAATTAGAATAAGGCCAAATTACAAAAAGACTCCCTGGAGTTTGGGTCAGTTGCAAAACATACCCTTTCAGGTTTAGATTTTATGTTATTGACCCTTGAGGTTTAAGAATTGGTCAAAGTGATCCCTCTGTTAACATTATGTCTACTTTTACTATAAGAAATTTAGGCTAAAATATTGTTTTTATCCCTAAACTTTACATGAAGTTCATTTTTCGTCCCTTAACTTTGAAAAGTTCATTTCTCATCCCTGAATTTTGAAAATGTTTGTTTTTACACATGAATTTCGTCATTTAAAAAAAAAAAGGTTCAGGGACGAAATTCACGTGTAAAAACAAATTTTTTCAAAGTTCAGGAACGAAAACCGAATTTCATGCAAAGTTTAGGGACGAAACCAATAGTTTAATAAAAAATTTATTTATTTATAATAAAATTGAATAAAAATCCGTTTTAATGTAGAATGAATGTTAACAGAGGGGTCAATTTTATTAAAATTTGACCTTAGAATAACGATGGTTTCTTGAATATTTTGAGCCAACGAAAGATGGAAGTGGCATCACAAAAAAATAATATGATCATGTATATAGTTCTATTCTCTTGAAATAAAGGGATAATGATATCTCAACTACAGGGTAATTCTACAATACTCATGTGGGTACTGTACCTTTAATAGATAAAATCTCACATTAATGGTACCAATGCATTATGGTACCTACCTCACATATGATGGTACTTACCATTTTTATTTATTATTTAAATTAATATATATAAAAAATCAGATGATACCAATATCACATTGGATAGTACCAACATCACATATAATGGTACTTATATCACATTGGATGGTATCAATTGAGTGGGTACCATACCCACAAAAAGAGTGTGGGTATTGTAGAAGGACCCCTCAACTACATTCAAGACATGTTATTTGTGGAGTATGTCTATGCTTTGTACCATTGTTAATCAATTTTTTCTTTTCTAATTTGCTCTAATATGTGGAAGATAATATATGATCAAGCTTGATGTCTAAACAATTTGATAGGAGTTTTGGTGGCGCAGAGACTTATATGAAGTGAGGCAATGAAAAGACCAAGTATTTAGCTAACAATAACATGTCATGATAGATGATACAAATGAAATATTCTGTATTTACATGATCCAGTAGCACATCATTCATTTGACTTTTATTTTTTTGTTAAGTAATTTCTTTGACCATTATTGACTCTGATCTACAACTGCTTGGTTGAAATTGTTGCCAAACCTTAACCCAACAGTTACTAGATTGTGTATATATTTAAATATTCCTAATGTGTATTACAACAATCACAATGACACCAAGACATTATCGTCCAACTCATTACTTACATAAAATACAGTCGTACCCAAAAAAAAAAAAAAAAAAAAAAAAATTGAAGCACAACAATTTTCACAAAATATTTAACAATCGTCAAGGTGTCTAGTTGTAAATGGTAACTAATAAAATGATGTTTTGGTGAGTCTATATGAGAACTAATAAAAATATATATGGTAATGCAGATGTTATGAAAAATGTTGTGACTATAGCATTATTCTTAGAAATAATACTCTAAATAATTCTATCACCAAAAGTTTCTAAATGTTTTTTCAAAGAAAAGTTTCATTATTATTTTTAAATTATTTTAATAATTTATCTTAAATTTTTTGTTTTAATAATGAAAGTTGGATTTTATATATTGTACTTGCCGATAGTAACTCGATGTAATTATTATTTGCCGTATGACAAAATTTTGTCATTCAATAGACTATAAGAAAGAAATAAGTTGTATTTGCATGATATCCATGATGACATTATTCATTTTCTAATGTATTTAAATCTTCCCAATGTATTGTAGCAATCACACTGACACCAAGACATTATCGTCCAACTCATTACTTACTTAAAATACAATCGTACTCTTTACTAATCGATACTGGGGTGGAAAAGTATGAGGGCGGTGTATTTGAAGCTGGCGGCCACAAATGGTGGGCTCTAATGCATTACTCTCAGCATTCTTTGTAATATTAGCACATAAATGTGTGTCTCATCATGTACTTTGTCTTCTTTTGCAGGAGGTTGTCTCTCTATCCTAAAGGGAACCTGAAAAATGAATGTGATTGATCACATCTCCCTTTATTTGGAAATTCTTGATATAGAAAAGTATCCTCTTGGTTGGGAGGTTAATGCTAGCTTCAAACTGTTCGTGTTTGATCAAAAAAGGGACAAGTTCTTGACCAATCAAGGTTTGGTCTCTCTAGATTGATACATATGCATAAATGTGTAATTGTACATGTACAATATTATTTACTATATTTCATGATTGTATTTGCTATATATCTTGTAGATGTTGATGGGACAATTAGAAGATTTCATGACGTGAAGACTGAATGGGGCTTTAACAAATTTCTCACTCTTAACTCTTTCAATCTTCATTGTAATGGATACCTTGTCAACGATTGTTGCGTATTTGGTGCTGAGGTTTTTGTTCATGAACGTAGTGGCAAACGAGAGTTTCTTTCCATGATAAAAGAACCTCCCAACGGTGTTATGACTTGGAAGTTGGAAAACTTTTCGGCACTAAATAAAGTAGCTTATTATTCTCAAGTATTCCCTGTTGGAGATTTAAAATGGTATTTTATTATTGGAAGTTTCACTTTTTATTGTTATAAAAAGGAAAGCTACCATTACTAAACTTATTAACAATTATTTCTAACTCTTTGTTATTGAATCTAGGAAATTGCTGCTTTATCCCAAAGGAATTTCTGATGGAGTTCCCAAAGCGATTTCTCTCTTCCTCTGTTCATGTGATTGTCTTGATCATTGTTTTCAACCTGAGTACAAATATTTTGCAGAATTCAAGCTGCGGATAAAAGACCAACTCAACAACAAACATGTTGAAAATTCAGGTAAATCCTTTTTTTCAATCATTTCCTTTTCTATTTTTTTTGTGGTGAGCTTTAAAATATATATATATATATATTGTTTTTCTTTCAGGTAAACACTGGTTTTCTAACTCTTCGAACGAGTGGGGTTTTTCACAATTCTTGTTTCTGAAGGATCTCCAAGATTTGTCCAAGGGGTTTCTTAAGAATGACACCTTAATTGTACAAGCAGAAATTTTACTTATGTCTACTATTAATTAATCCCTTGGTAACAATACATATTTACCTCTGAATGTCATTTGAGGAGACTGGGATTATCATTACTACAATTTTAAATATTTTGATAATAAAATACTTTTAATTTGCAATGGTTATTTTGAAATTGTTTCTCTAATCCCCAGTGAGTATATATATATATAGAATTACATGTGCATGGGTTTGAGATTTATATATATATATATATATATATATATATTATATATATATATATATATATATATATATATATATATATATATATATATATAGAATTACATGTGCATGGGTTTGAGATTTGAGAGAGTATATAGGAAAGATAAGGATTATGTGAGAGAGAGCGGAGAGGGGACTGCTTATTGAGTGGGTGAAAAAGAGAGAGGGATTTTAGGTCAAATAACAGACATGAGAATTTTTGGGATTATAGAATTGCATATATTAAAAATTGATATTAGATAATTTTCTTAATGGGTAAAAAAAAAAAAATTGAATTATTGTTTGTCCGAGTTTATTAAAAAAAAAAATCTTAAAAATCATGTCTCAAAATTACTTTACATATGAGTTTTTTGAGAACACCAGAAGTGGTTTTAACTTTTCAACACTCATTTTCTGTTTTTAACAAAAATACGATGGCAAACTTGTAAATTTAAATCAAATGAGTGTTGAAATTTACAAGTTTGCCACCGTATTTTACAAGTAGTGAATTCGTCAATTTGGAGAACTATGATTTCAGTTTGAGTTTAAGTTTGATTTTGGTGGAGAGAGAGAGAGAGAGAGAGAGAGAGAGAGAGAGAGAGAGAGAGATTGTTCACCTTTTGCGTATAAGGGAGATAGGCGTTGTGCGCTCTAGAACTCCCACACGCAGATACAAACAATTAAAGAGAGAGATCAGAGCCACCCACTAGCAAAGACAATATTTTTCTTTTTACAATCACGTACATTTAATGGCTAACACTTGAGGTAGAGTTAAATAAATTGAAGATATTGTAAAAGGATCCTTCATTTACGTTGTGTTCATGGAAGTGAAAAGGGTAAGTCATAGAAATAGCAACTTAACTATTATATAATTTATATTCCTTGCAATAAAGTTAAAAAGTCTATAACAATGGATTAGGAGGAAAACCAAGATAATCTAGTGATTCGACAAAGTTGATAAGGTCCCTTTTTTTTATATGTAACAATCATATTGTGAAGCCCCAAATTCTAATAAATGTGTGTGTTGAGTCACACATCGGACATATATGTACTAGGTTGAATTGGTCTTTATCAACAATTGCAATGAGCCCCAATTGTAAATTGAGTAGTCATTTTGGGGTGTAACGCATATGTGGCTAGCGCTTTCTGTGAGTTGTTACAAATGGTATTTGAGCGTGAATCTTGCTCAAGCGAGATGGGAAAAGGAGGGCTCAAGCAAGATAATAAACCCGCTTAAGTGAAATACTAAAACTCGATCAAGTAAGAAAGGAACCTGCTCGAGAGAAATTGTGTAAGTCAAAACTCCAAATCTTGTTTTCTGAATTACTTTTAAGGGATAATTACACTTTACCACCTTGAAGTTTGACCTATTTTTAATGATTTCCCTAAAACTTCCGATTTGAACAATTTACCCCCTAATTGGACTCAAGTGCAACTCTGGTACCCTCTCTATTCAAATTGCTTTTAAATCAGAATGAAAAGTAACTAATATGCAACATTACATGACCCTTCTGCCCTTGAAAATACGAAAATACCCTTAGTTCCACAATTTTTTCTTTTTTTGGCAAAATCCAAAAATACCCTCACCTGCCCTCACCAATCACCTCTTAGATTTTTTTTTTTATTAGAGAAAGAATGAATTTCTAGGGTATCTCTAATAGCCATTCAATACAAACCTTTTGACCAAAAAACCAAAAACCCAGTTTTGGCAATGGCATACATAAGAAATTGTGCATACTTAGTGGATTATGACATACGGCTAATTATATTATACTCTGGGAGTGCATTAAATGTATTCTTTCTCCTCTCACAGAAGTCGTGGGTCCCGTTAATTAAAATTATGGCAGGACCCACAACTTCTGTGAAAGAAAGGAATACGTATTCAATGTACTCTCGAAATCTATATATATATTAAAGTAGAAGCCTATGCCGAATCTCTGCCATTTGTGAAGGTTTGTAGCTTTCATGACTTGACACGTGTAAATATATTGTATTGATTTTGAATGACATGGACATAACACACCATGTGGCAAAAAATAATTAGTCCATGTCAATTTTCATACTACTTAATTGCCATGTGTAAATAATAAATAAAACTTATTCATAAATACTTAATTAAATATAACATTGAATGTTTTTTCCTTCTTCTTTATTTTAGACTTTTGAGGTAAATGAAACATCACAATTTATGATATTTGTATTTGTTACTCTTGCATAATTACGTTTGATTTTAGAAGGGAAAAAAAAAAAAGGCGAAAGTAAAATATAAGCTGCTGTACCCCCTATTCCGAATCTCTGCCATTTGTGAAGGTTTGTAGCTTTCATGACTTGACACATGTAAATATATTGTATTGATTTTGAATGACATGGACATAACACACCATGTGGCAAAAAATAATTAGTCCATGTCAATTTTCATACTACTTAATTGCCATGTGTAAATAATAAATAAAACTTATTCATAAATACTTAATTAAATATAACATTAAATGTTTTTTCCTTCTTCTTTATTTTAGACTTTTGAGGTAAATGAAACATCACAATTTATGATATTTGTATTTGTTACTCTTGCATAATTACGTTTGATTTTAGAAGGAAAAAAAAAAAAAAAAAAGGCGAAAGTAAAATATAAGCTGCTGTACCCAAAACGACGTCGTATTGAAGGATAAAAAGAATAAAGCGTTTCATTAGGTTTAGACTTCTCCCACGCTCAGCTCTCCATCTTCCCAAATCCTCTGTCGTCATTGTTTCTCTCTCTTCTTAATTATCTCATGTTCAGTTTGTCTCTTTCTCTCCCTCACCTCTATATCTCTCCATCCTTAACATTCTTGGCCCTTCCTTTCAATTAGACAATTCTTTGCAAATTGTGTATCTCAACCCTCAACTCTCATAGATGAGCAACAATTTTTTTTCTTTGGTTTCAATGTAATCTATATAAATCTTGCTTGATTTATCTGTAGGCTTTGAGATTTAATAATTCTTTTATTTTTTTTCCTTCATTTTTGTAGAAAAAAACAGTATTGCTTCTGATTTCAATTGTTGCTGCGGAACCGATTTGTTTGGGACAGAGGGGCCAAGTTCAAGGACGATTTATGGCCAAGGCCTGGCAGTGGCAGTGGCAGTACCAGTAGAAAAAACCCAGGTATGCTTTCAACCCAATTTGTCAAATTTTAGATGGGGTTATTTCCCCAACTCCCCTAAAATGGATACTCTCTTTTTTGTTGTTGTTGTTTTTTGGATTATTTCCCATCTCCTTTGAAGTTTGTTTCTTCAAACAGAAAACTGAACCTCATTTGAGGTGCTGTTTGTTCTGTGATGTAAAATATACATAGTAAGTTTCTATGTTCTCTAAAAGCTACACTTAATATGTGTGTGTGTGTGTGTGTGTGTGTGGGGGGGGGGGGGGGTGTCAAAGAATAATAATAATTTTTTGTTGACATAAAAACCTTTGAAAAGCAGAGATAGCCATAACCATGGGTGTCAACAATTTCGTGTTCTCTGGTGTGTTGTTAAACATAAGAAAATTGTGACTGAGTGATAACTGATAAGAGAAGCCTCACCCTGCCTCTTATAGTGCTCAATACATTGGTTGCTCACGTGAAGAGTTGTGAAGAATGGAAACCTTTTATTGCAATGATAGCAGTCGATTTTGCCTTTGCTATTGTGAATATTCTTCTCAAGAAAATCCTTGACGAGGGAATGGACCATGGACCATTTGGTCTTTGTCACATACCGGCTGACAATTTCTACCATGTTTATAGCTCCAATCGGATACTTTTTAGAAAAGTAGGAAATCCTTAAACCTCACTTCAGTTATTTTGTTACTTGAGAAAATTTATATATATTACTTATCAAAAAAAAGAAAATTTATATATATTAGCTAATGCTCCCAATTCAAGCCATGTTCAAGCTAGATAATAAATTAATTCATTGAGCTGAACTGTGACATCCTTAGTATAGGATTCAAGACCATTCAGTCATAATTTCTGAGTCAAGTTTACTTTCTTTACCCTCTTCTTTCATTTTGAAAAATTTCCATAGTACTAATACATCATATAAACTCTGCTTGCTTGCAGGAAGAGCAGACGGAAGCTCACATTTCGTATCTTATGTTACCTTTTCTTCAGTGCAATTGTTGGGTTAGTAATTATATATTCAGACAAATTCATGATGTATCTGCTCAAGCAGTTTATAATTATAATTGTCATATGATGGTACTTGGTACAGTGGTGTGCATATGATTGTTTAGTATTGCTTTACGGGTTAAAATCGTGTGGAACAGACAAGCTTCCTTATTTGACCCACTCTTCTGTTTTACATTTAAATGGGTACTACTGAAATTTGTAGAGCTATATATCTCTTTATGCAGCTTAGGTTGAGTATAGTATTTCCACAACAACTTTAGGTGAGGTTTGTTGCAAGAGGATTATAAATTAGTTCATGAAGCAAGCAAAAATGTTTTTGGGTTTTAGTCAATTTTCTGCTCTATCTAAAGCAATTCAATATTTTAGATAGATTTGTGGCTTTAGATGTTTTGTTCTGTCTAAAGCAATTCTCACCCCTAACAATAAGTTTTTCCCAGTCATTTTTAGTCTTTCTCACTATTGTTCTTATATAAGATTTGAGAAAGTAAGATGTCTCACACAAATGAACCTATTGTAATGTGTCTTTGTCGAGGTAATGCGTTTATGCTTTGTGCTTTGGATCCAAATCTAAATCAATAACAAAACTTATGATTCGACATTTATTGGTATTATGTTTTGTGCAAAATAAATGACAACATAATCCATATGAATCTTTTGTTAGAAAAAATATATTTTACTTTACGTAGTATATTTAGCTAGATTTATCAAAAAGGGTTTTTGTTGTTCTAACTTTTTGCTTTGTTGTAGTATATGAGGTAGATTTCATCTTGAAGGAGGCAAAGAGAATATCAAAGAAGATGTGATGTTATTACAAATGTGGCAAGGAAGAGTTGAGGAGTTAAAGCCCTAATTGTTTTTTCATTAATTACAACTGTTCTAAGTGTTATTTTAATTAGAAAATATAGTGTTCCTTTATTTTTAATAATCAATTTTCTTATATAATACAGATGTAATAGAGTTGCAAATAGGGGTTGATTGACAAATGCAGTTATATATTAATGATTTGTTTTGTATTGTTACATCTACAATACATAATGTATAAGATAATTTTTTAAATAGTTCACATGGCAAAAGATTTGTGGAATAGAACGAGCTAAGAATGTTGTATTATATTTTATTGGTGTAACTAATCTTCATGTGTTTGTATGAAGTGTTTGATTTTTGGTATCTCATGTATGTAAAGAGTTAACCAACAATGCAATAAGATTTTAAAAATAGTTTACACAAGAGATGAATTTAATTATAATTTTTTTACTTCAGTTGAAAATTTTCATCTCATTGATATTATTAACTACACCTGCAGCAATGCGCGGGCTAATGCCTAGTAATATAATATGGTTTAGAGTGGAGATAAAAGCAAGTGCACCTATATAGTGGCTTTATACCGTCACTTAAACCCTATTTGTGCACCTATATAGTGGGAGAGTCAGAATTTTTATTAAAGGGGAGCTAAGCTAAATATTAAATCCAAATATATATTGCTTATACGTAAACTATATCTGTAACATTAGTTTCTTATATATAATAAAAATATGGGTAAATTAGACTAACACTCCAAGTTTATAGTGAAATTACAATTGACACACTCTATTTTTTAGAAAAACACTTCGCTCTAAAATGATCAAAATAATTGACATTCCGCTCCCAAATAATTTATATCCCACTCTCAAAATAATTCACACTCCGGTCCATTTTTGGAGCAAAGTGTAAAATTATTTTGGGAATTTTGGAGCATCGTGTGAATATAACTCAAATAATTTTTTTTGTCCAATCAGTTTGTAAATTGTGAACTCTTTATATCAAGATTAGTGATAGTGTTAAAAATGATGAACCATATAAATTTAATCAATTTTAAATAATTTAAATAATAAACGTATTTTGCCTTCCTAAGCATATGCGAGTCAATATAATAAAAATATAACAATAATAAAACTAAAGAAAAACTTTTTTTTTTTTTTCTCGTAGATATCAAATGCTTTATGAAATCCGCAATTGTCATTTCTTAAAAATAAAAAAAAATGAAAAAATGAAAAAAGAAAAAAGAGAGTATTTATATCTTTGATTCTCCAAATGCAAAATAAATAAATATCTTTTTTTTTTTTTTGGGAGATAAAGAAGGCCTCTATAAAGGAGATTTACTTACCTATTTCTATTAACATATATCTTGAATATGTTTTAAGCTACATATGATATAAGAGTAATTTAAAAAAAAAAGAAGTCATCCCCCAGGTTGTAAAGTCTTGCCAGAAAAGATTATATTTTTAGTCTCTAAACAATAGTTGTGAATATCGTTCCGTTCCGACTGAAACAATCCGGAAAATCTTGTATCGGTGTGCAAACCGGAACGAGAAATCCCCCTATTCCACCTCGGGTAAAATTTCCATCCCATTTCGACATGTTTTGGCTATTCCAACCAAATCCGGCCGGTATACTAATTTCTTCTATTTTGGTATCTCTTATACTCAAATGGCGGTACAAACTACAAAATATTAAAAAAGAAAATGAAAAATTGCCGAAACCTTCTCTGCTCTTCTTCTTCTTCGCCCACCTCCTATTTCTTCTTTTCTTGTTTTGTATGCCAGCTGTTACCTTTTCTTTACTTTTTCTACTTTTTTTCCTTTTCTTTTTGGTTTAAGTGTCGCTGCCCCTTCACATGTTTAGCTATTTGGCTCTTAAATTTTCAAGTTTCAACTATTCATTCTATTTCTTTTGGTACCTTTGGCGTGTCTTTTAGTTTTATTATTAATGGTATTATTAACTAAGTGGTGTATGATAATTGATTAGTATTAGATTGATATGAGCTTGTTATTTTAAACATTCCTAACAAATTATAGATTTTGAAATATTTTAAACAGTAACCCGAAACTCAATGTTGATATTGACTAATACCGAAATATTTTGTTTCAAGGCCAAACTGGAACGGGCACCATAACTTTATCCTCAACATTGCTCTAAACCCCTTTTATAGGGCGCAATGAAGTACGTTATGGAAGTACGTTATGCCGTAGTGGTTTTTTCTTTGAAAATTTCCCGAAGAAGTACGTTATGCCGGTAGTGGTTTTTTCTTTGAAAATATTCTTCATCGATTTTCATTTCATCACCAAATCTACACCTGTTTTTATTGCTTGATGTTTCTTGCTTTATTCCAAAATCTTAAGAGAGAGTCTCAGGGCAAGCAGAGGGAAAAATAGAGAGAAAATACAAAACATTAGAGTGAAACCCCTGCCCACATTTACCAAAGTCCTATCTTTTCCAAAAATCGTTTTCTCTGAATTCAATCCTTGTTACTGTCCTTGATTTATCTTTCATCGAGTCAAAAATTTGTTTTGAGAGAGATTGGCCAATGCTTCAAAGCTCAGTCCTGAGAGGGGACAAAAAATCTTCACTGATCCCACTCACAGCAGAAATACACATCCCCAAACAGACCAAACATCAAACACCTTATCTGCACAACCTCATCTTCTATTCACCATAAATCCACTGCCTTTTTCATCCTCCAAATCCCACAAATTTCCCTCAAATAAACCCAAATACAGAATCCCCATTCAGACCACAACTCAAACACCTTACCTACAAAACCCCATAACAGATCTCCAGAGCCAAACCCATTACCGTTCAGACCAATCACCAAGAACTTACATCACTCCTAACCGCCGAACCCAACTAAGCATCGCCCAAGCCGGAAAGCACTGCTCCAAGCCGCCGCTGCCACTGCGACCGTTCCATCCATGCCGTTCACGAACACCGATTTCACTGCCAAAAGCTTGTAGAAAACTCTGGGTATATTTCTAATCACTTTCACTTGAACATGTTGCTGAACTCACCTGCTAGTGGATTCTATTTCAGTCATGTGGGTTACGCTTTGTTTAAAAGAATGGGTCTGTCACTTTGCTAATAGGCCCACGAAATGCTCTCTCTTGCTTTGAATGACATGCTCTTACTATTTGATGTATTTAAGAAAGCCCGCTAGAGCTTAATAAAGAGTCCAATGACCTTCTTTTAAAATAAAATTCAACGCAAAACAAATTTAACTTTTGTTATCCAAATGATGACTTAAACAAGCAAACATAATACAGGTGATTTCATTTACCTATTTGTGCTTGCTTTTAACCTCATTATTTTCATCATGTCGTTTCTATTATCTTGTTTTCATCACATGCTTAGTTTTAAACCGTTGTGCAATTAAAATAAATCCATCACTTGTTTGAGTTGATATAATAAATTTGAATAATGTCGTGTCCATCAAATAATTGATTAAACACTAAATCATCTTTACTTACTTAGTAGAGACTGGTAATATAATGGGGGCATGTGGGTTTCTCATACCTTCCCAAGGCGTAACCACATCCCCGAAACTCGTCATTGGTGGAACATTTCGGGGGGTTTTATCCACATATCCCTATCATCACTTAGAGCATCCTCATCGACCCAATCAAACTGTATATTCAGAAAAAAAAAAATAATAATAATAATTAGCGATAAACCCCAAAAACCACCTGCACCAAACTAGTCATCGTTAATTATTATTTTTTTTCACTTTGCTACAGTACTCACCCAAGACCACGAGCTACTGTTCATGAACAAACCAAAACAAATTCATTTCACACTCAGTCTCTCTCCACAAGCCAGACCCGTTGTCCTCTCCCTCTCAAGCTCGCGACCGATCGTCCACAAACCGGCGCCGATCTTCACCGACGAGAGGAAGGGAGGAGCAAATGGCGCCGATCGACATCCATTTTGATCGATCTGCACCTCACCCCGTCGATGTTCATCGTTGCCGTTTGAAGCCCTCTATCGCGGATTAAAGCCCACGCCATCGACCCCGCCACCATGCCTCTGTAATAAGTAGAGGTGACAACCCTGAATCGCTCTTGTCCAACAATGTCCCAAGATCTGGCCTTGACCTCTTTCCCATCGATTTCCACCGCCTGGGTTTGGAACTCCACTCCAATGGTGGCCTTGGAGTTGTTATCGAATTCGTTGCGATCGAAGCATGACAAGAGGTTGGATTTCCCCACTGTCGAGTCACCTATCACCACTATCTTTAACAAGTACTCCTCTTCGTCCCCAATTCCTTCTTTTGAATGCTCCATTAATTTCTCTGATGAATTTTTATTTTTTTTGATATCTACAACCCACTTCTTCCTTCTTTTTGTCTTCAAACCAATGAATCTGCTACTCTCTCACTCTCTGTTTGATGTGTTTTTATTTTTATTTTTATGAATTACAGGGATGGGTTTTGGTTGATTTTGGATGAAAACGTGGCTGATTTGTGGTTAATTTTGGATGATTTTGGTGTAATTTTGGTTGAAATTGTGGCGATGGGTTTGCTGTCTGTGATGGTTGAAAATTATTCTGTTGATTGTGCTGATTTGCGGTTGATGAAATGAGCCAAAAGCTTGATTCTGGGTTTGGGTTTGCCATGCTTTTGGGTGTGGGTTTGCCGTGAATGAGTTGGTTGGGTTGTTGCCGTGGATGAACGGAAAATTTGGGAAAAAAAAAAAAAAAATAGTTTATTTATTTTGGAGAGAGAGTAATATTTAAATGGAATGAAGAAAAAAATGAAGAGTTTGATGTAGTTGAAGTTTGCTAAAAAAAGAAAGAAAAAGGGTGATGTTTTAGGGACAAATTGGCTAAAATTATGTTTCTCTAATGTGAATGCTCATAAGATCTTAATTATAACAAAAATTCACCTTTACATATAAAGGTAACGAATGGAGCTCCAACTTTGATGAAGTCTTCTGATAATTCCTTTTTTAATCCCAAAAAGGAAAATCCGTTCCTCCAATTTTCCTCTTCTCTCAAGGATCAATCCTTCTTTTACCTTGCATCCCATTCCTTTCTCTATTCTTTCCTTCCAACAAATCACACGTACGTACGGTTCCCTTTGCAAGATTCTCTGATGTGTAAAGTGCTATATTGGTACTGTCGCGAGGCACACATGCACATTGGTTTCCCTCTATAAATAATGCAAATTACCATTGAATTCCACAAACTACATTCTTAAGACATTTTAGCAAAAAAAAGACAAAAACATTCTTAAGACATGGATTGCAAGTCCAAGGATCCCACTACCAACCCCTGCGCTGAAGTCGGTATGTTTTTTCCTCCTTGTATTCTTTCTTATTTATTTCATTTCAATGTTCATAAAAGTACACCATGATTAATTGTCGTTGTTTTTTGGCCTACTTTAAGTTGGAACTCTTTGATGGCATGGATTTGAATGTAAGAAGAGAACCCCAAATTTCCAAAACACCATCCCGAGACCATCAAAGAAGTGGATATTATTTCAAATCTCAAATGTGGAGTTGTTTAAATTCCAACTTATCTTTTAAAAGAATTAAGTAATTAGAATAACAATGATTTCTTGAAATCTTGGAGCTAGCGAGAGATTGAAGTGGGCATCCCGAAAGAAAGGAATATGTTCATATTATGATGGTAATTATAGGGTTTTTTTTGGGGGTTTTAGTCTCTTCCAATCCTTGCCCACATATTTATTACTGATTACTATCGAGGAAATTAATAGAAGGCTTACCACAGCAATACATGAACAAAAACATATTTTTATCTAAAGAATTCTTTTTGAAAAAAATGAAGCAAAATGCATTTTTAAAGACATTTGAAATGAATGTTGACAGAATGTTTGTCTCTTCTCATGAAATAAACTACATTCAAGATATGTTATTTGTGGAGTATCTTTCTACTTGTACCATGCACATTTTTTTTTTCTTTCTAATTTTCTCTAATATGTGGAGATTAAATTGGGCTTATTAGTAGAAAATGGTTCAACTTTTTAGCAAAATCTGTGTAAGTGCATATTGCACTATGACACATCAAAACATAAAATTTATTATTTCTATCAAATTAGATGCATGATAGAAAAGTGGAGTATGTAGGAATCATGTAATTACATGCACGCAGTAGTTGCACATGTGTGATTCCAAAATTTTTATTAGATATTTCATTTCTTTCTTTTGTTTTCAATTTCAATTCCACACTGTAGCCATGATGTCTCACAATTTGATAGGAGTCTCCGTGTGAGGAAAATATGAAAGTGACACAAAGAATAATATGAAAGTGCTCACTCACTATTAAAATAAAAGTAAAATTCTGTTATCAAAGTTTCAAGAATTTTTTAATATACCACCTCTATTAAAATTCTATAAAAAAAGTAATAAGAAATTAAAACAATATTCATTATTTATCATAATTTATGGTTTTAATGTAAACTTGGTCTAATTACAATGTGTGCTTACATCATGTAACTTGAGTTTATTATTATTATTATTATTATTATTCAATTTTAATGATATTAATTTTTCTTAACATATATAAATTTTAATTAAGTTCATGCATTGCATTGCATGGGTATATTATTAATACTATATAATAAAGATTGTTTTCTACATGTAATAGTTTTAGCAAGTGGATGCCCTCTCCTTTATTTTATTAATTAGTGGGATCCACATTTATGTGGAAGGACCTAACATTTATGTGAGAGGAGGACTACACATTTATTTATAGTTCTGGACTACTGAATAATCACTCCACACAAAAGAGTCCTAGCCTTTAAAAAAATAAAATAAATAAAAATTTGAAGAACAACAATTTTCACAAAATATTTAATAACATCGTAGAGGTGTCTAGTTGTGAATGGTAACAAATAAAATGATGTTTTGGTGGGTCTATATGAGAACTAATAAAAATATGGTAATTCAGATGTTATGAAAAATGTTGTGACTATAGCATTATTCTTAGAAATATTACTCTAAATAATTCTATCACCAAAAGTTTCTAAATATTTTTTCAAAGAAAAGTTTCATTATTATTTTAATAATTTATCTTAAATTTTTTTGTTTTAATAATGAAAGTTGGATTTTATATTTTGTACTTGCCGATTGTAACTCAATGTAAGTATTATTTGGTGTATGACATATTTTTGTCATTCAATAGACTATAGGAAAGAATTAAGTTGTATTTGCATGATATCCATGACTACATTATTCATTTTCTAATGTATTTAAATCTTCCCAATGTATTGTAGAAATCACAAGGAAACCAAGACATTATCGTCCAGCTCATTACTTACTTAAAATACAATCGTACTCTTTACTGATCAATACTGGGGTGGAGAAGTATGAGTCTGGTGTATTTGAAGTTGGCAGCCACAAATGGTGGGCTCTAATGCATTACTCTCAGCATTCTTTGTTATATTAGCACATAAATGTGTGCCTCATCATGTACTTTGCCTTCTTTTGCAGGAGGTTGTCTATCTATCCAAAAGGTAACCTGAAAATGAATGGGCCGACTGATCACATCTCCGTTTATTTGGAAATTGTTGATATAGAAAAGTATTGTCTTGGTTGGGAGGTTTATGCCAGCTTCAAACTATTCGTGTTTGATCAAAAAAGGGACCAGTTCGTGACCATTCAAGGTTTGGTCTCTTTAGATTGATACATATGCATAAATGTGCAATTGTATGTATACAATATTATTTACCATATTTCATGATTATATTTGTTATATATCTTGTAGATGCTGATGGGGAAATTAGAAGAAGATTCCATGACGTGAAGACTGAATGGGGTTTTAACAAATTTCTCTCTCTTGATTCTTTCAATTGTCATTGTAATGGATACCTTGTCAACGATTGTTGCGTATTTGGTGCTGAGGTTTTTGTTCATGAACGTAGTGGCAAACGAGAGTTTCTTTCTATGATAAAAGATCCTCCCAACGGTGTTATGACTTGGAAGTTGGAAAACTTTTCGGCACTAAACAAAGCAGCTTATTATTCTCAAGTATTCGCTATTGGAGATTTAAAATGGTATTTTTATTATTGGAAGTTGTACTTTTATTGTATATAAAGGAAAGCTACCATTACTTAACTTATTAACATATTATTTCTAACTCTTTTAATTGAATCCAGGAAATTGCTGCTTTATCCCAAAGGAATTTCTGATGGAGTGCCCAAAGCGATTTCTCTCTTCCTCTGTTCATGTGATTGTCTTGATCATTGTTTTCAATCTGAGCACAAATATTTTGCAGAATTCAAGCTGCGGATAAGGGACCAAATCAACAACAATCATGTTGAAAATTCAGGTAAATCCTATTTTTCAATCGTTTCCTTTTTTTTTATTTTATTTTTTATTTTTATTTTTTTGTGGTAAGCCTTTCTTTTATTTTTAAATATTTAAATATTTTATTTTTTATTTTTTTTTTCAGGTAAACATTGGTTTTCTAACTCATTGAACGAGTGGGGTTTTTCAAAATTCTTGTCTCTGGCAGATCTGCAAGATTCGTCCAAGAGGGTTTCTTGATAATGACACCTTAATTGTACAAGCAGAAATTTTACTTATGTCTACTATTAAGTAATCCCTTAGTAACAGTGCATATCTACCTCAAAATGTCATTTGAGGAGATTGAGATTATTATTGCTACAATTGTAAAGATGTTGATAATAAAATACTTTTAATTTGCTACATTATCCCAGTAGTGGTTTTTTCTTTGAAAATTTTCTTCATCAATTTTCATTTCGTCACCAAACCTACATGTGTTTTTATTGCTTGTTGTTTCTTGCTTTATGATTTGGTGTTTATATATGTGGTAAATAATAATTATCTAATTGAAATAATTTGATTATTAATTAAATATTTTTGTTGTGTAATTAATATAGGGGTCTAAACTAGAAATTTTCAATTATATATGTATGCGCTAAAAAAACCATTATATTATTAAAAATAAATGTTGAACGTATAACTTTCTCTTGGAGATGCGTAACATATTGATGTGTAAATGGTTACAAAAAGTCAACATTTTACAAAAGGAAGATTTGGATGTGACTTCATCAACTTTGATGAGACATTGTTTTATCATGGTTTCGTTATGCATCCTAAAAGAAGGATTGAGATCCCATGCAATACTCAAAAAGTATTGCATGGGTGCAATTCCTTTTTTTTTTTTCTCTCATATTTTCAAAACTTTTTCACTTTTTGTTTTTTGAATTTTTTAATAATTTTTTATTAAGTGATTGAGATTGAAAGTTAAGAAATTAACTTTCAATCTCAACCACTCAATTGGTATTGCATGCAATACCAATTGCATGAGATAT
>OU015762.1:16856750-16901775 GCA_907173295.1 Fagus sylvatica | reverse complement strand
TTATCCCAAAGGAATTTCTGATGGAGTTCCCAAAGCGATTTCTCTCTTCCTCTGTTCATGTGATTGTCTTGATCATTGTTTTCAACCTGAGTACAAATATTTTGCAGAATTCAAGCTGCGGATAAAAGACCAACTCAACAACAAACATGTTGAAAATTCAAGTAAATCCTTTTTTTCAATCATTTCATTTTCTATTTTTATTTTTATTTATTAAATTTTTTTTGTGGTGAGCTTTTAAAAAAATAAATATATATATTGTTTTTCTTTCAGGTAAACACTGGTTTTCTAACTCTTCGAACGAGTGGGGTTTTTCACAATTCTTGTTTCTGAAGGATCTCCAAGATTTGTCCAAGGGGTTTCTTAAGAATGACACCTTAATTGTGCAAGCAGAAATTTTACTTATGTCTACTATTAATTAATCCCTTGGTAACAATACATATTTACCTCTGAATGTCATTTGAGGAGACTGGGATTATCATTACTACAATTTTAAATATTTTGATAATAAAATACTTTTAATTTGCAATGGTTAATTATTCTGAAATTGTTTCTCTAATCCCTAGTGAGTATATATATATAGAATTACATGTGCATGGGTTTGAGATTTGAGAGAGTATATAGGAAAGATAAGGATTATGTGAGAGAGAGCGGAGAGGGGACTGCTTATTGAGTGGGTGAAAAAGAGAGAGAGGGATTTTAGGTCAAATAACATACATGAGAATTTTTGGGATTATAGAATTGCATGTATTAAAAATTGATATTAGATAATTTTCTTAATGGGTAAAAAAAATTGAATTATTGTTTGTCCGAGTTTATTAAAAAAAAAAATCTTAAAAATCATGTCTCAAAATTACTTTACATATGAGTTTTTTGAGAACACTAGAAGTGGTTTTAACTTTTCAACACTCATTTTCTGTTTTTAACAAAAATACGATGACAAACTTGTAAATTTAAATCAAATGAGTGTTGCCATTTACAAGTAGTGAATTCGTCAATTTGGAGAACTATGATTTCAGTTTGAGTTTAAGTTTGATTTTAGTGTAGAGAGAGAGAGAGAGAGAGAGAGAGAGAGAGAGAGAGAGAGAGAGAGAGAGATTGTTCACCTTTTGCGTATAAGGGAGATAGGTGTTGTGCGCTCTAGAACTCCCACACGCAGATACAAACAATTAAAGAGAGAGATCAGAGCCACCCACTAACAAAGACAATTTTTTTCTTTTTACAATCACGTACATTTAATGGCTAACACTTTAGGTAGAGTTAAATAAATTGAAGGTACTGTAAAAGGATCCTTCATTTACGTTGTGTTCATGGATGTGAAAAGGGTAAGTCATAGAAATAGCAACTTAACTATTATATAATTTATATTCCTTGCAATAAAGTTAAAAAGTCTATAACAATGGATTAGGAGGAAAACCAAGATAATCTAGTGATTCGACAAAGTTGATAAGGTCCCATTTTTTTTATATGTAACAATCATATTGTGAAGCCCCAAATTCTAATAAATGTGTGTGCGTTGAGTCACACATTGGACATATATTTATTGGGTCGAACTGGTCTTTATCAACAATTGCAATGAGCCTCAATTGCAACTTGACTAGTCTTTTTGGGGTGTAACGCATACGTGGCTAGTGCTCTTTGTGGGTCGTTACAAATGGTATTTGAGTGAGAATCTTGCTCAAGCGAGATGGAAAAATGTGGGCTCAAGCAAGATAATAAACCCGCTTAAGTGAAATACTAAAACTTGATCAAGTAAGAAAGGAATCTGTTTGAGAGAAATTGTGTAATTTAGAACTCCAAATCTTGTTTTTTGAATTATTTTAAGGGACAATTATACTTTGTCACCTGAAATTTGACCTATTTTTAATGATCTCTCCAAAACTTCCGATTTGAATAATTTACCCCCTAATTGGACTCAAGTGCACGTCTGGTACCCTCTCCATCCAATTTGCTTTTAAATCAGACCAAAAAGTAACTAATGTGCAACATTACATCATTACATGACCCATCTACCCCTGAAAATACGAAAATACCCTTAGCTCCACAATTTTTTTTTTTTTTGCAAAATCCAAAAATACCCTCACCTGCCGCCACCAATCACCTCTTAGAAAAAAACTTCTTTTTTTTTCCTGAGAAAGAATGAATTTCTATGGTATTTCTAATAGCCATTCAATACAAACCTTTTGACCAAAAAAACAAAAACCATGTTTTGGCAGTGGCATACATAAGATATTGTGTGCATACTTAGTGGATTATGACATACATAAAGTCACCAAGTGACCTTCTTTTATTCTATGAACAATTACACCAATGGATTCAATAAAAGCATTTTTTTTTCCTTTTTGATGAATAATTCTTAGAGTAACATGCTAAGAGAAAATCATATGGGCGACTTGGATGGACATGGCTACAGAAAATCATGTGGGGGAGGGGATAGAGGATGGAAACAATGGTGGTCCCTAAATCAAAGCCACACCTTCTTTTTCTTCTTCCTCTTTCTCTTTCTCTCTTTGAGTTTTTCCTTACCACCTTATGCATCGTCGCCATCAAATAGTGCTCGCCAATCAAGCCTTGCAACTCCGTCAAGATCTGGTCTAGCAACAACCACACCCAGATCAAACCCACTGGCTTGACTTGTTTCCTCTTCCGCCACCAACCTTACACTCACAGTTGCTCTGAAAAAAACCAACCCCAATTCCCACAATCCAACCCAACCTCAAACCCAAACCCATATTTTCCCAAACACGTAAAATCATTCCATTTAACCGATCCTCCACCCCAAATCAAACTATATCTAATCAGAAACAAGTGACGTCGGAGCGAGAGAGAGATCTGAGAAAGAGGAGAGAGTTTCGATTCGGATAAGAGAGAGAGAGAGAGAGAGAGAGAGAGAGAGAGAGAGATCATTTTCTTTCTTTTTTTATTAAGATTTTATTTATTTATTTATTTAAAATGTCTTTCATTTTACTATAACTAAGGGCAATTTGGTCACTTCAATTTTTTTTTTTTAAGACTCGAGCTGGTGTGTGGGCCCATGAGTTACATGTGATGCACATGATTTACATTAGGGTTAAGTTTAACATCAATTTAGGTGGAAGGGGATACTGGTGTATAATTTAGTCCAATTGTGGGATAAATTGTTCAAATCAGAAGTTTGAGGGAGACATTAAAAAATGGATCAAAGTTCAAAGTGGTAAAGTTAGGCTTTATACCGTCACTTAAACCCTATTTGTGCACCTATATAGTGGGAGAGTCAGAATTTTTATTAAAGGGGAGCTAAGCTAAATATTAAATCCAAATATATATTGCTTATACGTAAACTATATCTGTAACATTAGTTTCTTATATATAATAAAAATATGGGTAAATTAGACTAACACTCCAAGTTTATAGTGAAATTACAATTGACACACTCTATTTTTTAGAAAAACACTTCGCTCTAAAATGATCAAAATAATTGACATTCCGCTCCCAAATAATTTATATCCCACTCTCAAAATAATTCACACTCCGGTCCATTTTTGGAGCAAAGTGTAAAATTATTTTGGGAATTTTGGAGCATCGTGTGAATATAACTCAAATAATTTTTTTTGTCCAATCAGTTTGTAAATTGTGAACTCTTTATATCAAGATTAGTGATAGTGTTAAAAATGATGAACCATATAAATTTAATCAATTTTAAATAATTTAAATAATAAACGTATTTTGCCTTCCTAAGCATATGCGAGTCAATATAATAAAAATATAACAATAATAAAACTAAAGAAAAACTTTTTCTTTTTTTTTTTCTCGTAGATATCAAATGCTTTATGAAATCCGCAATTGTCATTTCTTAAAAAAAAAAAAAAAAAAAATGAAAAAAATGAAAAAAGAAAAAAGAGAGTATTTATATCTTTGATTCTCCAAATGCAAAATAAATAAATAATCTTTTTTTTTTTGGGAGATAAAGAAGGCCTCTATAAAGGAGATTTACTTACCTATTTCTATTAACATATATCTTGAATATGTTTTAAGCTACATATGATATAAGAGTAATTAAAAAAAAAAGAAGTCATCCCCCAGGTTGTAAAGTCTTGCCAGAAAAGATTATATTTTTAGTCTCCAAACAATAGTTGTGAATATCGTTTCATTCCGACTGAAACAACCGGAAAATCTTGTATCGGTGTGCAAACCGAAACGATAAATCCCCCTATTCCACCTTGGGTAAAATTCCATCCCATTTCAACATGTTTTGGTTATTCCAACCATGGTTTTAAAAACCGGACCGGTGAGAGAACCGGAAAAGGGAGTGGTTCCCGTATCAGTGGTCCGACCGGGGTCCAACCGGTGGTCGAACCGGTGAGTCATAAATAATTTTTAAATTATATAAATTAATAAAATATATATAACAAATTTAACTAATAAATTTAGTTAAAAATATATATATAACAAATTTTAAAACTTTTATTGAGTTTTCACATCTTATATTTAGAAGAAAAAAAAAGTAACTAAACATATTAAAATTACAAAATAATCATATTTAAATCATAGAAGAACGTTTTATGTTTATTTGATAATATCATAAGTCAAAAATAGTATTTTCTTAGATTTATGGTAAGAACTTTCTTTATTTGACTTATTTGAAGATTTAAAAACTATGTATGAGTTTAAAATTTGAATGCCCTAATTTAAATTTTAAGTCTTCAAATTTTAATATGTTAATTAATTTTGTATTTTGATGTAGTTATAAATAGTATTTGCTATTTGAAGACTAGTTGTTGTTTTTCCAATGTGGGACTAGTTGTCTTGTACCTTGTGGAAAACTTATTCATCGTCCCACATTGGAAAAAGAAAAGAGAATGATACACTTTCTCCTCTATAAATACTACACTCTTTCAAGAATTTTAAATATGAGGGTGGACTATATTAATTTGTGGGCCTACCATTCATTAATTAAAATTGGGTTGCCTTGTGTGAGCCAAACATTTAATGTTAGGTTGCCTTTTGTGTGAGTCAAACATTTAACATTTAATGTTGGGTTACCTTTTGTGTGAGCCAAACATTTAATGTTAGGTTAATTTTAATGTAGACTTCATATTAGTATTATTTTTTAAATAAAATTTTTTTGTATTTAAAAAGTGATCAAACCGGTTGGACCGTCCGGTTCCCGGTTTTACCGGTTGAACCGGCGGTTTCGGTTTTGCATCCTTTTTCTTTATTTCCGGTTTTTTAAGGAAACCGGACCGGACTAGGCACCGGTCCCCGGTTGAACCGGTTGAACCGGCCGGTCCGGTCCGGTTTTTAAAACCATGATTCCAACCAAATCCGGCCGGTATACTAATTTCTTCTATTTTGGTATCTCTTATACTCAAATGGCGGTACAAACTACAAAATATTAAAAAAGAAAATGAAAAATTGCCAAACCTTCTCTGCTCTTCTTCTTCTTCGCCCACCTCCTATTTCTTCTTTTCTTGTTTTGTATGCCAACTGATACCTTTTCTTTACTTTTTCTACTTTTTTGCCTTTTCTTTTTGGTTTAAGTGTCGTTGCCGCTTCACATGTTTAGCTATTTGGCTCTTAAATTTTCAAGTTTCAGCTATTCATTCTATGTCATCATGGTATTATTAACTAAGTGGCGTATGATAATTGATTAGTATTAGATTGATATGAGCTTGTTATTTTAAACATTCCTAACAAATTATAGATTTTGATGAATATATATATAAACGGTAACCCGAAACTCAACGTTGATATTGACTAATACCGAAATATTTTGTTTCAAGGGCCTGTAACTTTATCCTCAACATTGCTCTAAACCCCTTTTATAGTGTATTCCCGTAATTGAAGTACGTTATGCCGGTAGTGGTTTTTTCTTTGAAAATATTCTTCATCGATTTTCATTTCATCACCAAATCTACACCTGTTTTTATTGCTTGATGTTTCTTGCTTGATATTTCTTGCTTTATTCCAAAATCTTAAGAGAGAGTCTCAGGGCAAGCAGAGGGAAAAATAGAGAGAAAATACAAAACATTAGAGTGAAACCCCTGCCCACATTTACCAAAGTCCTATCTTTTCCAAAAATCGTTTTCTCTGAATTCAATCCTTGTTACTGTCCTTGATTTATCTTTCATCGAGTCAAAAATTTGTTTTGAGAGAGATTGGCCAATGCTTCAAAGCTCAGTCCTGAGAGGGGACAAAAAATCTTCACTGATCCCACTCACAGCAGAAATACACATCCCCAAACAGACCAAACATCAAACACCTTATCTGCACAACCTCATTTCTATTCACCATAAATCCACTGCCTTTTTCATCCTCCAAATCCCACAAATTTCCCTCAAATAAACCCAAATGCAGAATCCCCATTCAGACCACAACTCAAACACCTTACCTGCAAAACCCCATAACAGATCTCCAAAGCCAAACCCATTACCGTTCAGACCAATCACCAAGAACTTACATCACTCCTAACCGCCGAACCCAACTAAGCATCGCCCAAGCCGGAAAGCACTGCTCCAAGCCGCCGCTGCCACTGCGACCGTTCCATCCATGCCGTTCACGAACACCGATTTCACTGCCAAAAGCTTGTAGAAAACTCTGGGTATATTTCTAATCACTTTCACTTGAACATGTTGCTGAACTCACCTGCTAGTGGATTCTATTTCAGTCATGTGGGTTACGCTTTGTTTAAAAGAATGGGTCTGTCACTTTGCTAATAGGCCCACGAAATGCTCTCTCTTGCTTTGAATGACATGCTCTTACTATTTGATGTATTTAAGAAAGCCCGCTAGAGCTTAATAAAGAGTCCAATGACCTTTTAAAATAAAATTCAACGCAAAACAATTTAACTTTTGTTATCCAAATGATGACTTAAACAAGCAAACATAATACAGGTGATTTCATTTACCTATTTGTGCTTGCTTTTAACCTCATTATTTTCATCACGTCGTTTCTATTATCTTGTTTTCATCACATGCTTAGTTTTAAACCGTTGTGCAATTAAAATAAATCCATCACTTGTTTGAGTTGATATAATAAATTTGAATAATGTCGTGTCCATCAAATAATTGATTAAACATTAAATCATCTTTACTTACATAGTAGAGACTGGTAATATAATGGGGGCATGTGGGTTTCTCATACTTTCCCAAGGCGTAACCACATCCTCGAACTCGTCATTGGTGGAACATTTCGGGGGGTTTTATCCACATATCCCTATCATCAGTTAGAGCATCCTCATCGACCCAATCAAACTGTATATTCAGAAAAAATAAAAATAAAATAATAATAATAATTAGCAATAAACCCCAAAAACCACCTGCACCAAACTAGTCATCGTTAATTATTATTTTTTTTCACTTTGCTACAGTACTCACCCAAGACTACGAGCTACTGTTCATGAACAAACCAAAACAAATTCATTTTACACACAGTCTCTCTCCACAAGCCAGACCCGTTGTCCTCTCCCTCTCAAGCTCGCGACCGATCATCCACAAACCGGCGCCGATCTTCACCGACGAGAGGAAGGGAGGAGCAAATGGCGCCGATCGACATCCATTTTGATTGATCTGCACCTTGAAAGATTTCAGTAAAGGTAGTGCAGAAACTGTAACAGAGAGAAGAGATAAGGGAAAGAGAGGCACAGTTTTGAAGAAATGTAATTTGTATATATCTTGCTTAATGATCTGAGAGGTCTAAACCTCTATTTATACAATGATAATAACAATAATAACAGCTTAACTAATTGTAACAGAAAGTACAGCTATAGTAACAGAAAACAACTGAATACAGTTATGAGGATTCTATCATCCCCCCTCAAACATATGGTTGGTGGAACTGACCAAAAGTTTGGAACAAAGAAGTTGAAAACGTGGTGTGGGAAGAGCCTTTGTAAAAATATCAGCTACTTGGTCATCAGTAGAGACAAACTGAAGACAAATGTCACCACGAACTACACGTTCGCGAACGAAGTGATAGTCCACTTCAATATGTTTGGTGCGGCCGTGGAAAACGGGATTAGAAGCCAGGGCCAAAGCACTAGTGTTATCACACCACATGATAGGAGCGGAAGCGAGATAGAGACCAAGATCACAAATGACTTGGCGAAGCCAGGCAAGTTCTGCAGCACCAGTGGCAAGGGAGCGATATTCAGCTTCTGTGGAGGAACGGGACACCGTGTGTTGTTTCTTAGACATCCAGGTGATAGGATTATTGCCAAAAAACACAGTGATACCAGAAGTAGACCGCCTATCAACAGGGTCGCCAGCCCAATCAGCATCCGTAAACGCAGTCAGAGTAAGCGGACCAGGCTGAAACAGAATACCTTTGTCAAGAGAACCCTTGAGATAACGCAAAATGCGTTTAGCAGCAACAAGGTGAGCAAAAGAAGGGTTGTGCATAAATTGACAAACTCGATTGACAGCAAAGGTGATGTCTGGTCTAGTGAACGTGGCATATTGTAAAGCACCCACAAGACTCCGATAGGGAGTAGGATCAGCAAGACTATCAGAACAAGAAGTGGACAGAACAGGAGAAGTGGCAATCGGAGTAGAGACAGCTTTGCAGTCACTCATTTTAAACTTGGTGAGAAGATCAGTGATGTATTTAGACTGATGAACAAAGAAACCAGCGTTCTTGTAATCAATCTGTAAGCCCAAAAAATACCGTAGAGGACCTAAGTCCTTAACCTCAAAGGTAGTGGACAATTGGGAAATGATTGTAGAAACAACAGTAGAATCTGAACCTGTGATGATGATATCATCTACATACAGTAACAAATACACTATAACAGAACCTTGTTTCAACACAAACAGAGAAGCATCAGCAACAGATGCAGTGAAACCCAAAGTCAATAGGTGAGACGTAAAACGTTCAAACCAGGCACGAGGAGCCTGTTTTAACCCATAAAGAGATTTGTGTAAATGACATACATGTGAGGGCTGACCCTCATCAACAAAACCAGTGGGTTGAGCCATGTAGACAGTTTCTTTCAAAAAACCATGTAAGAAAGCATTACTTACATCAAGTTGACGAAGATTCCAACGATTTTGAGCAGCCAAAGAGAGGATGATACGCACAGTAGGTGGCTTGACAACGGGGCTGAAAGTTTCAGCATAATCCATGCCAGCTTGCTGATGGAAACCTTTGGCGACGAGGCGGGCCTTGTACCGAGAAACAGAGCCATCAGTGGCTCGCTTGATCTTATAAACCCAGCGACAACCTACAAGATTCTGACTTGGAGAAGGCGGAACCAAGGACCACGTGTGTTGCCGTTGTAAAGCTTCGAATTCGGAGGTCATTGTCGCACGCCACTCCGGAATTTTGGAGGCAATTGTATAATTGGGTGGTTCGGTTTGGAGGTAGTCAAGGGAAGTGGTGGTGGAGAAGATTTTCTCCTTAGAAATTCCGAACTTAAAGCGGGTTGTCATGGGATGGGAGGAGATATGAGGGTTTGGAATTTGGCAGATAGCAGGGACGGCATTTGTGGCTACTGGGGAAGAAGGGATAGTTGGGTGAGGTGTGGGCTCGGGTAAGTGAAGTTGTGGGCTCGGGTTAGGCAGTAAACCAGGAGCAGAGGTTATGTGAGTAGTGGGCTCGGGTAAGGGAGGTTATGGGCTCGGGTTAGGCAGTAAAGTAGGAGCAGTGGGTGTGTGAGTAGTGGGCTCGGGTAAGGGAGTATGTGGGCTTAGGTTAGGCAGAAAATCTAGAGCAGTGTTTGGGAAAGGAGGAGGGCCCAAAATAGATGGTAAATGGAGTGGGTGTGGAGGTAGACGGACTGGTGGTGTATTTGTAGGTGGATTAAATGAGTGTGTGGGAATAGGAATGGGGCCCAAAACAGAGGAACTCTCACAAGGATGAAAATACAAAAAAGAACTAAGCCAAGAGGAAGAGTTAGATGAGGAAGTGGGAGAATGTGAACTAGGAGAAGGAATAGAGAAAGGAAAATGATTTTCATTGAAAACAACATGTCGAGACACATAAAAGCGAGACGTAAGCGGGTCTAAACAAAGATAACCTTTGGAGTTGGAGGCATAACCAAGAAAGATACATTCGGTTGAACGAAGGTTAAATTTGTGTTTAGAGAAAGGACGTAACAAAGGAAAACAAGCACAACCAAAATTCTTGAAAAATGAGTAATTTGGTTGTTTAGAGAAAAGAGACTCCCAAGGAGAAAAAGATTGACGATGTAGGGAGGGAAGACGATTTATGAGAAAAACGGCGGTAGAAAAGGCATATGTCCAATATTGAAAAGGAAGAGAGGATTGAGAAATAAGGGTGAGAGCCATATCAACAATATGACAGTGTTTCCTTTCGGCAACACCGTTTTGTTGAGAAGTATGGCACTACAAGAAAAATGGTCTTTGGAGACGAATGACATTCGTCACCCAAGCCCTTCATTTCGTCACCGAGGCTATTACGTGACGAACATAATTTTGTCACATTAAGCTTGTCACTAAAAGTTATTGTGATGAACCTTTACGTCACCGAATTATTTTATAGAACCAAAGAAAAAAACCTATTTGTGACACACATGTTTCGTCACCCAATATTTTCGTCACCAATCGTTTTATTTGTTGACAAAATATTTCGTCACTCAATATTTTTATTTTCTTTTTTATTTTTCTTATTAAGCTGTGGGGTGACGATATTATTTTATCACCTAATGTTTTCGTCACCAAACGTTTTATTTGTTGACAAAATATTTCGTCACTAAATATTTTTATTTTATTTTTTATTTTTCTTATTAAGTTGTGGGGTGACGATATTATTTTATCACCTAATGTTTTCATCACCAAACGTTTTATTTGTTGACAAAATATTTTGTCACTAAATATTTTTATTTTCTTTTTTATCTTTCTTATTAAGCTATGGGGTGACGATATTATTTCGTCACCAAATTTTTTCTTATCACCATTTTATTTTTTATATATTATTATTTAAAATCTAATTTATGCATTTTTCAAGAATTTTACCTGTTCATTACAATAATCTGTCATACATAAACAACACATCAATATCATGTTCAAAACACAACACATCCATAAACAAACCATCCATATATTACAAAAGCATATAAAAGGTAAGTTAATATACAACAATTATAATCTTCAAAACCATCTACCTAATAAAAAAAAAACTATAATATTCACAAATTACAACAAACGAAGATATGACTACAAGCAGTAAAAACCAAAGTCTCTTCATGGCTCCAATCTCGTATAATCTGCACAAATATAAATAAAATAACATTAAACCCGAAGAACCAAAACATTAATTATGTTAGTAATATGAGAAACATTTTTAAGAATGTGTTAAACTCATAACATCATACAAACCACCCGCTTGCTTTAACTCAAAAACCTACCACAACATCAAGTATTTAACAATAGGGTACTTTTTTTTTTATAAGTCTATCATCAGTAGGGTAAAGAATAGAGTACTTACTATACTCAAGTCGAGTGCACACCTCTTAGAAGTAAATTAAAACTTCCTACAAACAGGGAGTGCTAAGCTTGCAAAAAAACAAACAAAGGTGTGAGAATGAAAGATCAATTTGGTTTCAATGATTTTTAGGTTTCTAAGAAACAATAAATAAATAAATAAGGGATACCCCTTACGAAGTTGGTACCGTTACCCCTAAGAAACAAAATAAAACCAAATGTTAGTATATAATCCTGAACAAACCGTTTTATCAATGATATTATAGACAAATGCCAGAATTTTATACAACCAAAATTAACAGCATGGTACTAGTTAAATGAAGCATTCCTAATTCAAATAACAATACTATTCATTTATTGTAGTAAGTCATAACATAAACCTCAATTCAATGCCGCACCACATACTCAAATGTTACACTAACTCGTGAATTGAAGGTGACAGGTACTGACAACCAAGATTGAAAACTCATAATTTCACTCAAATGAACAAACTCGTGAAACAACTCCTCAAACACTTAGTGCACAACAAATTCAAACCTACACAACTTAAATAACAAGACATCCAAATCACACTTTGACCATTCAAATATATTCTATTAAAATTCTTGAAACAAACCTCTTCTTCCAGGAACATTCAATTAATTAAATGGACAAGGTCAAGCTCATTGAAATAATTCATCAAACACTTGGAGTGCAACAACCCTTAAAAATTCACCCAAGACTGAAAACCAAAACACACACATAAATTTTACAACACCAAGCTCAATTCCATTACCTTGTTAAAAAAAACAACTTCAGAATAAAATGCCCATATAATATTTCACTTCACAACCCTATTAGAAAATGCTAATGATTCCATATTTCTCTCAATTTTTTCTTTTTTTTACTTGCTGCCCACTAAGTTCCAGCCAATCGTTTAAGATTGTTGTAGCCCCAAAATTTAATATTGTAACTGCAACCCGAGATTTAACAATCTTAAAGTTTTTTTTTTTTCAAAAAAGAAAATATTGTTTCATATACTGATTCAAGCCAAAAACAAATTCATAAGTGCCCAACTAAAATTTCCCCTGTAGTACATGGCCCCACCAAAATGAATCAATATGTCTAGACATTAACAATTTCATGACTATCAAGAGGGATCAAAACAAAACTTTAAAGATAAGGGTGGTGTTGACTTACCTCTATCCACAGCGCACATGAACTTGGTTCTAGGAAATAAAAGAATGAAAAGAAACAATTGGAATAGAGAGTTAGGATGTGGGTTGCGGCTGCAAGGAGGGAAAACTTGTGAGGGAGAAAATAAAATGACAAATAAATGAGTTAGGGTTTAGCCCCAATTAAAAAATTTAATTATTTTTACAAACCATTCATCCACAAAATTTCAACCAGCAATTCTGAATTACTATTTGGTTTCAGAGGAAAAAAAAAAAAAAAAGGCGGGATCTGAAATTTGGGTCACACTTAGGTCCCGCTACAGTGTTGATTTTGATAAAATATATGTGTTTCGTGGTAAATATTATGTTATTAGTAATAAAGTGTGTGTCTATTCTTGTAAAAATAAAATGTGTGAATTCTGTAACATTACTGATATTTGTAATAAACATAATTTTACTATAAACTACACATATTTTACAATAATTGACACATATATATTTTATCAAAATACACACAAATATTATAATTTTTGACACCTTTAGCGGGACTGTCCCACTGCAGGACCTAAGTATTTCCGCTTAAATTTTGAGGGATAAATTAGCCATTTTTATGCTTGATGAGGTGTCACATGTATGAGCCATGGGATTAAATGAATGGTTGATAATAAAAGTGGTGAGTATTGCTACAAGCACAATAATTTATATATATAATATATAAATATAAAAAACAAAAGCATTAAAACTCTAGAGTGTCTTAGATAATGACTTGTGACATAGTTATTTATCGTTTAAATTTCCCAAGTGGTATGATTAATAATTTTCAAATTAAAATAAGTAAAATTAAGTTTAATTGATGGGAAACATATTTTTAAAAAATAAAACTGTCAACACCATTTACATCTTAAAAACAAAAAAACTATCAACAACAATTTTTTTTGTTTAAAGCAGCAAACATCTTTTAAAAATATCTATCAACATCAATTGTATTTTTTTTTTAAAAGTTCACAAGGGGCATAATTAATATGGTATAAATTCGCCATGTGTCATACTCAACTTTGTAAAAATCATAATTCTATTAAAAGACTTATGGGTCGTCCAACCCGACCGTCGACAACCCGAGACCACCCGATCCGAGTTCTGTGTCGGTCGACCGACAGGTGCAGAAATTCAGAACCCGACTCATACGGGTTGAGTGTCAGATTATCTATTTAGAAACCTGAAACCACTCGATCTGACTGATACCTCCTTCCTCTGTAACTTCCTCGCTTCGCCAAATCTATGGAGATCTCACCAAATCTGATGAGATCTCCGCCGCGCGCCAACAATAATTGTTTCAACTAATCCGACAACTCGAACCCGCCTGATCAAACCACCAATTGGATGGATAACAAATATGTTATCCTCAAACCTGACTCATACGGGTCCGGTGATGGCTACCCCGAACCAGATCCATACGACCCGTGGACCACTCTAGTTTTAGTAACCCAATACCTAATTACATCCATTTAAATTTCTTAGGCCCATGTTTCACTTAAGTAAATCAACAATGGGCTTCTTAAAATAATATTCTGTCTTAATTATGTCATTGGGCAATAGGCTTTCTCAAACATTCATAAAATTTTAAATTTTTGTTCCTATGATCTGACATTTAAATATATGAAAAATATTATTATCACTTTAAAAATTGTGGGTGTTACAGTCCTGCACAAGATTTCAATCAAATTCAAATGGAAAGAAAAAGACTCACCACTAAACTCAATTTCGCTAAAAGAGAGAAGCTCATCTTCTCAAAACGTTACTAGTCAGGGGGACACGCAACACATTACTAGCCATGTATATCGCGGTAGTCACAAGGTTTTGTCTTGGATAGGTGGCCCTGAGGGGACTCGAACTAGTGACAATTGGAGAGAATACCCAAGACCGGACCATTTGAGCTACCTCTTAGGGTTAACAATGCTGATTTTTCAAACACATTGGGTGATGAGATATTTCTTGGTCACCAAATTTCAAGCACATTGAGTGACCAAATATATTTTTCATCACTAAAGTATATATTAGGTGACGAGTTTTTGTGTCACCATAGTCTCATTCCTTCTCCCACCAAAATTTCATTTGGCGCCTATTTTTTAAACACATTAGGTGACGCAAAATGTTTTCGTCACCCCATTTCAAGCATATTGAGTGACGAAATATTGTTTTGTCACTGCTGCAAATAATGGATGACGATGTTTTTTCGTCACCATAATCAATTTCATTTTCCCACCAAAATTTCATTTGGCGCCTATTTTTCAAACACATGGGGTGACGAAATATGTCTTTGTCACCGAATTCCATGCACATTGTGTGACGAAATAATTGTTTCGTCACTACGGAAAATAATAGGTGACGATATTTTCCGTCACCATAGCCCCATTCATTCTCCCTCCAAAATTTCATCTAGCGCCCATTTTTCAAACACATTAGGTGACGAAATTTGTTTTTGTCACCCAATTTCAAGCACCTTCCACGACAAAATATTTATTTCGTCACTACAGAAGCTAATTTGATGACGAAAAAGGTCGTCACCCTATATCACAACTTTGAGTGATGACATAGTTCGTCACCATAAATCTCATTCCCTTTCCCACCAAAAAAAATTTGTTAGCGCCTATTTTCCAAGCATACTGGGTGACGAAAATTAGTTTTCGTCACCAAATAAGATTGATAGGTGACAAAATTCGAATCGCGTCACCTAATGTAAACCTTTCGGAGACGAAATTACTTTCATCATTAAATTCCATCACCAAATATCCATATTATTGTAGTGTGGGGACACGTGAATTGGTGAACAATACCGGAGGTAGAACAAAAATTATGAAATTTATTATTGGTGTATTCACCACCACAATCAGTTCGTAAAGTTTTGATAGAATGCCCAAGACGGTTTTCCATAGTATGCTTGAAATGTTGAAAAGAAGAGAGCACTTGAGACTTGTATTTTAAAGGGAAGAACCACGTAAAACAGGTAAAATCATCAACAAAAATGACATAGTAACGATGACCATTTATTGAATTAATGGGAACGGGACCCCAAACATCGCTGTGTACAATTTCTAAAGGAGAAGTAGTACAAGAAGTAGAATGAGAAAATGGTAATTGGGTCATTTTGCCCATTACACAGTGTTTACAAAACGAGGTGGACAAAGGAAAACTTTTACCACAAAAAAATTTTTGTAAGACTGTTTGGACTACACGGCTTTGAGGGTGTCCAAGGCGCATGTGCCAAAGATCTGAGAGTGAGGCATTCTGTCAAGCAGATGGAAGGCAGGCCATGTATGAAGCAGGAGGAGACTCTTGAAAAGGAGAAGGAGCACTGGAAATAGAGGAAAGACGAGATTCCAAAGGAGGAAGAGACAGACCATGGATGGGATATAGGCCATCTTTACTGAGCCCCCTGTAAAGAGGCTTCCCCGTAATCAAATCTTGGATCTGAAAATGGTGAGCATTAAAATGGAAAGAGCAAGATTGTCATGGCAAAAACTTTGCACAGACAAAAGATTAGAAGCAATATTTGGGACCCGTAAGACTTTACGAAGACGAAAAAGACAAGAAGTTCTGAGTTGGGCATTACCTATATGGGAAATCGGAAGTTGGTGGCCATTTCCAACAGACACAAGCTGGGAATCGGTATAGGCTTTGTTGTCTGGGATATTGGTTAGATCAGGCGTGAAGTGGTCCGTGGCACCCGTATCAGAGATCCACGTGGTCTGGTTTGGGTTGAACGGAACAGCAGTGGCCATGGCGGCGAGTTTAGCTGGTGGATGCCTCCCCTGAAATGCATAGTTCATTCTTTGGTAACAGTCGAGTGCAGTGTGCCCCGGCTTGTAACAGATTTGGCAGGTTGGGCGAGAGTTGGGGTTAGGGTTCCAAGATTGGGGATTTTGGGAACTGTTGAAATTACCTCTACCTCCGCTGTAAAAGGATCGACCACCACCTCGATTGTTACGGCCTCCACCTCTTCCTCGGTGAACATGGAACTGAGTATTGAACGGAGCCGTGGAAGAGTTGTTGGAAGTGGAGGAAGAACTTTTGTTGGCAGCCATAGCCATATGGGTAAGTTCTTTGGAGTTATCTGCAGCACTCTTGAGAAGGTCTTCTTCGGTCTTCATCAAGGTATGTAATTCTTCAAAAGCTAACTAATTCATTCTTAGTGAGCATGGCAGAAGTGAAGGAATGAAAATCAGACGACAACCCTTGAAGCACAATGTGAAGAATTTCTTCATCATCAATGGTGACCCCAACACTGACCAATTTATCTCGTGCTTCTTTAATCTTCTGCAGGTAATCAGTGACTGAATCTGAGTTCTTCTTGATGCTGTTAAGTTCTCGTTTGAGATTGACAATGCTAGACCGAGAGACTGAAGTGTACCGATTCACAATGATTTTCCAGATTCCAGATGCTGTGGTCTGGCCCATTACCAGTGAAATTGCAGAAGGGGAAAGAGTGGCACTGATCAAAGAAAATAATGCCTTATCTCTAGCCTTCCATTGCAAGAAGATAGGGCTTATTTCTTGAGTTACAGCACCGGTTTCACTGAGCAGAAACTTGCAAGGGCACGGGATTGGATCTTCAATGTGGTCAAGCAGAGAATAAGCATCAAGAATTCCAGTAATTTGGAATTTCCACATAAGGTAATTGGTATGATCAAGCTTGACAGTAACATAGTTTGTTATATTTGATAGGAGAAAGAATGGAGTTTGTGTGTTTAGAGTAGGGGTAGAGGAAGGGATTGACATGGTGAGCAAAGATCAAACCTGCTCTGATACCATGAAAGATTTCAGTAAAGGTAGTGCAGAAACTGTAACAGAGAGAAGAGATAAGGGAAAGAGAGGCAGAGTTTTGAAGAAGTGTAATTTGTATATATCTTGCTTAATGATCTGAGAGGTCTAAACCTCTATTTATACAATGATAATAACAATAATAACAGCTTAACTAATTGTAACAGAAAGTACAGCTATAGTAACAGAAAACAACTGAATACAGTTATGAGGATTCTATCACACCTCACCCCGTCGATGTTCATCGTTGCCGTTTGAAGCCCTCTATCGCGGATTAAAGCCCATGCCATCGACCCCGCCACCATGCCTCTGTAATAAGTAGAGGTGACAACCCTGAATCGCTCTTGTCCAACAATGTCCTAGATCTGGCCTTGACCTCTTTCCCATCGATTTCCACCGCCTGGGTTTGGAACTCCACTCCAATGGTGGCCTTGGAGTTCTTATCGAATTCGTTGCGATCGAAGCATGAGAAGAGGTTGGATTTCCCCACTGTCGAGTCACCTATCACCACTATCTTTAACAAGTACTCCTCTTCGTCCCCATTCCTTCTTTTGAATGCTCCATTAATTTCTTTGATGAATTTTTATTTTTTATGATATCTACAACCCACTTCTTCCTTCTTTTTGTCTTCAAACCAATGAATCTGCTACTCTCTCACTCTCTGTTTGATGTGTTTTTATTTTTATTTTTATGAATTACAGGGATGGGTTTTGGTTGATTTTGGATGAAAATGTGGCTGATTTGTGGTTAATTTTGGATGATTTTGGTGTAATTTTGGTTGAAATTGTGGCGATAGGTTTGCTGTCTGTGATGGTTGAAAATTATTCTGTTGATTGTGCTGATTTGCGGTTGATGAAATGAGCCTAAAGCTTGATTCTGGGTGTGGGTTTGCCGTGAATGAGTTGGTTGGGTTGTTGCCGTGGATGAACGGAAAATTTGTGGAAAAAAAAAAAAAAAAGTTTATTTATTTTGGAGAGAGAGTAATATTTAAATGGAATGAAGAAAAAAATGAAGAGTTTGATGTAGTTGAAGTTTGCTGAAAAAAAGAAAGAAAAAGGGTGATGTTTTAGGGACAAATTGGCTAAAATTATGGTTTCTCTAATGTGAATGCTCTTAAGATCTTAATTATAACAAAAATTCACCTTTACATATAAAGGTAACGAATGGAGCTCCAACTTTGATGAAGTCTTCTGATAATTCCTTTTTTAATCCCAAAAAGGAAAATCCGTTCCTCCAATTTTCCTCTTCTCTCAAAATAAGGATCAATCCTTCTTTTACCTTGCATCCCATTCCTTTCTCTATTCTTTCCTTCCAACAAATCACACGTACGTACGGTTCCCTTTGCAAGATTCTCTGATGTGTAAAGTGCTATATTGGTACTGTCGCGAGGCACACATGCACATTGGTTTCCCTCTATAAATAATGCAAATTACCATTGAATTCCACAAACTACATTCTTAAGACATTTTAGCAAAAACAAAAAAAACAAAAACATTCTTAAGACATGGATTGCAAGTCCAAGGATCCCACTACCAACCCCTGCGCTGAAGTCGGTATGTTTTTTCCTCCTTGTATTCTTTCTTATTTATTTCATTTCAGTGTTCATAAAAGTACACCATGATTAATTGTCGTTGTTTTTTGGCCTACTTTAAGTTGGAACTCTTTGATGGCATGGTTCAACTTTTTAGCAAAATCTGTGTAAGTACATATTGCACTATGACACATCAAAACATAAAATTTATTATTTCTATCAAATTAGATGCATGATAGAAAAGTGGAGTATGTAGGAATCATGTAATTACATGCCTGCAGTAGTTGCACATGTGTGATTCCAAAATTTTTTATTAGATATTTCATTTCTTTCTTTTGTTTTCAATTTCAATTCCACACATGATGTCTCACAATTTGATAGGAGTCTCCGTGTGAGGAAAATATGAAAGTGACACAAAGAATAATATGAAAGTGCTCACTCACTATTAAAATAAAAGTTTCAAGAATTTTTTAATATACCACCTCTATTAAAATTCTATAAAAAAAAAGTAATAAGAAATTAAAACAATATTCATTATTTATCATAATTTATGGTTTTAATGTAAACTTGGTCTAATTACAATGTGTGCTTACATCATGTAACTTGAGTTTATTATTATTATTATTATTATTCAATTTTAATGATATTAATTTTTCTTAACATATATAAATTTTAATTAAATTCATGCATTGCATGGGTATATTATTAATACTATATAATAAAGATTGTTTACTATATGTAATAGTTTTAGCAAGTGGATGCCCTCTCCTTTATTTTATTAATTAGTGGGACCCACATTTATGTGGTGGGACCTACCATTCATATGAAAGGAGGATTACACATTTATTTGTAGTCTTGGACTACTGAATAATCACTCCACACAAAAGAGTCCTAGCCTTTAAAAAAAAAATTTGAAGAACAACAATTTTCACAATATTTAATAACATCGTAGAGGTGTCTAGTTGTGAATGATAACTAATAAAAATATGGTAATTCAGATGTTATAAAAAATGTTGTGACTATAGCATTATTCTTAGAAATATTACTCTAAATAATTCTATCACCAAAAGTTTCTAAATATTTTTTCAAAGAAAAGTTTCATTATTATTTTAATAATTTATCTTAAATTTTTTGTTTTAATAATGAAAGTTGGATTTTATATTTTGTACTTGCCGATTGTAACTCAATGTAAGTATTATTTGGTGTATGACATATTTTTGTCATTCAATAGACTATAGGAAAGAATTAAGTTGTATTTGCATGATATCCATGACTACATTATTCATTTTCTAATGTATTTAAATCTTCCCAATGTATTGTAGAAATCACAAGGAAACCAAGACATTATCGTCCAGCTCATTACTTACTTAAAATACAATCGTACTCTTTACTGATCAATACTGGGGTGGAGAAGTATGAGTCTGGTGTTTTTGAAGTTGGCGGCCATAAATGGTGGGCTCCAATGCATTACTCTCAGCATTCTTTGTTATATTAGCACATAAATGTGTGCCTCATCATGTACTTTGCCTTCTTTTGCAGGAGGTTGTCTATCTATCCAAAAGGTAACCTGAAAATGAATGGGCCGACTGATCACATCTCCGTTTATTTGGAAATTGTTGATATAGAAAAGTATTGTCTTGGTTGGGAGGTTTATGCTAGCTTCAAACTATTCGTGTTTGATCAAAAAAGGGACCAGTTCGTGACCATTCAAGGTTTGGTCTCTTTAGATTGATACATATGCATAAATGTGCAATTGTACGTATACAATATTATTTAACCATATTTCATGATTATATTTACTATATATCTTGTAGATGCTGATGGGAAATTAGAAGATTCCATGACGTGAAGACTGAATGGGGTTTTAACAAATTTCTCTCTCTTGATTCTTTCAATTGTCATTGTAATGGATACCTTGTCAACGATTGTTGCGTATTTGGTGCTGAGGTTTTTGTTCATGAACGTAGTGGCAAACGAGAGTTTCTTTCTCTGATAAAAGATCCTCCCAACGGTGTTATGACTTGGAAGTTGGAAAACTTTTCGGCACTAAACAAAGCAGCTTATTATTCTCAAGTATTCGCTATTGGAGATTTAAAATGGTATTTTTATTATTGGAAGTTGCACTTTTATTGGAGATTTAAAATGGTTTTTTTTTTTTTTTTTTTTTTTTTATTTTTCAGGTAAACATTGGTTTTCTAACTCATTGAACGAGTGGGGTTTTTCAAAATTCTTGTCTCTGGCAGATCTGCAAGATTCGTCCAAGAGGTTTCTTGATAATGACACCTTAATTGTACAAGCAGAAATTTTACTTATGTCTACTATTAAGTAATCCCTTAGTAACAGTGCATATCTACCTCAAAATGTCATTTGAGGAGACTGAGATTATTATTGCTACAATATTAAAGATGTTGATAATAAAATACTTTTAATTTGCTATGGTTATTCTGAAATTATTTCTTTAATCCCTAGGAATATATATATATATATATCATCTGGCGGAGCCAGCTTGTGACTAGGTTGGGCACGTACCCACCCTCAATTTTTTTAAAAATACATTATCTAGGTATATATCGTCTCAGACTCTTAGTATTTTGCACACAGCTCACTCTGTTCTCTCTCTGTCTTGGCCTCTTTGGTTTGGATCTTCGTTGTTACTCCTTTCTCTTCTCTTCATCGTTTTCTACTTGTTCTTCTTCTTTACGGACAAGACTAACATTTTTCATCTTCAAAGCTTATCAATTGTCTACAAACTACACACCTACTTTAATTTTTCTCCAATCACGTGGATCCCTCTCCCTATTCTTTTCACTTTTTACTTTTTGCATTTTACATTTTTAAATGTCTTTTACTTAATTGATGGTATAACTAGTATCACGCAACGTGAGCGCCCAAAATATATAGAGAGGTATTATTTCCACACCCATTAATGATATCAGCATATAACCCGCGCAAAGCGCAGGATAATTTATATTATTATTCATGATTGGAAATTTAAGAAGTAGTGATGTTACCTTAGCATATTACTGAAACAAAAGTTACCATTTTGCAAGAAATTGGAGATTGGTTATATTATATATAGCTAAGTCTCAGTGTTTTTGTATTGTTTTTTGATTTGTGTATAATTTACACAGAGAGAGAACATCTATTAGATGTCCATGGTTTCCCTTTACAAGTTTTTGAGTCTTAAGCGTTATGTGCTTTATGTGGCTTTCATTTCTTTGGTTGCATAAACTTTCTCTTTCTTTGGTGCTTTTACTAGCAGTAGACCAAGGTATGAGGTCTAGGTGTGTTTTGGAAAACTGATATAACAAATATTGATTAGAGTGGTCTTTATAAAAGTATTATTCAGTTTGCTTCTTTCTTTTTTTCTTCAAAAGTTAGTTGTCTGGCTCAACCACATTGTCATTAGCTTTGTAATGTGGCATAGGCTATGAGCTGAGTTGGTAGAGATATGTGGAGGACTAGATGCTCCTAATGTAGGCCAAATTGACCTTTTATTATGTGGCTTAAGGTATCTTTGAAAAAAAATTAGTGCAGGGTGTGATTTTTCTATTTGAATATTTTTGTTCTTTTAATTTTAAATATAAATACTTTTGACTATTTATGATAATGCTTGTGGGTTTTTATATTGTAGTTTCTAGCTTATTGAAGTTTTTTGTCAATGCCACAATGGTTTAGTTACTGAGGTGATCCAATGGAGTGAAAATTAGAACCTATTGAGGAAAGCCACCTGAACTATATTGTATTGTTGCAAAACAATGTGGATAGCATGTCATTTTGATTTGGTTCCTCTCATATATTCTTCTTCTTGAGGGAAAAGATAAGCTTTCCCTTTAGTTGACAAGATGGCAATTTCCTACTCTTTCCTATTGCTTTATACAAATTTTACCACATCTTGAGAATTTTGTAAGCGCTTTGCTATATGGTAGTGGACAATTCTCTTTTTTTCCTTAAGACTTGAGAGATAAAGTTTGTTTGTTGAAAGCTATAAATAAGATATTCAGCGAAAATTGATTGCATGTAGTTTGATTGTAGTATTTAATGATTGAAACATTTTATCAAAAAAAAAAAAATTAATGATTGAAACAATCTTCGACTTATAACATCTCAAACAACAAAGAAAAAAAAATTAAAAAAAATAATGGTTTTCCTGTGCATCGCACGGGTTTGCGACTAGTTATAATAATTAGGGAAGCTTATTTGGTTCAAGTTTTTAAAACGTGTTTCCAAATTCTAATAGTAAGCTTAAAAATTAAACCCGTAACATTTACTAAAGAATATTATTTGGCCAAATTTTTTCCAAAAACATATCTTGAAAATCATGTCTCAAAATTACTTTACATATGAGTTTTATTAGAACACCCAAAAGTGGTTTTTTTTTTTTCCTCACTTTTTTGCACTCGTTTTCTACTTTTAACAAGAATACGATGGAAAACTTGTAAATTTAAACCAAACGCTTCCAATCCTGACAGAAGCACCATTTTCATTTTCTCAATTTGCAGCAAGTAGTGAATTTGTCAATTTTGAGAACTATGATTTAAGTTTGAGTTTGATTTTGATTTTGGTGTAGAGAGAGAGATTGTTCACCTTTAATTTGCTTATATGGGAAATAGGAAGTTCTACACTCTAGAACTCCCACACACATAGATACAAACAATCAAAGAGAGAGATCAAAGCCACCCATGAACAAAGACAAATTTTTTTCTTCTTCCCTTTTTTAAATTATGGATTTGGCAATGATTTATGTCTTCCATTAATTTATAGACAATGAAGTTTTATAATTCTTTATTTTGAATTAGCACATTTTCTGAACAATATGACCTTTCAAAATAATTAATAACCTTTTTGAAAATAGTTATCTTTTAAAACAATTATTTATGTATTAGAAAATAACTTTCACGATATTAAAGTATATCCCATCTGATTTTAAGAGAAAAAGAAACAAAAAAAACAAAATAACACTATCCCATCTTGATCACACGCTTGCCAAATGCATGCCTTTAGATTGTTTTTGTTTTGGAATGTACCAATTGTGTTGCCTGAAATGGTGCTAATAAGGAATCTTCTCGTTGGTCCTTTTCTATGTTGGTGTTGCTCTAATTTATATATGAAAAGGTAAAAGATTTGACCAGAATTAGGTGGGGCTGGCCTGGCTAGTTCCAACAGAAAGATGAACTCCTAGTTCAGAATATACGTTTTTTTTTTTTTTTTTTTTTTTTTTTACATTTGAAGTTTGGTCAATTGTGATTTTGGTCCATAGATTTTTAATTTTATCAATTTAGTCATTCAAGTGTACAATACTTGTCAATATCAACCTTCCATCCAATGTAGTTAGAAAATATGAAATATGCGTTATTGAAATAGAATAATGTATTTTATTTTGTATTTTTTTCATTTCTACGCATTAATGTTTTTTAGGATTTAACATAATATCAAGAATTTATTTTTTATTTTAAAAAGCAAAATCAAAAGTCAATCATAATCACAACCATCTCACCGTTAAACCCATCACACAGCTGCCACCATCAAACTCATCATACCTCCAAACAAAAGTGGTCTGCCTAATGCTATTGTTTGTTGGGGCTTTACGATAATTTTCAATGCTGATATAATGTTGCGACAATAAAACAATTAGAGTAAAAAAGCTCAATGCACAAAAACAAAAACTAAGTTACACACACGTGGACGATCACAAATAAGGACTGTAGAGGGCTGATTTTTAAAGCCCAAATACAAATTAACTCTCATTGAGTAATTGGGCCCAAGCAATGTAAGCTACTGCGGAAGCCCAGCAAGGCTCAGCCTGGAGTATTGGCCCATTACCATTACTGCCCACTAACCAGCCGAGATGGGCCTTAAAGACTGGGAATTAAATGGATTATTTAGAATTGGTTATGTCCAATTAAAAGCCCAACCCAAGAAGCTCCTGCTGTCAGCTCTAAAAAGCCATTTTCGAGCTTAAAAGGGGTCTTTGCTAAGTAATTAAGGCCCAAAGAGCAAGCTCAAGGCCTTAACCCAGCCTTAGTTAGCTGAGATAGCTGTCCATAGGGTCCCACAAAGTCAGAACAGCTTTAAATAAAAGCTAAACAAGTGATGGCTCTCTCTTGGGACCCACGTTTCTCTCTCCTCCTTTTCAGAAATGGGAGAATGAGCTTGCCTCCCTCATTTAACTCACTTCAGACATGAAAAGTACAAAGAAGCCCACTGATTGGACCAGAAATGCAGCTGGGAAATCACAACTATTGGCTGCATGCTCTGCAGCAGTAACCTAACAGCACACAAATTAGAGTCAGCTCAGCTCATATGTATAAAATCCCACTGAAGCAAGCAAGTTATCATGATGGCATATCTTCCTCAAACCAATGAAGCTCTGAACCCATGGATTGGCCGCCTGAACAGTAATCATGACAAGGATTCCGGTCACAATTGGCCACCAGACGCGACAGTAATCCGAGGCAGTACAGAAAATCTTTTTTTATCTTCACCATCATGATACAACCAGCCAATCAAGGCTGAGGGAGTGACCATTACAGCCCAGCTTTGTGTTAGGTTCACTTCTCCATTTTTGTAGAACTTAGGGAGTTTGGTTTGGAGGAGAGGAGTTAATTCTATAGGTTAGGCTTCCACCAAAATAATGGCGCAATGCTTACTAGGGGGGCAGGGTTATTATTTTCCTGGAAACCAAGACCAAGAAGCATGCATAACCAGTCCATGACAAAGGGGATCAGACCCCTTTGGATTAAACAAACTAAGAAGACCTAGTTTTTCTATAAATGAGACCCATGAACACCACCTAAGGACAAGATAACCAACAACACAACCCAACCACAACTCAACAAGCTTAAGCCAAGCCTAGACATCACCATTTTTCACTATCCCAAACACTGACCCACGACCAGATCAAAATACCATGGAGATTGCAAAGATAGTCTAAAACTCATTGCAGCAGTAATCAGGCTATTCTCCTCTAAGTGCATTCTCTAGTACACGTTCTCAAGTATGGAGTTCTAAGGTCATCTCTAACCTTAAAGCTCTCATCCTTAACCCTAAACATCAACCCAAGCCTAAGACAACATAATCTAAACTCATATCTCCAAAAGTGTCACTTGGCAGATATTTGAGTCACAGCAGTAAACACTATATTAAGCTCTTGGTCTCCTACAACCTTGAGATTCATACCACAATAGCCTAAACACTTTCACTCTAACCCCATGCATGCTTCATAGGATTAACTCTTCTCCCGCTTAGTCAAACTCTTTTTGTCTCTACAAGTTCATTGTTATGAGTTCTATTTGTTGCAGCAGATAATTAGTGACAAATTCATGCCTTAATGATTTTGAGTCCATATTAGGTTCAAGTTGTTATACTTTGAGTCCAGATTCTCCACAGAGCAGTAGAAGCACTAGTCCATTGTCATTTTGGGCTTTTATTAACAAGACCCCACATTTTGGGCCATTTGGTTATTTTTACTGCTACTGTTCACTTAACTTAGGCCTTGGCAGATTTGGCTCTCATTTCTTTAAGGAAGGTGCCCCATTAGCCCCTGGGCCTACTTTTCGGCCTTGGGTTGAGTCTTAGGTTCAACTCCCGTACCCTTGAAAGTTCAGCCCACGTTCCAACCGATCTCGTTGTGACACGTGGCGTAGCAACAAAAACAACCCCTCACAAGGACTAATATCTAAAGTGTACTCAAACATCATTAATACCCCAACAAATTATACATACACCAATTTGTTCGGGGGCCTTGATCAACACAATAGAGACCAGACTCGACACACATCCCAATATTTTTTTGTTTTACTATGTGCTTTGTCATGTAACCTAAAGTAATTTTTGTACTTTTATATCTATTGTTTATTTTATTGTGCTTCCAAACTTATTATTGAAAATATATTCTTTAGTTTAATGACTTTTTACTACCCCATGCTGGACGTAGTACTATTTTTCAGTTATATTTGCATATACAAAAATGGTATTTATTGTTTTAGTAAAAATAATTATTCAATGTTCAATTTTCAATTTTCACATAATTATCCAATCATGTAAAAGAAATTATCATTTTTTTTTTATATATATACTTGCGATAGCATTTAAACCTATGATAAGACTTTACCAATAAAACTATTTAGAATCCACAATTATAAATCTATTAAATGGCCTAAATTATAACAAAATTCCTCATTTTACATAATAACGTTATGGATATGGGTTCATCAACTCTAATGAGGCTTCGTTTTATCATGGTTTCTTTGTACGTGGATCCCAAAAGAAAACCTATCCCTCCAATTCTCCTCTTGTCCGATCAAAATAAGCATCAATTCTTTTTTTTACTTTGCATTCATATTCCTTCTCTATTAATTCTTTCCTTCCAACAATCACACGTACGATTCCGTGTGTAAAGTGCAATGGCATTCTTGCACAGGATACATGCCTAATGACTTCACTCTATAAATAATGCAAATTACGCCATAGTTTTTGAGAAAGTGATATCTAGAAACCAAAACTGAAGTCATGGCAAAGGATAACAAGCCCTGCGAAACCAACCTCTGCAATGAACTCGGTATATATGTTCTCTTTCCCTTTTCAAGGTTATTTGACTATTATTTTGTTCCTTATTTATTTCATTTAAAATTCATAAAACTACGTCATGATTGTCATATTTTCTAGCCTATATATACTACGTTGGAACCCTTATCTATGGCATATATATATGGTATGAAGGTAAGAAAAATAACCCCAAAATTCCTAAACCCCATGCAAACCCGTCAAACAAATGGATATTATTTCAAATCTGGCTTTTTCCCAAATTCTCTTTTAATAGAATTAAGCAATTAGAATAAGGCCAAATTACAAAAAGACTCCCTGGAGTTTGGGTCAGTTGCAAACATACCCTTTCAGGTTTCAATTTTATGTTATTGACCCTTGAGGTTTAAGAATTGGTCAAAGTGATCCCTCTGTTAACATTATGTCTACTTTTTTTCTTTTGATAAGTAACATTATGTCTACTTTTACTATAAGAAATTTAGGCTAAAATATTGTTTTTATCCCTAAACTTTATATGAAGTTCATTTTTTGTCCCTTAACTTTAAAAAGTTCGTTTCTCATCCCTGAATTTTGAAAATGTTTGTTTTTATACATAAATTTTTTCATTTAAAAAAAAAAAAAAAAAGTTCAGGGACGAAATTTACGTGTAAAAACAAACTTTTTCAAAGTTCAGGAACGAAAACCGAATTTCATGCAAAGTTTAGAGACGAAACCAATAGTTTAATCAAAAATTTATTTATTTATAATAAAATTGAATAAAAATCCATTTTAATGTAGAATGAATGTTAACAGAGGGGTCAATTTTATTAAAATTTGACCTTAGAATAACGATGGTTTCTTGAATATTTTGAGCCAACGAAAGATGGAAGTGGCATCACAAAAAAATAATATGATCATATATATAGTGCTATTCTCTTGAAATAAAGGGATAATGATGTCTCAACTACATTCAAGACATGTTATTTGTGGAGTATGTCTATGCTATGTACCATTGTTAAACGATTTTTTCTTTTCTAATTTGCTCTAATATGTGGAAGATAATATATGATCAAGCTTGATGTCTAAACAATTTGATAGGAGTTTTGGTGGCGCAGAGACTTATATGAAGTGAGGCAATGAAAAGACAAAGTATTTAGCTAACAATAACATGTCATGATAGATGATACAAATGAAATATTCTGTATTTACATGATCCAGTAGCACATCATTCATTTGACTTTTATTTTTTTGTTAAGTAATTTCTTTGACCATTATTGACTCTGATCTACAACTGCTTGGTTGAAATTGTTACCAAACCTTAACCCAACAGTTACTAGATTGTGTATATATTTAAATATTCCTAATGTGTATTACAACAATCACAATGACACCAAGATATTATCGTCCAATTCATTACTTACATAAAATACAGTCGTACCCAAAAAAAAAAAAAAATTTGAAGCACAACAATTTTTACAAAATATTTAACAATCGTCGAGGTGTCTAGTTGTAAATGGTAACTAATAAAATGATGTTTTGGTGAGTCTATATGAGAACTAATAAAAATATATATGGTAATGCAGATGTTATGAAAAATGTTGTGACTATAGCATTATTCTTAGAAATAATACTCTAAATAATTCTATCACCAAAAGTTTCTAAATGTTTTTTCAAAGAAAAGTTTCATTATTATTTTTAAATTATTTTAATAATTTATCTTAAATTTTTTGTTTTAATAATGAAAGTTGGATTTTATATATTGTACTTGCCGATAGTAACTCGATGTAATTATTATTTGCCGTATGACAAAATTTTGTCATTCAATAGACTATAAGAAAGAAATAAGTTGTATTTGCATGATATCCATGATGACATTATTCATTTTCTAATGTATTTAAATCTTCCCAATGTATTGTAGCAATCACACTGACACCAAGACATTATCGTCCAACTCATTACTTACTTAAAATACAATCGTACTCTTTACTAATCGATACTGGGGTGGAAAAGTATGAGGGCGGTGTATTTGAAGCTGGCGGCCACAAATGGTGGGCTCTAATGCATTACTCTCAGCATTCTTTGTAATATTAGCACATAAATGTGTGTCTCATCATGTACTTTGTCTTCTTTTGCAGGAGGTTGTCTCTCTATCCTAAAGGGAACCTAAAAATGAATGTGATTGATCACATCTCCCTTTATTTGGAAATTCTTGATACAGAAAAGTATCCTCTTGGTTGGGAGGTTAATGCTAGCTTCAAACTGTTCGTGTTTGATAAAAAAAGGGACAAGTTCTTGACCAATCAAGGTTTGGTCTCTCTAGATTGATACATACGCAGAAATGTGTAATTGTACATGTACAATATTATTTACTATATTTCATGATTGTATTTGCTATATATCTTGTAGATGTTGATGGGACAATTAGAAGATTTCATGACGTGAAGACTGAATGGGGCTTTAACAAATTTCTCACTCTTAACTCTTTCAATCTTCGTTGTAATGGATACCTTGTCAACGATTGTTGTGTATTTGGTGCTGAGGTTTTTGTTCATGAACGTAGTGGCAAACGAGAGTTTCTTTCCATGATAAAAGAACCTCCCAATGGTGTTTTTACTTGGAAGTTGGAAAACTTTTCGGCACTAAATAAAGTAGCTTATTATTCTCAAGTATTCCCTGTTGGAGATTTAAAATGGTATTTTATTATTGGAAGTTTCACTTTTCATTGTTATAAAAAGGAAAGCTACCATTACTAAACTTATTAACAATTATTTCTAACTCTTTGTTATTGAATCTAGGAAATTGCTGCTTTATCCCAAAGGAATTTCTGATGGAGTTCCCAAAGCGATTTCTCTCTTCCTCTGTTCATGTGATTGTCTTGATCATTGTTTTCAACCTGAGTACAAATATTTTGCAGAATTCAAGCTGCGGATAAAAGACCAACTCAACAACAAACATGTTGAAAATTCAAGTAAATCCTTTTTTTCAATCATTTCATTTTCTATTTTTATTTTTATTTTTAAATTTTTTTTGTGGTGAGCTTTTAAAAAAATAAATATATATATTGTTTTTCTTTCAGGTAAACACTGGTTTTCTAACTCTTCGAACGAGTGGGGTTTTTCACAATTCTTGTTTCTGAAGGATCTCCAAGATTTGTCCAAGGGGTTTCTTAAGAATGACACCTTAATTGTGCAAGCAGAAATTTTACTTATGTCTACTATTAATTAATCCCTTGGTAACAATACATATTTACCTCTGAATGTCATTTGAGGAGACTGGGATTATCATTACTACAATTTTAAATATTTTGATAATAAAATACTTTTAATTTGCAATGGTTAATTATTCTGAAATTGTTTCTCTAATCCCTAGTGAGTATATATATATAGAATTACATGTGCATGGGTTTGAGATTTGAGAGAGTATATAGGAAAGATAAGGATTATGTGAGAGAGAGCGGAGAGGGGACTGCTTATTGAGTGGGTGAAAAAGAGAGAGAGGGATTTTAGGTCAAATAACATACATGAGAATTTTTGGGATTATAGAATTGCATGTATTAAAAATTGATATTAGATAATTTTCTTAATGGGTAAAAAAAATTGAATTATTGTTTGTCCGAGTTTATTAAAAAAAAAAATCTTAAAAATCATGTCTCAAAATTACTTTACATATGAGTTTTTTGAGAACACCAGAAGTGGTTTTAACTTTTCAACACTCATTTTCTGTTTTTAACAAAAATACGATGACAAACTTGTAAATTTAAATCAAATGAGTGTTGAAATTTACAAGTTTGCCACCGTATTTTACAAGTAGTGAATTCGTCAATTTGGAGAACTATGATTTCAGTTTGAGTTTAAGTTTGATTTTGGTGGAGAGAGAGAGAGAGAGAGAGAGAGAGAGAGAGAGAGAGAGAGAGAGAGAGAGAGAGAGAGAGAGAGAGAGAGAGAGAGAGAGAGAGAGAGAGAGAGAGAGAGAGAGAGAGAGAGAGATTGTTCACCTTTTGCACACGTATAAGGGAGATAGGCGTTGTGCGCTCTAGAACTCCCACACGCAGATACAAACAATTAAAGAGAGAGATCAGAGCCACCCACTAACAAAGACAATTTTTTTCTTTTTACAATCACGTACATTTAATGGCTAACACTTTAGGTAGAGTTAAATAAATTGAAGGTACTGTAAAAGGATCCTTCATTTACGTTGTGTTCATGGATGTGAAAAGGGTAAGTCATAGAAATAGCAACTTAACTATTATATAATTTATATTCCTTGCAATAAAGTTAAAAAGTCTATAACAATGGATTAGGAGGAAAACCAAGATAATCTAGTGATTCGACAAAGTTGATAAGGTCCCATTTTTTTTATATGTAACAATCATATTGTGAAGCCCCAAATTCTAATAAATGTGTGTGCGTTGAGTCACACATTGGACATATATTTACTGGGTCGAACTGGTCTTTATCAACAATTGCAATGAGCCCCAATTGCAACTTGACTAGTCTTTTTGGGGTGTAACGCATACGTGGCTAGTGCTCTTTGTGGGTCGTTACAAATGGTATTTGAGTGAGAATCTTGCTCAAGCGAGATGGAAAAATGTGGGCTCAAGCAAGATAATAAACCCGCTTAAGTGAAATACTAAAACTCGATCAAGTAAGAAAGGAATCTGCTTGAGAGAAATTGTGTAATTTCAGAACTCCAAATCTTGTTTTCTGAATTATTTTAAGGGACAATTACACTTTACCACCCTGAAATTTGACCTATTTTTAATGATCTCTCCAAAACTTCCGATTTGAATAATTTACCCCCTAATTGGACTCAAGTGCACGTCTGGTACCCTCTCCATCCAATTTGCTTTTAAATCAGACCAAAAAGTAACTAATGTGCAACATTACATCATTACATGACCCATCTGCCCCTGAAAATACGAAAATACCCTTAGCTCCACAATTTTTTTTTTTTTTGCAAAATCCAAAAATACCCTCACCTGCCCCCACCAATCACCTCTTAGAAAAAAACTTCTTTTTTTTTCCTGAGAAAGAATGAATTTCTATGGTATTTCTAATAGCCATTCAATACAAACCTTTTGACCAAAAAAACAAAAACCATGTTTTGGCAGTGGCATACATAAGATATTGTGTGCATACTTAGTGGATTATGACATACATAAAGTCACCAAGTGACCTTCTTTTATTCTATGAACAATTACACCAATGGATTCAATAAAAGCATTTTTTTTTTTCCTTTTTGATGAATAATTCTTAGAGTAACATGCTAAGAGAAAATCATATGGGCGACTTGGATGGACATGGCTACAGAAAATCATGTGGGGGAGGGGATAGAGGATGGAAACAATGGTGGTCCCTAAATCAAAGCCACACCTTCTTTTTCTTCTTCCTCTTTCTCTTTCTCTCTTTGAGTTTTTCCTTACCACCTTATGCATCGTCGCCATCAAATAGTGCTCGCCAATCAAGCCTTGCAACTCCGTCAAGATCTGGTCTAGCAACAACCACACCCAGATCAAACCCACTGGCTTGACTTGTTTCCTCTTCCGCCACCAACCTTACACTCACAGTTGCTCTGAAAAAAACCAACCCCAATTCCCACAATCCAACCCAACCTCAAACCCAAACCCATATTTTCCCAAACACGTAAAATCATTCCATTTAACCGATCCTCCACCCCAAATCAAACTATATCTAATCAGAAACAAGTGACGTCGGAGCGAGAGAGAGATCTGAGAAAGAGGAGAGAGTTTCGATTCGGATAAGAGAGAGAGGATAAGAGAGAGAGAGAGAGAGAGAGAGAGAGAGAGAGAGAGAGAGAGAGAGAGAGAGAGAGATCGTTTTCTTTCTTTTTTTATTAAGATTTTATTTATTTATTTATTTAAAATGTCTTTCATTTTACTATAACTAAGGGCAATTTGGTCACTTCAATTTCTTTTTTTTAAGACTCGAGCTGGTGTGTGGGCCCATGAGTTACATGTGATGCACATGATTTACATTAGGGTTAAGTTTAACATCAATTTAGGTGGAAGGGGATACTGGTGTATAATTTAGTCCAATTGTGGGATAAATTGTTCAAATCGGAAGTTTGAGGGAGACATTAAAAAATGGATCAAAGTTCAAAGTGGTAAAGTTAGGCTTTATACCGTCACTTAAACCCTATTTGTGCACCTATATAGTGGGAGAGTCAGAATTTTTATTAAAGGGGAGCTAAGCTAAATATTAAATCCAAATATATATTGCTTATACGTAAACTATATCTGTAACATTAGTTTCTTATATATAATAAAAATATGGGTAAATTAGACTAACACTCCAAGTTTATAGTGAAATTACAATTGACACACTCTATTTTTTAGAAAAACACTTCGCTCTAAAATGATCAAAATAATTGACATTCCGCTCCCAAATAATTTATATCCCACTCTCAAAATAATTCACACTCCGGTCCATTTTTGGAGCAAAGTGTAAAATTATTTTGGGAATTTTGGAGCATCGTGTGAATATAACTCAAATAATTTTTTTTGTCCAATCAGTTTGTAAATTGTGAACTCTTTATATCAAGATTAGTGATAGTGTTAAAAATGATGAACCATATAAATTTAATCAATTTTAAATAATTTAAATAATAAACGTATTTTGCCTTCCTAAGCATATGCGAGTCAATATAATAAAAATATAACAATAATAAAACTAAAGAAAAACTTTTTTTTTTTTTTTCTCGTAGATATCAAATGCTTTATGAAATCCGCAATTGTCATTTCTTAAAAATAAAAAAAAATGAAAAAAGAAAAAAGAGAGTATTTATATCTTTGATTCTCCAAATGCAAAATAAATAAATATCTTTTTTTTTTGGGAGATAAAGAAGGCCTCTATAAAGGAGATTTACTTACCTATTTCTATTAACATATATCTTGAATATGTTTTAAGCTACATATGATATAAGAGTAATTTAAAAAAAGAAAAAAAAAAAAAAGTCATCCCCCAGGTTGTAAAGTCTTGCCAGAAAAGATTATATTTTTAGTCTCTAAACAATAGTTGTGAATATCGTTCCGTTCCGACTGAAACAACCGGAAAATCTTGTATCGGTGTGCAAACCGGAACGAGAAATCCCCCTATTCCACCTCGGGTAAAATTCCATCCCATTTCGACATGTTTTGGCTATTCCAACCAAATCCGGCCGGTATACTAATTTCTTCTATTTTGGTATCTCTTATACTCAAATGGCGGTACAAACTACAAAATATTAAAAAAGAAAATGAAAAATTGCCGAACCTTCTCTGCTCTTCTTCTTCTTCGCCCACCTCCTATTTCTTCTTTTCTTGTTTTGTATGCCAGCTGTTACCTTTTCTTTACTTTTTCTACTTTTTTTCCTTTTCTTTTTGGTTTAAGTGTCGCCGCCCCTTCACATGTTTAGCTATTTGGCTCTTAAATTTTCAAGTTTCAACTATTCATTCTATTTCTTTTGGTACCTTTGGCGTGTCTTTTAGTTTTATTATTAGTGGTATTATTAACTCGTTGTCCTCTCCCTCTCAAGCTCGCGACCGATCGTCCACAAACCGGCGCCGATCTTCACCGACGAGAGGAAGGGAGGAGCAAATGGCGCCGATCGACATCCATTTTGATCGATCTGCACCTCACCCCGTCGATGTTCATCGTTGCCGTTTGGAGCCCTCTATCGCGGATTAAAGCCCACGCCATCGACCCCACCACCATGCCTCTGTAATAAGTAGAGGTGACAACCCTGAATCGCTCTTGTCCAACAATGTCCCAGATCTGGCCTTGACCTCTTTCCCATCGATTTCCACCGCCTGGGTTTGGAACTCCACTCCAATGGTGGCCTTGGAGTTGTTATCGAATTCGTTGCGATCGAAGCATGACAAGAGGTTGGATTTCCCCACTGTCGAGTCACCTATCACCACTATCTTTAACAAGTACTCCTCTTCGTCCCCATTCCTTCTTTTGAATGCTCCATTAATTTCTTTGATGAATTTTTATTTTTTATGATATCTACAACCCACTTCTTCCTTCTTTTTGTCTTCAAACCAATGAATCTGCTACTCTCTCACTCTCTGTTTGATGTGTTTTTTTTTTTATGAATTACAGGGATGGGTTTTGGTTGATTTTGGATGAAAATGTGGCTGATTTGTGGTTAATTTTGGATGATTTTGGTGTAATTTTGGTTGAAATTGTGGCGATAGGTTTGCTGTCTGTGATGGTTGAAAATTATTCTGTTGATTGTGCTGATTTGCGGTTGATGAAATGAGCCTAAAGCTTGATTCTGGGTGTGGGTTTGCCGTGAATGAGTTGGTTGGGTTGTTGCCGTGGATGAACGGAAAATTTGTGGAAAAAAAAAAAAAAAGTTTATTTATTTTGGAGAGAGAGTAATATTTAAATGGAATGAAGAAAAAAATGAAGAGTTTGATGTAGTTGAAGTTTGCTGAAAAAAAGAAAGAAAAAGGGTGATGTTTTAGGGACAAATTGGCTAAAATTATGGTTTCTCTAATGTGAATGCTCTTAAGATCTTAATTATAACAAAAATTCACCTTTACATATAAAGGTAACGAATGGAGCTCCAACTTTGATGAAGTCTTCTGATAATTCCTTTTTTAATCCCAAAAAAGAAAATCCGTTCCTCCAATTTTCCTCTTCTCTCCAATCAAAATAAGGATCAATCCTTCTTTTACCTTGCATCCCATTCCCTTCTCTATTCTTTCCTTCCAACAAATCACACGTACGTACGGTTCCCTTTGCAAGATTCTCTGATGTGTAAAGTGCTATATTGGTACTGTCGCGAGGCACACATGCACATTGGTTTCCCTCTATAAATAATGCAAATTACCATTGAATTCCACAAACTACATTCTTAAGACATTTTAGCAAAAAAAAAGACAAAAACATTCTTAAGACATGGATTGCAAGTCCAGTCGGTAGTTTTTTCCTCCTTGATCCCACATAAAAGTACCATGATTAACGTTGTTTTTTGGCCCTTTAAGTTGCTTTGATGGCATGGATTTGAATGTGAACCCCAAATTTCCAAAACACCAAGTCGATATTATTTCAAATCTCAAATGTATGTTTTTTCTTTTAAAAGAATTAAGTAATTAGAATAACTCCTTGTATTCGAAAGAAAGGAATATTTCATATTATGATTATTTATTTCATTTCATCCTTGCCCACATATTTATACTGTTCATAAAAGTACACCATGAACAAAAACATATTTTTATTAATTCTTTTTGAAAAAAATCAAAATGCATTTTTGACATTTTTTTGACAGAATGGTCTCTTCTCATGAAATAAACTACAAGATATTTATTTGTGGAGTATCTTTCTACTTGTACCATGAACTCTTTGATTAAATGGCTTATTAGTAGAAAATGGTTCAACTTTTTAGCAAAATCTGTGTAAGTACATATTGCACTATGACACATCAAAACATAAAATTTATTATTTCTATCAAATTAGATGCATGATAGAAAAGTGGAGTATGTAGGAATCATGTAATTACATGCCTGCAGTAGTTGCACATGTGTGATTCCAAAATTTTTTATTAGATATTTCATTTCTTTCTTTTGTTTTCAATTTCAATTCCACTGTACATGATGTCTCACAATTTGATAGGAGTCTCCGTGTGAGGAAAATATGAAAGTGACACAAAGAATAATATGAAAGTGCTCACTCACTATTAAAATAAAAGTAAAATTCTGTTATCAAAGTTTCAAGAATTTTTTAATATACCACCTCTATTAAAATTCTATAAAAAAAAGTAATAAGAAATTAAAACAATATTCATTATTTATCATAATTTATGGTTTTAATGTAAACTTGGTCTAATTACAATGTGTGCTTACATCATGTAACTTGAGTTATTATTATTATTATTATTATTATTCAATTTTAATGATATTAATTTTTCTTAACATATATAAATTTTAATTAAATTCATGCATTGCATGGGTATATTATTAATACTATATAATAAAGATTGTTTACTATATGTAATAGTTTTAGCAAGTGGATGCCCTCTCCTTTATTTTATTAATTAGTGGGACCCACATTTATGTGGTGGGACCTACCATTCATATGAAAGGAGGATTACACATTTATTTGTAGTCTTGGACTACTGAATAATCACTCCACACAAAAGAGTCCTAGCCTTTAAAAAAAAAAATTTGAAGAACAACAATTTTCACAATATTTAATAACATCGTAGAGGTGTCTAGTTGTGTAACTAATAAAAATGTTTTGGTGTCTATATGAGAACTAATAAAAATATGGTAATTCAGATGTTATAAAAAATGTTGTGACTATAGCATTATTCTTAGAAATATTACTCTAAATAATTCTATCACCAAAAGTTTCTAAATATTTTTTCAAAGAAAAGTTTCATTATTATTTTAATAATTTATCTTAAATTTTTTGTTTTAATAATGAAAGTTGGATTTTATATTTTGTACTTGCCGATTGTAACTCAATGTAAGTATTATTTGGTGTATGACATATTTTTGTCATTCAATAGACTATAGGAAAGAATTAAGTTGTATTTGCATGATATCCATGACTACATTATTCATTTTCTAATGTATTTAAATCTTCCCAATGTATTGTAGAAATCACAAGGAAACCAAGACATTATCGTCCAGCTCATTACTTACTTAAAATACAATCGTACTCTTTACTGATCAATACTGGGGTGGAGAAGTATGAGTCTGGTGTTTTTGAAGTTGGCGGCCATAAATGGTGGGCTCCAATGCATTACTCTCAGCATTCTTTGTTATATTAGCACATAAATGTGTGCCTCATCATGTACTTTGCCTTCTTTTGCAGGAGGTTGTCTATCTATCCAAAAGGTAACCTGAAAATGAATGGGCCGACTGATCACATCTCCGTTTATTTGGAAATTGTTGATATAGAAAAGTATTGTCTTGGTTGGGAGGTTTATGCTAGCTTCAAACTATTCGTGTTTGATCAAAAAAGGGACCAGTTCGTGACCATTCAAGGTTTGGTCTCTTTAGATTGATACATATGCATAAATGTGCAATTGTACGTATACAATATTATTTAACCATATTTCATGATTATATTTACTATATATCTTGTAGATGCTGATGGGAAATTAGAAGATTCCATGACGTGAAGACTGAATGGGGTTTTAACAAATTTCTCTCTCTTGATTCTTTCAATTGTCATTGTAATGGATACCTTGTCAACGATTGTTGCGTATTTGGTGCTGAGGTTTTTGTTCATGAACGTAGTGGCAAACGAGAGTTTCTTTCTATGATAAAAGATCCTCCCAACGGTGTTATGACTTGGAAGTTGGAAAACTTTTCGGCACTAAACAAAGCAGCTTATTATTCAAGTATTCTATTGGAGATTTAAAATGGTATTTTTATTATTGGAAGTTTCTTTTATTGTATATAAAGGAAAGCTACCATTACTTAACTTATTAACATATTATTTCTAACTCTTTTATGAATCCAGGAAATTGCTACTTTATCCCAAAGATTTGCCCAAAGCGATTTCTCTCTTCCTCTGTTCATGTGATTGTCTTGATCATTGTTTTCAATCTGAGCACAAATTTTTGCAGAATTCAAGCTGCGGATAAGGGACCAAATCAACAACAATCAGTTGAAAATTCAGGTAAACTATTTTTCAATTGGTAAGCCTTTCTTTTATTTAAATTTTATTTTTTTTTTTTTTTTTCAGGTAAACATTGGTTTTCTAACTCATTGAACGAGTGGGGTTTTTCAAAATTCTTGTCTCTGGCAGATCTGCAAGATTCGTCCAAGAGGTTTCTTGATAATGACACCTTAATTGTACAAGCAGAAATTTTACTTATGTCTACTATTAAGTAATCCCTTAGTAACAGTGCATATCTACCTCAAAATGTCATTTGAGGAGACTGAGATTATTATTGCTACAATATTAAAGATGTTGATAATAAAATACTTTTAATTTGCTATGGTTATTCTGAAATTATTTCTTTAATCCCTAGGAATATATATATATATATATATATCATCTGGCGGAGCCAGCTTGTGACTAGGTTGGGCACGTACCCACCCTCAATTTTTTTAAAAATACATTATCTAGGTATATATCGTCTCAGACTCTCAGTATTTTGCACACAGCTCACTCTGTTCTCTCTCTGTCTTGGCCTCTTTGGTTTGGATCTTCGTTGTTACTCCTTTCTCTTCTCTTCATCTTTTCTACTTGTTCTTCTTCTTTACGGACAAGACTAACATTTTTCATCTTCAAAGCTTATCAATTGTCTGCAAACTACACACCTGCTTTAATTTTTCTCCAATCACGTGGATCCCTCTCCCTATTCTTTTCACTTTTTACTTTTTGCATTTTACATTTTTAAATGTCTTTTACTTAATTGATGGTATAACTAGTATCACGCAACGTGAGCGCCCAAAATATATAGAGAGGTATTATTTCCACACCCATTAATGATATCAGCATATAACCCGCGCAAAGCGCAGGATAATTTATATTATTATTCATGATTGGAAATTTAAGAAGTAGTGATGTTACCTTAGCATATTACTGAAACAAAAGTTACCATTTTGCAAGAAATTGGAGATTGGTTATATTATATATAGCTAAGTCTTAGTGTTTTTGTATTGTTTTTTGATTTGTGTATAATTTATAGAGAGAGAACATCTATTAGATGTCCATGGTTTCCCTTTACAGTTTTTGAGTCTTAAGCGTTATGTGCTTTATGTGGCTTTCATTTCTTTGGTTGCATAAACTTTCTCTTTCTTTGGTGCTTTTACTAGCAGTAGACCAAGGTATGAGATCTAGGTGTGTTTTGGAAAACTGATATAACAAATATTGATTAGAGTGGTCTTTATAAAAGTATTATTCAGTTTGCTTCTTTCTTTTTTTCTTCAAAAGTTAGTTGTCTGGCTCAACCACATTGTCATTAGCTTTGTAATGTGGCATAGGCTATGAGCTGAGTTGGTAGAGATATGTGGAGGACTAGATGCTCCTAATGTAGGCCAAATTGACCTTTTATTATGTGGCTTAAGGTATCTTTGAAAAAAAATTAGTGCAGGGTGTGATTTTTCTATTTGAATATTTTTGTTCTTTTAATTTTAAATATAAATACTTTTGACTATTTATGATAATGCTTGTGGGTTTTTATATTGTAGTTTCTAGCTTATTGAAGTTTTTTGTCAATGCCACAATGGTTTAGTTATTGAGGTGATCCAATGGAGTGAAAATTAGAACCTATTGAGGAAAGCCACCTGAACTATATTGTATTGTTGCAAAACAATGTGGATAGCATGTCATTTTGATTTGGTTCCTCTCATATATTCTTCTTCTTGAGGGAAAAGATAAGCTTTCCCTTTAGTTGACAAGATGGCAATTTCCTACTCTTTCCTATTGCTTTATACAAATTTTACCACATCTTGAGAATTTTGTAAGCGCTTTGCTATATGGTAGTGGACAATTCTCTTTTTTTCCTTAAGACTTGAGAGATAAAGTTTGTTTGTTGAAAGCTATAAATAAGATATTCAGCGAAAATTGATTGCATGTAGTTTTATTGTAGTATTTAATGATTGAAACATTTTATCAAAAAAAAAAAATTAATGATTGAAACAATCTTCGACTTATAACATCTCAAACAACAAAGAAAAAAAAAAAAAATCAATGGTTTTCCTGTGCATCGCACGGGTTTGCGACTAGTTATAATAATTAGGGAAGCTTATTTGGTTCAAGTTTTTAAAACGTGTTTCCAAATTCTAATAGTAAGCTTAAAAATTAAACCCGTAACATTTACTAAAGAATATTATTTGGCCAAATTTTTTCCAAAAACATATCTTGAAAATCATGTCTCAAAATTACTTTACATATGAGTTTTATTAGAACACCCAAAAGTGGTTTTTTTTTTTTCCTCACTTTTTTGCACTCGTTTTCTACTTTTAACAAGAATACGATGGAAAACTTGTAAATTTAAACCAAATGCTTCCAATCCTGACAGAAGCACCATTTTCATTTTCTCAATTTGCAGCAAGTAGTGAATTTGTCAATTTTGAGAACTATGATTTAAGTTTGAGTTTGATTTTGATTTTGGTGTAGAGAGAGAGATTGTTCACCTTTAATTTGCTTATATGGGAAATAGGAAGTTCTACACTCTAGAACTCCCACACACATAGATACAAACAATCAAAGAGAGAGATCAAAGCCACCCATGAACAAAGAAATTTTTTTTTCTTCTTCCCTTTTTTAAATTATGGATTTGGCAATGATTTATGTCTTCCATTAATTTATAGACAATGAAGTTTTATAATTCTTTATTTTGAATTAGCACATTTTCTGAACAATATGACCTTTCAAAATAATTAATAACCTTTTTGAAAATAGTTATCTTTTAAAACAATTATTTATGTATTAGAAAATAACTTTCACGATATTAAAGTATATCCCATCTGATTTTAAGAGAAAAAGAAACAAAAAAAACAAAATAACACTATCCCATCTTGATCACACGCTTGCCAAATGCATGCCTTTAGATTGTTTTTGTTTTGGAATGTACCAATTGTGTTGCCTGAAATGGTGCTAATAAGGAATCTTCTCGTTGGTCCTTTTCTATGTTGGTGTTGCTCTAATTTATATATGAAAAGGTAAAAGATTTGACCAGAATTAGGTGGGGCTGGCCTGGCTAGTTCCAACAGAAAGATGAACTCCTAGTTCAGAATATACGTTTTTTTTTTTTTTTTTTTTTTTTTTTTTTTTTTTTTTTTTTTTTTTTTTTTTTTTTTTTTTTTTACATTTGAAGTTTGGTCAATTGTGATTTTGGTCCATAGATTTTTAATTTTATCAATTTAGTCATTCAAGTGTACAATACTTGTCAATATCAACCTTCCATCCAATGTAGTTAGAAAATATGAAATATGCGTTATTGAAATAGAATAATGTATTTTATTTTGTATTTTTTTCATTTCTACGCATTAATGTTTTTTAGGATTTAACATAATATCAAGAATTTATTTTTTATTTTAAAAAGCAAAATCAAAAGTCAATCATAATCACAACCATCTCACCGTTAAACCCATCACACAGCTGCCACCATCAAACTCATCATACCTCCAAACAAAAGTGGTCTGCCTAATGCTATTGTTTGTTGGGGCTTTACGATAATTTTCAATGCTGATATAATGTTGCGACAATAAAACAATTAGAGTAAAAAAGCTCAATGCACAAAAACAAAAACTAAGTTACACACACGTGGACAATCACAAATAAGGACTGTAGAGGGCTGATTTTTAAAGCCCAAATACAAATTAACTCTCATTGAGTAATTGGGCCCAAGCAATGTAAGCTACGGCGGAAGCCCAGCAAGCTCAGCCTGGAGTATTGGCCCATTACCATTACTGCCCACTAACCAGCCGAGATGGGCCTTAAAGACTGGGAATTAAATGGATTATTTAGAATTGGTTATGTCCAATTAAAAGCCCAACCCAAGAAGCTCCTGCTGTCAGCTCTAAAAAGCCATTTTCGAGCTTAAAAGGGGTCTTTGCTAAGTAATTAAGGTCCAAGAGCAAGCTCAAGGCCTTAACCCAGCCTTTGTTAGCTAAGATAGCTGTCTATAGAGTCCCACAAAGTTAGAACAGTTTTAAATAAAAGCTAAACAAGTGATGGCTCTCTCTTGGGACCCACGTTTCTCTCTCCTCCTTTTCAGAAATGGGAGAATGAGCTTGCCTCCCTCATTTAACTCACTTCAGACATGAAAAGTACAAAGAAGCCCACTGATTGGACCAGAAATGCAACTGGGAAATCACAACTATTGGCTGCATGCTCTGCAGCAGTAACCTAACAGCACACAAATTAGAGTCAGCTCAGCCCATATGTATAAAATCCCACTGAAGCAAGCAAGTTATCATGATGGCATATCTTCCTCAAACCAATGAAGCTCTGAACCCATGGATTGGCCGCCTGAACAGTAATCATGACAAGGATTCCGGTCACAATTGGCCACCAGACGCGACAGTAATCCGAGGCAGTACAGAAAATCTTTTTTTATCTTCACCATCATGATACAACCAGCCAATCAAGGCTGAGGGAGTGACCATTACAGCCCAGCTCTGTGTTAGGTTCACTTCTCCATTTTTGTAGAACTTAGGGAGTTTGGTTTGGAGGAGGGGAGTTAATTCTATAGGTTAGGCTTCCACCAAAATAATGGCGCAATGCTTACTGGGGGGCAGGGCTATTATTTTCCTGGAAACCAAGACCAAGGAGCATGCATAACCAGTCCATGACAAAGGGGATCAGACCCCTTTGGATTAAACAAACCAAGAAGACCTAGTTTTTCTATAAATGAGACCCATGAACACCACCTAAGGACAAGATAACCAACAACACAACCCAACCACAACTCAACAAGCTTAAGCCAAGCCTAGACATCACCATTTTTCACTATCCCAAACACTGACCCACGACCAGATCAAAATACCATGGAGATTGCAAAGATAGTCTAAAACTCATTGCAGCAGTAATCAGGCTATTCTCCTCTAAGTGCATTCTCTAGTACACGTTCTCAAGTATGGAGTTCTAAGGTCATCTCTAACCTTAAAGCTCTCATCCTTAACCCTAAACATCAACCCAAGCCTAAGACAACATAATCTAAACTCATATCTCCAAAAGTGTCACTTGGCAGATATTTGAGTCACAGCAGTAAACACTATATTAAGCTCTTGGTCTCCTACAACCTTGAGATTCATACCACAATAGCCTAAACACTTTCACTCTAACCCCATGCATGCTTCATAGGATTAACTCTCTCCCGCTTAGTCAAACTCTTTTTGTCTCTACAAGTTCATTGTTATGAGTTCTATTTGTTGCAGCAAATATTAGTGACAAATTCATGCCTTAATGATTTTGAGTCCATATTAGGTTCAAGTTGTTATACTTTGAGTCCAGATTCTTCCACAGAGCAGTAGAAGTACTAGTCCATTGTCATTTTGGGCTTTTATTAACAAGACCCCACATTTTGGGCCATTTGGTTATTTTTACTGCTACTGTTCACTTAACTTAGGCCTTGACAGATTTGGCTCTCATTTCTTTAAGGAAGGTGCCCCATTAGCCCCTGGGCCTACTTTTCGGCCTTGGGTTGAGTCTTAGGTTCAACTCCCGTACCCTTGAAAGTTCAGCCCACATTCCAACCGATCTCGTTGTGACACGTGGCGTAACAACAAAAACAACCCCTCACAAGGACTAATATGTAAAGTGTACTCAAACATCATTAATACCCCCAACAAATTATACATACACCAATTTGTTCGGGGGCCTTGATCAACACAATAGAGACCAGACTCGACACACATCCCAATATTTTTTTGTTTTACTATGTGCTTTGTCATGTAACCTAAAGTAATTTTTGTACTTTTATATCTATTGTTTATTTTATTGTGCTTCCAAACTTATTATTGAAAAAATATTCTTTAGTTTAATGACTTTTTACTACCCCATGCTGGACGTAGTACTATTTTTCAGTTATATTTGCATATACAAAAATGGTATTTATTGTTTTAGTAAAAATAATTATTCAATGTTCAATTTTCAATTTTCACA
>OU015762.1:16818903-16856650 GCA_907173295.1 Fagus sylvatica | reverse complement strand
TATTTGTAATTTTTTGTTTGGGTTAATTCTTTGATCCATTGGTCTTTTGTTGGTTTGTTGCCCCTTTATCCGTTGGTTGTTAGGATACCCTCTCAATTTTTTTAATTTTTTTTTTATTATGTATATAGTTAAAAAAAAAAAAATTATGTACGAAATTTTTTTTTTTTTTTTTTTTTTTTTTTTTTTTTTTTTTTTTTTTTTTTTTTTTTCATTGTGATTTTTTTTATTTTTCTTTATTAGTTAAAAAAAAAAAATTTATGTACACTATTTTTTTTTTTCATGTATACTAAATTTTTTTTATATATATACTATTAATTTATTTTTTTTTTGGTTGCCCTTGGGAGGGGTGTTGCCCAAGCCCCGGGGCTTGCTGGGCTTACCCCGGAACCGGGCCTGCTTGCATGTAGTAGTGTTCCTTACAAAATATGATCCAAACAAATAAATATATGTCCATAATATTATAATCCTTTTTATTTTCCAAAACTCCACACATTCTCTCTCTAATCCTGGTCCTCATCTTCTCTCTCTAAACTCACCTTCTCCTCCACAACTCCCTCCTCTCCACTGTCCCTATGTAGGCCAGAAGAATTGACCACAACGTGAAAAGAAAAGAACTCCCCTCTCCTCTGCAAAAGAAACTCTATCTCAATTTTTCAATTAAATGTCTAATTATTTGGCCAAAAACACAAAATGAATAATAATAAAAAAAAATCATATGAAATAATCCATAAACACTCTCCCGTGAACACTCTATTTGATTTTTACGAGAATCAAACCATAGTTTCAGGGGACGTAGCGAGACGACAAAAGAAAAAAAAAATAGTTTACAAATTTTAAAAGAATAAAAATCACAGGATGGAAATGAATAGAATAATATTTTAATCCTTGATTAGCAATTTTTTTTATCACAGAAATAGCAATTATAAGTATTCTTATCTTTCCAAATAAACTTCCTAGCAAACAGACCCAAACAAAACTCTAAATTTTTAATGAACACCCAAAAATCAACTTTCCTTCTCTTGTTGGTGTTCCTCGGCTTCTGCAAGGAAAGCACTTCCTCTTTTTTTTTTAATCAAACTTGTACTTAGTTATTGGTGTAATTCTCAAAACCAATTCATATGTTGCAAAACATTTCATGAATGAGGGAGAGTCAGTATATGACTTCTGTTGGTGTCCGTACATGTCTGCTTCAGGTGCTTCTATAATCTCTCGTCCTTTTGCTTTGGCTTATACGCTTTCAGGTAAATTCCCTCGCTGTGGAGAGGTGGGAGATGTGGGATTCATATTCCATGTAATTGGTATTGCATGTAATACCAATTGAGTGGTTGAGATTGAAAGTTAATTTTTTAACTTTCAATCTCAACCACTTCATAAAAAATTATTAAAAAATTTAAAAAGCAAAAAGTGAAATTTTTTTGAAAATGTGAGAGAAAAAAAGGAATTTCACCCATGCAATACTTTTTGAGTATTGCATGGGATATGAATCCGGAGATGTGGAGGAGGAGGTGAACTTAGAGAGAGAAGATGAGGACCAGGATTAGAGAGAGAAGGTGTGGAGTTTTGGAAAATAAAAAATAAATTAATGTGAAGGCATGTCATTAATTTTTAAAAATAAATTCTTGTGAAGGTTAATCACTAATTTTTAGAAGGGATTTTGTTAACGAATGCCTTAGGACAATGGTTAAGAGTATTAAATGCTTATACTTTATAGGAAATAGTGAAATTTTTAATATTAAAATAATAAATAGAAAGACTAAAATACCTTAAAAGTTATTTTTTATTATTTTAATATTAAAATTTTATTGCTTCATATAAAGTGGAAGCAATAAATGTATTCTTAACCATTACCCTAAGGGTACTCGTTAACAGGACCCTTTTTAGAATATTGATGACATGGTTGGTAGTGTTTTTTTTCACCATTAGATCTTATGAAAATTAATAGCTAAGAAAATGTATAACTCTTATGAAGTTACACTCCATGTAACTTAAACCCATATATATATAAACGTGCACTTGTTTGAGATTGAGAGAGTATATGGAAAAGATAAGAATTACGTAAAAGAGAGAGGTGAGAGGGGACTGATTATTGAGTTGGAGAAAAAGAGAGAGGGATTTTAGGTAAAATAACATAAATGAGAATTTTTGGGATTATAGAATTACATATATTAAAAATTGATATTAAATAATTTTAATAATGGGTAAAAAAATTTTGAATTATTGTTTCGCCGAGTTTTTTCAAAAAAACATATTTTAAAAATCATATATCAAAATTACTTTACATATGAGTTTTTTGAGAACACCCAAAAAGTTGTTTTCACTTTTCAGCACTCATTTTCTGTTTTTAACAAAAATACGATGGGAAACTTGTAAATTTAAACCAAATGCTTCCAATCTTGACAAGAGCACCATTTTGTCAATTTGCAAGTAGTGAATTTGTCAATTTGGAGAACTATGATTTGAGTTTGATTTCGGTGGAGAGAGAGAGAGAGAGAGAGAGAGAGAGAGAGAGAGAGAGAGAGAGAGAGAGAGAGAGAGAGAGAGAGAAGAGAGAGAGAGAGAGAGAGAGAGAGAGAGAGAGAGAGAGAGAGAGAGAGAGAGAGAGAGAGAGAGAGAGAGAGAGAGAGAGAGATTGTTCACCTTTTTGTGTATATGGGAGATAAGAATTCTACACTCTAGAACTCCCACACACACAGATATACAAACAATCAAAGAGAGAGATCAGAGACACCCACGAACAAAGATAAATTTTTTATTTTTTTTACAATCATCTTTATTTAATGGTGAACACTTGAGGTAGAGTTAAATAAATTGAAGGTATTGTAGAAGGATCCTACATTTATGTTGTGTTCATGGAAGTGAAAAGGGTTAGTAGTAGAAATAACAATTTAACTGTTATATAATTTATATTCCTTGCAATAAAGTTAAAAAGTATATAACAATGGATCAGGAGGAAAACTATGATAATCTAGTGCATGCTTCGACAAAGTTGATAAGGTCACATCTTTTTTTATATATAACAATTATATTGTGAAGCCCCAAATTATGATAAGTGTGTGCGTTGAATCTCACATCGGACATATATTTGGTTGAATTTTCATTTCTTAACATTTGCAAGGAGCTCCAATTGCAATTTGACTAGTATTCTTAGGGTATAAGCGCAGATGTGACTAGCGCTTACCTGAGTTGTTACAAATGGGATCAGAGTCAACTTAGTAATCCCGTGTGAGCTCGGATATAATGGGCCCTAAGTTACTTTTTATATAACTATCTTTTAATCCAATCAATTTGTAAATTGTGAACTATCTTTTAAATCTTATTGATCATAATTAATTTTAGATTTTTTTTTTTTTTTTTTTTTTTTTTTTTTTTTTTGTAAATTGTGAACTCTTTATTTTAAATCAAAATTAGTGATAGTTTTAAAAATTATGAACCATATAGGTTTAATAAATTTTAAATAATTTAAATAATAAATGTATTTTGCCTTCCTAATATACGAGTCAATACAATAAAAATATAACAATAATAAAACTAAAGAAAAACCTTATTTTTCGTAGATGACAAATGCTATATGAAATCCGCAATTGTCTTTTCTTTTATAAATAAAAATAAAATAAAAATTAGAGTATTTGTATCTCTGATTCTCCAAATGCAAAATAAATAAGTAAATGTTTTGTTTTAGGGAAGTAAAGAAAACTTCTATTAAAGAGATTTACTTATCTATTTCTATTAACATATATCTTGAATATGTTTATAAGAGTAATAAAAAACAAAAAAACAAAAATGAAGCGTTAATCCTTACTTTAAACTTATCAATTCGTAGCAAAACATTTGTTTAACACACTTTTATTTAATGAGTTACGTATGTCATAAGAATAATAAAAGGGAAAAATTATGCATTAATTATTTATATAAATGCAGTATAATGTTTTTAAAATCTACGGGGTCATTAGTCAAATTTCTATATAAAATCTTATTTTCTATTTAAAAAAATAGAAGGGAGGGAGAAATTTTTAAAAGTCAAGGGGGCCATAGCTCCCTAGGTCCCCCTCCCTCCACCCTTGCACCTATATAAACCCTATTTTGTATGATTTTTAGTAAAGAAAAGGAAGCAAAAGCATGTGCTATTTAGAGAAAAATCCTTGTGCCTTATGTCCTTGTGCTTTCAATGAGAAACCCATGTTAGTTTAAGATCCATACTAGTGATCAAAAGTTTCCAGTGAGTTCACTGTAGATTAAATTTTCAGGGAGATGGCTTTGAGTGTGCTAGAGGTTCTGGTTCGTGAAACAGACATGTCGTCTGTAAAAGGATTCATGTAAAAGAAGTGTAGAGATTTTGACATTGTTGTGGGTCACATCAGTGAGTTGTCTACTGGGTCATAGAGTTTTGTCACAAAAGGTAATGTTTCTAGTCTCTAAACTCCTTTTATGCATGGAGGATTGCTTTAATTGGACTACATTATCCCAGTAGTGGTTTTTTCTTTGAAAATATTCTTCATCAATTTTCATTTCGTCACCAAACCTACATGTGTTTTTATTGCTTGATGTTTCTTGTTTTATGATTTGGTATTTATATATGTGGTAAATAATAATTATCTAATTGAAATAATTTGATAATTAATTAAATATTTTTGTTGTGTAATTAATATAGGGGTCTAAACTAGAAATTTTCAATTATATATGTATGCGCTAAAAAAACCATTATATTCTATTAAAAATAAATGTTGAACGTATAACTTTCTCTTGGAGATGCTTAACATATTGATGTGTAAATTGTTACAAAAAGTCAATAGCTTGTTTGGTACACATTTTTGCAAAACCGTTTTCATATTTGTAAAACAGAATTCATAGGCCCCACCAAATTTTTTTTTGTTTGGTACATCGGTTTCAATTTTGTTCTTGAAAACAAATTTTTTTTTTCGTGGGTCCCATGCCCTTTTTCAAAACAGTTATAAGCTGTTTTCATTATTTTTTTTATCTCATTTTACTTTATACACATAAAATAAATATAATAATATTTTTTTAATATTTTACAGATGATAAATATCAACTACTTTTCTCTCTCTCTCTCTCTCTTGTAGGATAATAATAAAAAATAAAATAAAAACAGGACTGAAAACATGTGAGAAAATAGGATGCCAAACAAATTAAAAAAAAAAAAAAAAAAACCAAATTTAAACAAGTTTCAAATTTCAATTTGAAAAATTGAAAAAAGTCAAGAAATGAAAATGAAAACGAAAACATGTACCAAACAAGCCATAACATTTTACAAAAGGAAGATTTGGACTTCATCAATGTGACATTGTTTTTCATGGTTTCAACTAAAAAAAGAGGATTGATCCCATGCAATACTCAAAAAGATTGCATAGGTGTAATTGCTTTTTTCCTCTCACATTTTCAAAACTTTACTTTTTCTTTTTGAATTTTTTAATAATTTTTTATTAAGTGATTGAGATTGAAATGGTTAACTTTCAATCTCAACCATTCAATTGATATTGCACACAATACCAATTATGTATCCTAAAAGAAAACCCAATCCTCCTTTTCTCTCCAATCAAAAAAAGCATAGATTCTTCTTTTTTCTTCCATCTCGATCCCTTCACTATTCGTTACTTCAAACCAATCACACGTACAGTTCCGTGTGTAAAGTTATATGCCATTGTTGTGGAGCACACAAGCCCATTGATATTCCTCTATAAATAACACAAATTATTGAGAGTTGTGAACAAAGAGGATTTCCACGAACCAAAATGGCAGAATCTGAATTCAAGGAATGCAAGAACCGCGATGTTCCTATTACCAACCTCTGCTGCGAAGAAATGGGTATGATCTCTCTCCCTCTTGATCGATCACTACAAGAAAAATGGTCTTTGGAGACGAATAACTTTCGTCACCATTTCGTTACCGGACTTATTAGGTGACGAATATGGTTTCGTCACATTAAACTTGTCACTAAAAGTTCTTGTAACGAACTATTTTGTCCCCGAATGATTTTGTATAACTAAAAAAACAAAGCAATTGGTGACGCACATGTTTCTTCACTTAATGTTTTCATCACCAAATGTTTTATCTGTTGACAAAATATTTCATCAACATATATTTTTATTTTTTTATTAAGACATGAGGTGTCGATAGTATTTCGTCATGTAAAGTTTTCGTCACCTAAAGATTTATGTGATGACAAATTATTTCGTCACCAGTTAATTTTAATTTCTTTTTTATTTTTTCTATTAAGTTATGGGGTGACGATATTATTTTGTCACATAAAGTTTTCGTCATCGAAAGATTTTTGTGGTGACTAACTATATTGTCACAATTTATTTATTTTTTATTTTTAAGCTATGGGGTGACGATATGATTTTGTCACCTAAAATTTTCGTCACCTACGACTTTATATATGTGGTGACAAAAGATTTCGTCACTAATTAATCTCAAATGTGGAGTTGTTTAAATTTCCAACTTCTCTTTTAAAAGAATAAAGTAATTAGAATAACAATGATTTCTTGAATCCTTGGAGCTAGCGAGAGATTGAAGTGGGCATCACGAATGAAAATAATATATTATGATGGAAATTATAGGGGTTTTTTTGGGGTCTCAGTCTCTTCCAATCCCTGCCCACATATTTTTACTTATTATCATTGGGGAAATTAATAGAAGGCTTACCCCAGCAATACATGAACAAAAACATATTTTTACCTAAAGGATTCTTTCTGAAAAAAATAAAGCAAAATGCATTTTTAAAGACATCTGAAATGAATGTTGACAGAATGTTTGTCTCTTCTCATGAAATAAATGAAAAATGAATCTCTACATTCAAGATATTGTTATTTGTGGAGTATCTTTCTACTTGTACCATGCACATTTTTTTTTTTTTCTTTCTAATTTTCTCTATAATATGTGGAGATTAAATTGGGCTTATTAGTAGAAAATGGTTCAACTTTTTAGCAAAATCTGTGTAAGTGCATATTGCACTATGACACATCAAAACATAAAATTTATTATTTCTATCAAATTAGATGCATGATAGAAAAGTGGAGTATATAGGAATCATGTAATTACATGCTCGCAGTAGTTGCACATGTGTGATTACAAAATTTTTATTAGATATTTCATTTCTTTCTTTTGTTTTCAATTTCAATTCCACACTGTAGCCATGATGTCTCACAATTTGATAGGAGTCTCCGTGTGAGGAAAATATGAAAGTGACACAAAGAATAATATGAAAGTGCTCACTCACTATTAAAATAAAAGTAAAATTCTGTTATCAAAGTTTCAAGAATTTTTTAATATACCACCTCTATTAAAATTCTATAAAAAAAAGTAATAAGAAATTAAAACAATATTCATTATTTATCATAATTTATGGTTTTAATGTAAACTTGGTCTAATTACAATGTGTGCTTACATCATGTAACTTGAGTTTATTATTATTATTATTATTCAATTTTAATGATATTAATTTTTCTTAACATATATAAATTTTAATTAAATTCATGCATTGCATGGGTATATTATTAATACTATATAATAAAGATTGTTTTCTACATGTAATAGTTTTAGCAAGTGGATGCCCTCTCCTTTATTTTATTAATTAGTTTTTCCACATTTATGTGGTGGGACCACATTTATTCATGGGCCTAATTCATGTGAGAGGAGGACTACGCATTTATTTGTAGTCCTGAACTACTGAATAATCACTCCACACAAAAGAGTCCTAGCCTTTCAAAAATAAAAAAAAAAAAATTTGAAGAACAACAATTTTCATAAAATATTTAATAACATCGTAGAGGTGTCTAGTTGTGAATGGTAACTAATAAAATGATGTTTTGGTGGGTCTATATGAGAACTAATAAAAATATGGTAATTCAGATGTTATGAAAAATGTTGTGACTATAGCATTATTCTTAGAAATATTACTCTAAATAATTCTATCACCAAAAGTTTCTAAATATTTTTTCAAAGAAAAGTTTCATTATTATTTTAATAATTTATCTTAAATTTTTTGTTTTAATAATGAAAGTTGGATTTTATATTTTGTACTTGCCGATTGTAACTCAATGTAAGTATTATTTGGTGTATGACATATTTTTGTCATTCAATAGACTATAGGAAAGAATTAAGTTGTATTTGCATGATATCCATGACTACATTATTCATTTTCTAATGTATTTAAATCTTCCCAATGTATTGTAGAAATCACAAGGAAACCAAGACATTATCGTCCAGCTCATTACTTACTTAAAATACAATCGTACTCTTTACTGATCAATACTGGGGTGGAGAAGTATGACTCTGGTGTATTTGAAGTTGGCGGCCACAAATGGTGGGCTCTAATGCATTACTCTCAGCATTCTTTGTTATATTAGCACATAAATGTGTGTCTCATCATGTACTTTGCCTTCTTTTGCAGGAGGTTGTCTATCTATCCAAAAGGTAACCTGAAAATGAATGGGCCGACTGATCACATCTCCGTTTATTTGGAAATTGTTGATATAGAAAAGTATTGTCTTGGTTGGGAGGTTTATGCCAGCTTCAAACTATTCGTGTTTGATCAAAAAAGGGACCAGTTCGTGACCATTCAAGGTTTGGTCTCTTTAGATTGATACATATGCATAAATGTGCAATTGTACGTATACAATATTATTTACCATATTTCATGATTATATTGGCTATATATCTTGTAGATGCTGATGGGGAAATTAGAAGATTCCATGACGTGAAGACTGAATGGGGTTTTAACAAATTTCTCTCTCTTGATTCTTTCAATTGTCATTGTAATGGATACCTTGTCAACGATTGTTGCGTATTTGGTGCTGAGGTTTTTGTTCATGAACGTAGTGGGAAACGAGAGTTTCTTTCTATGATAAAAGATCCTCCCAACGGTGTTATGACTTGGAAGTTGGAAAACTTTTCGGCACTAAACAAAGCAGCTTATTATTCTCAAGTATTCGCTATTGGAGATTTAAAATGGTATTTTTATTATTGGAAGTTGCAATTTTATTGTATAAAAAGGAAAGCTACCATTACTTAACTTATTAACATATTATTTCTAACTCTTTTAATTGAATCCAGGAAATTGCTGCTTTATCCCAAAGGAATTTCTGATGGAGTGCCCAAAGCGATTTCTCTCTTCCTCTGTTCATGTGATTGTCTTGATCATTGTTTTCAATCTGAGCACAAATATTTTGCAGAATTCAAGCTACGGATAAGGGACCAAATCAACAACAATCATGTTGAAAATTCAGGTAAATCCTATTTTTCAATCGTTTCCTTTTCTTTTTTTTTATTTTTTATTTTTATTTTTTTGTGGTAAAGCCTTTCTTTTTTTTATTTTTTTATTTTTTTTTTTTTCAGGTAAACATTGGTTTTCTAACTCATTGAACGAGTGGGGTTTTTCAAAATTCTTGTCTCTGACGGATCTGCAAGATACATCCAAGGGGTTTCTTGATAATGACACCTTAATTGTACAAGCAGAAATTTTACTTATGTCTACTATTAAGTAATCCCTTAGTAACAGTGCATATCTACCTCAAAATGTCATTTGAGGAGACTGAGATTATTATTGCTACAATTGTAAAGATATTGATAATAAAATACTTTTAATTTGCTATGGTTATTCTGAAATTATTTCTTTAATCCCTAGGAGTATATATATATATATATCAACTGGCGGAGCCAGCTTGTGACTAGGTTGGGCACGTACCCACCCTCAATTTAAAAAAAAAAATACATTATCTAGGTATATATCCTCTCAGACTCTCAGTATTTTGCACACAGCTCACTCTGTTCTCTCTCTGTCTTGGCCTCTCTAGTTTGGATCTTTGTTGTTACTCCTTTCTCTTCTCTTCATCTTCTTCTACTTGTTCTTCTTCCTTACGGACAAGACTAACATTTTTCATCTTCAAAGCTTATCAATTGTCCACAAACTACACACCTGCTTTAATTTTTCTCCAATCACATGGATCCCTCTCCCTATTCTTTTCACTTTTTACTTTTTGCATTTTACATTTTTAAATGTCTTCTATTTTTTGAGAGGATGTCTTTTTCTTTTTCTTTTTTTTGGATTGAATAACTAATACATTAGTTACTTAATTGACGGTATAACTAGTATCACGCACCGTGAGCGCCCAAAATATATAAGAGAGGTGTTATTTCCACACCCATTAATGATACCAAGCATATAACCTGTGCAAAGCGCAGGATAATTTATATTATTATTCATGATTAGAAATTTAATTTGTATGTGAAGTAGGTAAATCATAACATAAAATTGTAGTAGTTAGGATTACCAATCAAATAAGTAGTGTCACTAGCACTGACTTGCTATAGTTTAGTTTCTTTTGTATTCCTCGACTTAAAAAATGTTTTTATTTTCATATATGCATCCTTCATTTAAAAGTGGTCAAAAATGTTGAACCAGATTCCTTCTTATACTTACATGTAAGTAGCGTTGCTTACAAAATATGATCCAAACAAATAAATATATGTCCATAATATTATAATCCTTCTTATTTTCCAAAACTCCACACATTCTCTCTCTAATCCTGGTCCTCATCTTCTCTCTCTAAACTCACCTTCTCCTCCACAACTCCCTCCTCTCCACTGTCCCTATGTAGGCCAGAAGAATTGACCACAACGTTAAAAGAAAAGAACTCCCCTCTCCTCTGCAAAAGAAACTCTATCTCAATTTTTCAATTAAATGTCTAATTATTTGGCCAAAAACACAAAATGAATAATAATAAAAAAAATTCATATGAAATAATCCATAAACACTCTCCCGTGAACACTCTATTTGATTTTTACGAGAATCAAACCATAGTTTCAGGGGACGTAGCGAGACGGACAAAAGAAAAAAAAAAAAAAAAAATAGTTTACAAATTTTAAAAGAATAAAAATCACAGGATGGAAATGAATAGAATAATATTTTAATCCTTGATCAACAATTTTTTTGATCATAGAAATAGCAATTATAAGTTTTCTTATTGGAGGTGGTGAAATTCGAATACAAAATAGGCCTATGAAAAGGATGGCCCAATTCCCTTACGAACAAAGAGGCAAATTGAGTTCGGCCCAAGCCCATACCAGAAGTTGAGATAATCCATAAAGAATAATGAGGACAAAATAGAATGTTGTAACTTTTTATAGAAGCTTTGTACTTTTTATAAATGTAAAGAACTATCCCACATCATGAAGAGGGGAACAGAATACGAGGCATGATGTAATATAAAGTCAAAATTAATCATTAATGAAGAGGATCCTTTTTTCTGGAAAGTCTGACAAAAGCACTTCTTACTACTTTAAGAAATTAATTGTAGCATCAAAACGACTCACTACAATTGGCGCCGTCTGTGGGAAAGTACTTTTAAAGATAAAAAAATTCCAGAAAGAATGAATAGCCATATTGAGAAAGTAACAGTATACTCAAGTCGTGGGAAAGACCCAATGGTAATCCCAAAAGGTGAAAATCCCCTGCCAGAGACTGATTTGTCCTCCAACAACGATAACAGATGGCCCGAGGGTACACCTTCAGAAAAGGCACTCCGAAGAATAATAGTTAGGTTGGAAATCAGGAACGAACGGAAACCTGAGCCGTCTCACAGATATCGCAAGCGTTCTAAAACGAACCTAGAAGCCAGAATAGTAGAACCAAAGAACAACAGCTCGTCCAGTGACCGAACTAGGGACGAGAAAGATGTGGATACTGCGGAGGCACTAAAACAACAAGTCCTTGAGTTAAAAAAGAAGTTAAAGAAAAACAAAAACTCCAGAAGATCACAGCACTCCAGCAGGCCAAAGACTAGAAGTAGGCCCGAAAGATCCCTATTGGCTGACAGTTTAAGTGCGTTGGTCGAAGAAACCGATGAAGAGGAAAGTTTGGATGGGAGAAATAAAGGGGGAAGAAGTTCGGGTAGGGGATCAAGGGGCAACTGGTCTGAATCCCCCTCGATGACAAGACAACCATACAGGGAAAGAAGGGGACAAGAAACAGTATGGAAAGCCTTTCACCAAATATCACACTCTCCTTTTTCGAAAGAAATAGAGAGAGCGCATTTGCCAGGAAAGTTTTCACCCCCGAACTACGTAATGTACGACGGCAGGACTGACCCTATTGGACATATTAGCCATTTTAGACAAAGCATGGCTTTGCACCTTGGCAATGACACTTTAATGTGCCGAATGTTCCTGATGTCGCTCAATAATAAGCGGTACTTTGTAGTACGTGTAAGGGGTTGTCGATCCTCAGGGAGTTTGTGTTTTCAATAGACAATGTAATTCAATATGCAAAAAGAGTAAAATAAATTTGGTTTGTGGAAATTTTGTAAAGAATATATGTAAAAAGGCACTAAGGTTTCAGGGTGTTTCTGTATATCAGTATGATTCCTTGTAATCCCAGTTAAAACTCTTGTTCTAATAACAGTTTACAAGTTGATTATTTTCCTTTTAAAAAGCTCTTGACATGGTTGAACTAATAAAACTCAGGAACACTATATTACCGGAGAAAATAAAGTGGCTAGAGTAATAATTAGAAAGACCTTTCAATTTATATAACACGAAACCTAATTAAAACCATGCAATATTCCCCCTTAATCATAAGAAAAACATGATTGAACTTATAGAAAGTACGGAATAAAACATACATTAATAGGAATCAAATAATTAACAATCAACTGTATTTAACATTAAAAATAGAAGGGACTACAAGTATTCATACCTTTATACAGAAAACATAGCCCCTAGCCCTAGCAAGAGGCTTAGCCAATCATGGCTAAGGAAAAAGAAAAATAGAGAAAATAATTTCTAGGGAGAAAACTAGAGAGAAAACTAAAAAATAATAATAATGCTCCTTGGCGGCTACCACTCTCCAATTGCTATCCACGCTTCTTTCATTTAGGGCTCCATTGGAAAATAATCTAGTGTGATGCGAGTACAATGGATAATGTGAGCTTGTGGGCTTTAGTGGCCATGTGGGCCTTTTGGGCTTGTGGGCTTTGTTTTTCTTTTTCTTTTCAAACATTAATTTGCACATCTTTTCTTCTCTTTTGCTCCTTTCAACTTGTGATATTTAATTCCAATCTGAATTTAGTTTGTGCCTACAATCAAACATAGCCCAAATTAACATATAAGAGATTAAATTAATACACTTAAATGCATAAATCATGTAATTCAATGAATTGAACAACAAACATCCATTTAAGTGTAATTAGACATGAAATGCAACACAACCCAATAAAATCTCTTCAAAATACATGTAAATAAGTCATATTTCATGACTTATCACACCCCCCAACCTGAATTTTGCTAGTCCCTAGCAAACTAAAAACAATGAAAACAACAAAACACAAATGAAAACAAACTAACAAAGCCACTTTCGCTGACACTCTCGATTGCATTTAGCATATGCAATAAGCCTTTAAACCCCTAGGTGTCCCTAGTGGACGAGTTATAGTCTCGTGAGGGTTTACCAGAAGTGATACCCACAAACGCTATCAAATGCTCAGTCTTGATTCACAATAAACACATACAACATCATGCTATCAAATGAGAATAAAGTGTCACACAAACAATGGTTTTCAATCATTAGCAAGCTTAAACAAGTCAACCTCAATTTCAAATCTTTAGAATTCTAACTAGGCCACAATCACTTGAAATTAAGCATTAAAAGCTACACAAGTTCCTTGATGTGTGAAGTGAACTAATTTAGAATCATGGGACTTCAATATCTTTCCAATATAATCATGAAGGACAATGGAATTCTCATTAGAATAATCAACCAAGGCATAGAAGCTTTTTCTTTTCTTTTCTTTTTATTTTTTTTTTTTATGTGAGGACTGTGCAATGTCTTTCAACTTCATTAAGCTTTCTCAAGGGGCAATTGACCTAAGAGTTTACATGTCAAAAATACGAAGCAAGTCACTCATATTTCAACCATGTTAGTCTAACTTCATTAACTTTCAATGACATGTATCAAGTGTTAGACCAATGACTCCCAAACCAGTTGGCTCAAGGGGCACTAGGTGTAGAGACACCCCTAAGAGTTTACTTACTCGAGTCAAAAAGGCTACGAAGTTAAACTAGTCACTCATATCTCAACCATGTGAATTGTTTACCTCTTTTGACATAGGCTCTCATGGTTGGCTATTTCAAATTTTTTTTTTTTTCTTCTTTATGCCAAGGCTAATCAACTAACAAGTCAACCACTTTTAATTTAGTAACAATTGGATGCATATCTCATTTCCCACAGATTACATATTAGTGTGCTAGTGCTTAGTTTAAGGTGTACAAGTGTAACACTTAATACTTAAAAGCAAGCAATAGATGGCCATGTTCAAATATCTCAATCAAATAATCATGTGATCATATGCTTAAGCTCACTAATGACTTCAAACCAAAGTTCAAAGTTCAACAAGATTCTCAAAGATAACAAAGATGCATGTGAATATAGCATAAATCAAAGACATCATTGCAAACCAAACAAATTTTTTTTTTCTTTTTCTCAATTTTCTGTTTTTTTTTTTTTTAATTACAAAATGGTTTCTAAACTAATCAACAAGAAGCAACACAAAGTTCATCACACAATCAAACAAACAATCAATACTCCCCCCAACTTAAAGTTGACATTGTCCTCAATGTTCAAACAGATGTATGTGAGAATCAAAGACAAGTCTTGAAATGAAAGAACAAGGGAAAAGGAAAGAAAGCACCTGATATGATGATGAACTCCTCAAGCTATTTCCTGCAAAATGGTTAGAAACCCAAAACAAAACAAATAAAAATAAAAATAAAAAACAAAATAAAATAAACTAACTAATGTACAATTACAAGGTAGAAACAGAAAATTCATCCCCCTGAACGTGATCCTCCAAAGGAATAGTTGCTTCCTCTGACACTCTTCATCCTGGCAACATGCAAAGCCACTCCTTTGGAACTATTCAGCAATTTCTTTGACAGTCTTGTATCTTGAAATACTTTCCTCTTCGTTTTATGCCTCTCAAAGAACTTGGTTTTCTCACCTGCCTTCTCAACTTCCTGATCTACACTCTCCTTTGAATAAACTTCCACAATAGTAGTGGCATGTGGTTCAATGGATGCAAGTGGTAAACCTTTTGGTGTTTTCTTTAACCTTAGCTTTGGTGCATCTGAATATGCAAGTAAGGATTTCTTCTTACTTCTTGGAGGATTCTTAGCTTCAATTACTTGTTCTTCTTCCAAAATCTGCAAAGAATCCAATAAAGAAGAATCAAATAGTTTAGCAGCAGGTTTTAATTCATTAAAAACAATAGAATTAACAGGAAGAGTTTCAAAAGAGTTAGAGAGACAATTTTTATTAAACTCTTCTTGAGGTGTTGCCTCAATGAAGTTCACATATTCACACTCTTCATCCACCAATTGTTGTGGGTTCACATTGAATATGTTGAGCTCAGCTGTCATGGATCCAAATGTGATCTTCATTCTTCCATTCCTGCAATTAATTAAAGCATTAGCTGTGGCAAGGAAAGGTCTACCCAGAATGATAGGAATACCGTTATCAGGATGCAATGTAGGTTCAGTGTCTAGAATGATGAAATCCACAGGGTAGTAGAAATTCTCTATCTTGATAAGCACATCCTCAACCATCCCTTTAGGTGTCCTTACTGAACGGTCAGCTAGCTGCAATGTCATTGAAGTGGGCTTCAAATCACCAAGTCCCATTTGTTGATAGACAGTGAATGGGAGTAGGTTAATGCTAGCTCCAAGGTCGAGCAAAGCACGCTCAACCAAGTACTCACCAATGGTACAAGATATTGTGGGGCAACCTGGATCTTTGTACTTGGGTGGGACCTTGTGTTGGATGATAGCACTCACTTGTTCAGTCAAAAATGCAGTCTTCTTCAAGTGATGCTTCCTCTTTACAGTGCACAGGTCCTTGATTACCTTAGCATAGGCAGGCATCTGCTTTATGATGTGCAATAAGGGCAAATTAACCTTGACTTGATGTAGATGCCCCAAGATCTCAGTTGTCACATCCAAATTCTTAGGTAGTCTCAAAGCTTGTGGGAAAGGAGTGGGAATTAGACACGGTTCAGCTTCCTTGACTTTAGGTGTCCCACTCTCATCCTTTTCAGCTGGGGTCTCCTTGGATTTCTCATTAGCTTTAGGAGCATCCTTTCCAATTTCCTTACCACTTCTCAAACATGGTAATAGACTTGACTTCCTCAAATTTGTCTGTGTTGATAACCTTTGCAGTCTGATTATTGGGATTAGGTTGAGTTTGGGAAGGAAGCTTCCCTCTTTCAGTCCTACTCAATGCCTCTGTGAGTCTAGCTACTTGGCTCTTGGTCTCTCTCATCTCTTCATCAATTCTTGTAAATATGGTATCAAACCTTTGATTTTGCTCACCTTGTTTCTGTATGAATGTGTAAAGCACATCCTCCAAAGGCAGTCTAGATGATGATGAAGTAGTATGTGAGGTGTCAAAGTTCCTTGGACCAGTGGGATTCAACACATTCTCACTCTTATAACTCAAATATGGATGATTTCTCATATTTGGATTATAATTGTTCGAATATGAAGAATTATTTGGCCTATACTGATTGAATGCACACACCTGTTCTTCTGGCACATTTAGGAACTGAGATAGAGACTTACAGGCACTTGTGGTATGATCTATCTCTTGGCAAATCCGGCATGCCTCCATAGGATCCTCTCTGTAGACAGCATTTACACCTCTACTTCCCTTCAGCTTGAGTGCCTCTATCTCTTTAGTCAACAAACTGATCTTGGCATTCATGTTGTCCTCTTCCCTTAGTCTGAAAACACTACCACCAGATGTGGTAGTACTACTTCTGTTCCGGTCTGTGGAATCTAAGGGACTTGGTCCATTCCATGTGTTGGAATTCTCAGCTATCTCATCCAAGTAGTCCATAGCATCTTCAGGCTCCTTCTGTAAGAATCCACCTCCACATGCAACTTGAACAAACTGACGGATCTCTAGGTTGGAGTCCCTCATAGAAATAACTTACCAACCTCCAGGTGTCATATCCATGTGTTGGGCAGAAATTGTATGTATCCTTGAATCTTTCCCATGCCATGAATAAAGTCTCATCATGTCCCTGAACAAAACTAGAAATCTTCCTCTTTACTTGTTGGACCTTGTGGGGAGGGAAAAACTTCTTGTAGAACTCTTGGGTCATCTCCCCCCAACTTCCTATGGACCTAGGCTTCACTGTGTACAGCCATCCCTTGGCTTTGTCCTTGAGTGAGAATGGAAAGAATCTCAACTTGGCTGTTTCAATCACGTTCTGTGCATAGAAGCTGCCAATCACTTCTTCAAATGCTCTCACATGCACATAGGGGTTCTCATTCTCCAATCCCCTGAAATCTGGAAGTATGGCCATTAGCCCTTGTTTGATCTCCACATGAGGTGCATTTGGAGGAAACATGATGCAAGACGGAATGGAGCTTTGAGTAGGGTGCAGCAGCTGATACATGGTCATCCTAGGTGCCTCAGGTGGAATTACTCTTTCTTCAGCCATGATGGAAGATGTGGGTGAGCTTGTAGGTGTATCAAATAGACTTCCAAAAAGTGTCTCAAAAGTCTCCAATCTACCTTTGCTGTTTCTAACCCAAACGCTCATGCACAGTAAAACAAAACAGGTCAAAGCAACAAAATAAACAAATAATAAAAAAAATAACTAAAAGAAAAACAAAATGAATAAAGAATAGAACGAAATTACCAAAAAAAAAAAAATTGTCTCTTGAATAAGCCGAAACTCCCCGGCAACGGCGCCAAAAATTGATGTCGCTCAATAATAAGCGGTACTTTGTAGTACGTGTAAGGGGTTGTCGATCCTCAGGGAGTTTGTGTTTTCAATAGACAATGTAATTCAATATGCAAAAAGAGTAAAATAAATTTGGTTTGTGGAAATTTTGTAAAGAATATATGTAAAAAGGCACTAAGGTTTCAGGGTGTTTCTGTATATCAGTATGATTCCTTGTAATCCCAGTTAAAACTCTTGTTCTAATAACAGTTTACAAGTTGATTATTTTCCTTTTAAAAAGCTCTTGACATGGTTGAACTAATAAAACTCAGGAACACTATATTACCGGAGAAAATAAAGTGGCTAGAGTAATAATTAGAAAGACCTTTCAATTTATATAACACGAAACCTAATTAAAACCATGCAATATTCCCCCTTAATCATAAGAAAAACATGATTGAACTTATAGAAAGTACGGAATAAAACATACATTAATAGGAATCAAATAATTAACAATCAACTGTATTTAACATTAAAAATAGAAGGGACTACAAGTATTCATACCTTTATACAGAAAACATAGCCCCTAGCCCTAGCAAGAGGCTTAGCCAATCATGGCTAAGGAAAAAGAAAAATAGAGAAAATAATTTCTAGAGAGAAAACTAAAAATAATAATAATCCTCCTTGGCGGCTACCACTCCCCAATTGCTATCCACGCTTCTTTCATTTAGGGCTCCATTGGAAAATAATCTAGTGTGATGCGAGTACAATGGATAATGTGAGCTTGCGGGCTTTAGTGGCCATGTGGGCCTTTTGGGCTTGTGGGCTTTGTTTTTCTTTTTCTTTTCAAACATTAATTTGCACATCTCTTCTTCTCTTTTGCTCCTTTCAACTTGTGATATTTAATTCCAATCTGATTTAGTTTGTGCCTACAATCAAACATAGCCCAAATTAACATATAAGAGATTAAATTAATACACTTAAATGCATAAATAATGTAATTCAATGAATTGAACAACAAACATCCATTTAAGTGTAATTAGACATGAAATGCAACACAAACCCAATAAAATCTCTTCAAAATACATGTAAATAAGTCATATTTCATGACTTATCAGTTCCCTTCAAGCTTGGGACCGATATCCCTTAGATGGTTCAACTGCCTACAACACTCCTCGATTCATTCATGGGATGAATTAGCTGAGGCATTTGTCTCCCGGTTCATAACCAATAGTCGGAAACCAAAGGAATTCGACTCCCTAATGTCCATGAGAATGAAAGACTCAGAATCGCTGAAAAGTTATTCCTTAAGATACTGGGAAGTATACAACGAGGTAGACGGTGGTACGAAAGATATGGCCATTAAGACCTTCAAGCAGGGTTTAGACCCGGAATCCGAACTAAGACACAGTCTCTCTAAAAGACCGGCTAAAAGTGTGAGAGACCTCATGTCACGGATTCAACAATACGAACAAGTGGAAGAAGACCGAGCAAGAATAAGGATAACATCTGCACAAAGTCGGCCCCCAAGAAGGCCAGCCAATATGGAGCCAAAAAGAGTCGAACTACCAGTGAAATCCTACCCAGTTTCCACGACCAAGGGAATTGGGCAGAGTATATACGGTCTTTAATTAACCAATATACCGCATCATGGCTGCAATAAAAAATGAACATTTTTTCGTATGGCCAACTCTTTTAGGAGGAGATCCATCGAAGAGAGATCCCAACAAGTATTGTTCCTATCACCGAGATAAAGGTCATATGATCGAGAGATGTTACTCGCTGAAACAACATTTGGAAGAACTGGCCAAGGCAAGGCATTTACGTCATTACACAGGAGAAGGCCAAAGACAGCATTACCATGAAGGACCTACGGTCGCCCACAATACCAGGCCCGCTGCCCGGGTTATAGAAATGATCCACACATTTCATTTGAATGGACAATCATACAATCGGCTAAGGTCCGATTTGAAGAAAGCTCAACATCTCTGAGAAGTTTTTTAGGTGGCTGAAGGATCAGTTGTGTCCAAAAAACTGAGAATTGACTTCCCAAACAGTGAACAACTGATCTTCTTCTCTGATGAAGATTTAAGGGATGTCCAGACCCCACATGACGACCCATTGGTTATCAAACTAAGAATTGGAGACTCGGACGTCAAACGAGTGTTGATAGACCAGGGAAGCTGTTCCAAGATGTATCCTAACTTGTTTCAAGGGCTTGGACTCAAACAATCCGATCTCCAACCCTATGACGCCCCATTGGTCGGGTTCTCGGGAGAAAGTGTTCAGCCAATGGGCCGGATTATGATGACTGTTCATACGGGACCAATCAGTTTAAATATTGAATTCCTGGTACTGGATGCCCCATCCCCTTACACGGCAATTATGGGCCGAAGATGGCTACATAGATTAAAGGCCGTACCTTCCTCTCTTCACCAAAAGCTCTGTTTCCCAATGGATTTCGGTATAATGGAGATCAAGGGCGATCAGGTGGCTTCCAAACAATGCATTATGGCCACCATCAAACAGAATCCCCCAGGGGCAAAGCAGAAGGGGAAGATAGTGGCAGAATGCTCCAAAGGTTTATAGCAGTCAGAGGGTGCGAGGGATGCATGCACAGAAAAATATAATGAAACATATGAACCCGGCGAAGAGTTAGAAACAGTCACTTTTTCTTCTGACCCAGAGAAATATTTTAAGATCGGCCGAGAACTGACCCCGGCTGACCGACTGGAACTTATAAACTTTCTTACAAACAACATTGACGTGTTCGCTTGGGATCCATACGAAGTGCCGAGAGTAGACTCCAATTACATTTAACATCGGCTAAACGTAGACCCTCACTCCAAACCGGTACAGCAGAAGACGAGGCGATCGGCCCCATTACATGCGGAAGCAGTACAGAAAGAAGTAGAAAGATTATTGCAAGCAGGGGTAATAAGGGAATTGAATTACCCCATATGGCTTTCCTACACCGTGGTTGTAAAGAAGAAAAACGGGAAGTGGAAAGTATGTGTGGACTTCACTAGCCTAAATCAGGCATGCCCAAAAGACCCATTCCTCCTACCCAAGATTGATCAATTAGTAGATGCAACGGCCGGTCACGACTGAATGAGTTTTCTAGATGTGTTCCAAGGGTATCATCAGATTACTTTATCACCCGAAGACTGTGAAAAGACTGCCTTCATTACTCCACTGGGAATCTATTGCTACAAGGTGATGTCGTTCGGTCTGAAGAATGCCGGCGCCACATATCAACGAAGGGTCACCAAAATGTTCAAGGACTAGATAGGAAAGACAATGGAAATTTACATTGATGACATGGTCGTGAAATGCAAGTTGTCACAAAATCACTTGGAAGATTTGACGGAGACATTCCGGATACTGAGACTACACAAACTCAAATTGAATGCTTCAAAATGCATGTTTAGGGTTGGCTTTGGAAAGTTCCTAGGTTTCATGGTGTCACACAGGGGCATTGAAGTAAACCTGGATCAGATCAAGGCCATTCAAGAGCTAAGAGCACCACAAAGTCACAAAGAAGTCCAGTGATTAACAGGGATGACCGCGGCATTAAATAGTTTCATATCAAGGTCGGCCAACAGATGTCAACCTTTCTTCCAACTCCTAAAAAAAGGGACTACCTTCAAATGGGACAATAGTTCTGTATCAGCTTTCGAAGATCTAAAGAGATATCTCTCCTGCCCTTTGCTTTTGTCAAACCCAGTACTAGGCGAGCCACTCTTCCTGTACTTAGCCGTATCCGAACGGGCTGTTAGTGCTGTACTGATTCTTATTAAAGATACCGTCCAATGCCCGGTGTACTATACAAGCAAAACTATGATGGAGGCAGAAACACGCTACCTCCCCCTAGAGAAGGTCGGCTTGGCATTGATCACAGTAGCCAAAAATCTACCTCAGTATTTCCAAGCTCACACCATTTACGTGGTAACACAATACCCGGTGCAAGCCATGTTTCATTAGGCCGACTTTACTGGTCGGATTTGGAAATGGGGTGCGAAGATTGACACCTTGGACGTAAAATATCTACCGAGGACCGCCATAAAAAGGCAGATACTGGCCGATTTTGTTGCAGAATTCACACCGACTACGGAACGAAAAGACTTAAACGAGACAACGTTCCAAGAAAATTCGCCCAAAGACTCGGGCTGATGGAAAATATACGTGGATGGGGCTTCTAACGCCAAGGGGTCAGGAACCGGGGTCGTCATAATCACTCCAGATGAGACGGTAATCGAACAGTCGATTCGTCTTGACTTTAAAACATCTAACAATGAAACCGAATATGAAGCAGTCCTGGCCGGATTAAATTTGGCGAAAACATTGGGAGCCAAACAGCTGATTGTCCATTGTGATTCATTGCTGGTAGCAAGTCAGATCAACGGGGAATACATGGCTCGAGATGAACGAATGGCAGCTTATCTGTTGAAGGTTCAATAAACCATGACCAGTTTCCAAATGGTTAGAGTTGAACAGATTGGCCGAAATTTGAACAGTCACGTAGATTCCTTGGCAACGTTTGCGTCTGTTCTAAGCGCTAATTTCAAACGAGTCATACCAATTGAAAGCCTCGCAACTCCCAGCATTGCCATGCCTGCCTGCCCCATCCACACCATTACAGTCAGTCCATGTTGGATGGATCCCTACGTCCATTACCTTAAAGAAGGTGTCCTATCTGAACAGAAAAGAGAAGCCGAGATTATCAGAAGGAAAGCTGTGAGATTTTGGTTATCAAAAGACTTGAAACTCTACAAACGATCTTTTTCAGGACCCTATCTTTTGTGCGTCCATCCTGACATCGTTGAGGACTTACTATACGAAATACATGAAGGCATCTGTGGAAGTCACACAGGGAGAAGATCTCTGGCACACCGAGCCCTTACCCAAGGATATTGGTGGCCCTACATGCAAAAGGACGCTGTGACTTACGTCAAAAAATGCGACAAGTGTCAATGATTCTCACATTTAGTCCACCAACCAGCCGCTGAACTCCTACCACTAGTAAGTCCATGGCCATTTACACAATGGGGCATGGATTTGGTCAGTCCACTCCCTAAAGCAACAGGGAATCGACATTGGCTTATCGTCGCTACGGATTATTTCACGAAGTAGGTTGAAGCCGAACCATTGGCAAACATCAGAGATAAAGATTCGATTAAATTCATCTGGAAGAACATTATAACCAAGTTCGGAATACCTAAAACTATCATCTCCGATAACGGAACGCAGTTCACCAATAAACCTTTCATGAAATATTGCTTAGAGCTTGGCATAAGAAACGTTTACAGTTCGCCGGCGTACCCTCAAAGCAATGGACAGGTCGAAGCTTCAAACAAAACCGTGTTAGACGAGATCAAGAAGAGGTTGGAAGATGCTAAGGGAAGATGGGTAGAAGAATTACCTAATTTCCTATGGACTTTCAGATCCACGTCACGAAGATCAACAGGAGAAACTCCATTCTCGTTAGCATATGGCTCAGAAGCAGTCATCCCACTAGAGATCGACCTTCCCACCCTCAGGACTTCAGAGTGGGAACCAACAAGAAACAATTTGGCCCAGTTCCAAGCTCTGGACCTGCTAGAAGAAAGAAGAGAACAGGCAACGATCAGACTGGCCTCCTACCAACAACAGTTGAAAAAGGGATACAACAAGAATGTCCGACTGAGATCCTTCCAACAAGGTGACTTGGTCCTCAGAAAGGTTTTGGGTAACACAAAGAACCCAACTGACGGCAAGCTAGGACCCAATTGGGAGGGACCATACCGAGTCCGATCAGTAACCGGAGTAGGAGCTTATCATCTTGAGAACTTAAATTCCATACCCCTGCCCCGGCCATGGAATGTTAGCAATCTTTGGAAGTATTTTCATTAGTTTTCTCCTTTTTCTCCCTTCCTTTAAAAAGAAAGGAAAAATGGGGGATATATATATGAATTGATATAAACGAAGTAGTAGACTCTTGAATGTAAATAAGAATGCCTATCAACGATGAATGAGAAAAGTCTAAGTGGATGTAGGCCCCATTGGCCGAACCAAACCACGGTAAATCCGTTTTCATTTTCACAATTTTGTCATTACCTTTTCATTTCTCCACATAAAGCTTGACTTAGGCTTCGGTCAACCTAAGGGTTCCTAAGTGCTAAGGTCCAGGATGATTGACAAGTTAAAAAGAAAGCTTGACTTAGGCTTCGGTCAACCTAAGGGTTCCTAAGTGCTAAAGACCAGGATAACTGGCAAGTTATAAAGAAAGCTTGACTTAGGCTTCGGTCAACCTAAGGGTTCCTAAGTGCTAAGGTCCAGGATGACTGGCAAGTTAAAAAGAAAGCTTGACTTAGGCTTCGGTCAACCTAAGGGTTTCTAAGTGCTAAGGTCCAGATGACTGGCAAGTTAAAAAGAAAACTTGACTTAAGCTTCGGTCAACCTAAGGGTTCCTAAGTGCTAAGGTCCAGATGACTGGTAAGTTAAAAAGAAAGCTTGACTTAGGCTTCGGTCAATTTAAGGGTTCCTAAGTGCTAAGGTCCAGGATGATTGGTAAGTTAAAAAGAAAGCTTGACTTAGGCTTCGGACACTTTCGCTTTGGTCAAAGTGCTAAGGTCCAACATGGTTCGCGAGTTTAAAAAGATATACCTTGCAAGCTCATACAATTTAAATCAAGGGCACAATCACACAAGATATCATACTCAAACAAAGGCATCAGCCATTTAGATAAAGAGTGACAAAATACATATTTTCCCCCCTTCTTATGAAAGAAACAGGGAATACGAAAACAAATTGTATCATCCCTCCTTCTTATGAAGGAAACGGGGAATGCGAAATAAATTCGCAGAAAATTTTGATTGTTTGTAAGATTAATCAACAACGTCAACATTTTCCTCCCCCTCTGAATCAGCACCTCCTCTTGAACCTCAACCATCCGAATTCGATCAACTGCTTCAAAATGCCCAGGATCTTCAGCCACTTTAGGATTAACGACTAATTCGGGCTCATTCATAACTTCACGAGGCTCTCGAACCATTGAATCTTCGGCGGCCTTTTCCCCGCCACGCTCCTCTGGCGCAACAACCTCGAAAGGTCGATATCTCGACGCCAAATCATATAATTCAGACGCGTCATCGACCCCGACTTTATCAAGGGCCATACGCCACCCTTGGACGAAAAATTTGTTGCACTCAGATCCAAGTTGTGACTTTAGGGAACTAGCCGCCTCATCAAAACCTTGATCATAGTAGGATTGGGCCTCACCCTCAGCCTTTTGAACTTCTGCCTGAGCCTCGTTTACAGCGTCTTTGAGCTCGCGATTCTCCACCCTAAGTAAGGCAGAAGTTGTGTACTCCCGGTCCAGCTTTTCCCAAAGCTCGACCACCTGGCGCTCAGAAGTCTTCAAGCCAGCCTCGGCACTTTTGTGTGCACTCTCGGCAGCTCGAATTTTCGCTAAAGCCGACTTCTCAAAATCCTTCAAACGTTTAACTTCGTCGTGGGATTGATTGAGGAGGCGTTCGGTCTCCAACAGACGGTTACCGGCCTCAAATATACCTTGGACGGCCTGAATGAAAGAAGACAATCTTTTAACATATATTTGCATATAATGAACGCTCGATTAAAAAGTTTGAGAACTCACCAAAATGGAGTCACGCTTCAAGTTCTCTAGCATATGCTTAGACCTCTTCTCCTGCCAGACTTTCATGTCTTCTGAAAGGAGAAGAGCCTTTCCAACTGCGTCGGCCACTTACCGACCCCGGACATTCCCATTCTTCAGGACCGAGTCTCCTTCGTCTACGGCTCGGCCATTAATGAGAAAAACACAACTCCACGGCTCTTTTGGATCGTTTCGGTGCTGGAGCTGCTGAGAGACTTGACTTACGGCCTTTTGAAGAGCTCGGGCCGATTTGCTTTTGCCCTTTTTAGGCGGGGACTTCTTCTTGAGGGGCTCGGTCAGGGGCAACTCCTGTCCTCCCTCATCCTCATCGTCTTCTTCCTTTCATCTTTTCCTCTTCCTCCTCATTACATCCTCCCCTTGAGAAAACCCAGGAGGAGGGGGTAATGAAGAGGTCCCAAAAGATGTTGGGACCGATGTCCCAAGGACGGTCCCAATATCAATTGAACACCTCTGAACAGGCATGTCCTCGTCTGGCTGAAGAGTCGGGTCAAAAAGAGATGGGAACCGAATAACTAGATCACCGACCTCAGAAGATTCAAGGGAAGGAACAAAGTCGAGCTCAATAAGAGGAGTCACCAACTGAGGTACTTGCACTCCTTTCCTAGCTGTCAAAGGGACTGCTTGAATGATTTCCTCCTGACTTCTCCCCGGCCGAGAAACTGTAACCTCAGCCTGTCCAAAATTTTTTACAATTGGCCCCTTCTGAAAAGACTTGTAGGAAGGCTCGTATTCCAACAAAATGGATGCTGCACGCGGATGACCGTCCGAATCAATAGAACACGGTCTCTTCAGGAGATGTTTAACCATTCTCCTCTCCACAAATTCTATCTTCTTTGCAGTAAAATCTTTATCTAAGAAAAAAGAAGGAAAATACTAAGCCAAAACAAAGAAAAAAGTATCAAGAATGTAATACGTAAAAAACATATGAAACGGCGAAAACCTGGTACACTGGGGACTAAAGGGCAACTAATGTGGGGGGTTTTGCCAATTCCCTGTGATCACCAAAAAATCTTCATCTCGGCCCTTGCTGGAGTCCGGAAGCCCGGTCACCAGTTTTCTATCGGAATTATGGGCGACTAAAGTATATTGATCCCTACCGGTCGTTTGAAGACTATATACGTGTGTTATATCATGCACAGTGAGATTTAGTCCGAGCTTTTCCATCAGAACGGCCGTCCCCATTACTATCCTAAAAACATCGGGAACACACTGGAGAGGACTTAGCCTAAAATGAATTAAAAACTGAATCAAGAAGGGATGCATAGGTATTCTAACCCGTCCCTCAACTATGGCTACTATTGGAAGAACGAGATCTTTGTGCTAAAGAAGCGCAAGATCGCCATGAGGAACGTATCGAATATGCATGTCCTCGGGAAAGCCATAGCGACTTTTAAATTGTGCGATTTTTTCTTCGGTATTTACAAGTTTTGTAAAACAGCCCATGACTTGAAAACCTAACGAGCCGAAAAGCACAACTAGGATAATGAAAGGTAAAAAGAAATAAAAAGAGTAAAAAGGGACAGGGAGGACTTACTGACGTGAAGACGGCACAGAAGAGTTAGAGAAAAGATTGACTTAGAGGTTAAGATAGACGTTTTTTATCTCTGGAAGTCAAGGTAAAGGGGTGAAAATGAAGTGGGGTCTCCCCCTTTTTATATGAGGCTAGTGAGGCCATGGGTTACTGGGACCTTACCGGTCATGGGCCGGTAAAGACCAGGGAATCCTTAGAGTAACTTCTCTCGATCCCCAAAACATCTCATAATGATTTGATGGTTTGGGGAACACCAAACGACATAATAAATAAAGCGAGCCGTCATTCATGAATCAGCCATAAGGTGAAAAGACACCAACGTCAGATCTCCATTAATGAGGATCTGCAATACACCGAAGAAATGGAACTTTACCGTTTCACTTGTCATTTCAAATTCTGACCAATCTTGTCAATAGTCATCTGGTTCTTGAGTAACGTCGTTGTGGCCAGTCTATTTAGACCAAACATTCACTTAGAAGGCCTTATCGCAGACATGAAGTATGATTCAGTTCATCCATCCTTGACCGAACAAAATACGCCCAAATAAACAAATAATGGCAGTAGACCGAAGAACGTTCGAGGTAACGACATGAGCCCGACCAACATTTGAATAAAACAAAGTAGCCTTGATGAGCTCGGTCCACCCCTAAACGAGAAATGGGCTTATCTGTATGCAGCAAAGATAAATCAGACCCATACGTAACTCGGCCCAAGTCAATAACAAAGCGATTGTTAAGGGATTATAAATGGAAAATTATAAAATGATTTCCAAATGCTAAGATGCAGAATGACGGTCAAATTACGAACATGACAAACCCATGTGAAATTATGAAAAGATAAATTCGGTAGAAGCCAAAGATCAATCAATATACAAGAATGCAAAATTAAATAAAATCAATGAAGTCAAAACTCTTATCCACAAAAATAAAACAAAACAAAACGAAACAATAGATCAGAGTGTATCACTTCCCCCCTTCTCATAAAGGAAACAGGGAGCACAAGAAACTAATTGTATCGTTTCCCCCCCTTCTTACGAAGGAAACAGGGAAAAAGAAATTAAAACTAAATGAGATCCATTACATGGGTAAACTTCCCCTAACCATCTACATTTACGCTGTCTTCTTTATCTGAGACACCTTTCTCCACGTCTCGAACTTCTTCGGTCAGAACTTGCTCCTGATGCCTTAAAACTTCAACGGCCTCAGGACCCATAGGATCTTCAACAGCTTCAGAAGCCTTCAAGCCCTCAGCAATCACTTCTTCAAGGTTCTCGGGTGTGCCTAGGTTGAAAGGCTGATATTCCCGACCCAAGGCATATAATTTAGAGTTATCATCAACCTCCGCTTGTTCCAAGGCCGAAACCCACCCTTTGAGGAAGTGTATGTTGCATTCCCGACCTAGTTGGGACCTCAAAGATTCAGATGCCTCTTCAAAGCCCTGATCGTAAAAGGCTTGAGCTGCATTCTCGGCGTTTTGTGCCGCTGTCTGAGCTTCAGCCAACTCGACCCTAAGTTTGTCAATTTCCATTTGAAATCCGCTGGAACGGTTACATTCTCGTTCTAACTTCGCCGAGATCTCTACCAGTTGACATTTAGCTGTTTGAAGCCTTTCCTCAGCAGTTTTGTGTTGGCTCTCAACCTCCTGAATTCTGGCAGAAGCCGTCTTTTCAACTTCACGCAATCTGTCATTCTCGATAAGAGAGTCGTTGAGAAGACGTTCGGTCTCTATCAACCGAGACTCGACCTCAAAAATCCCTTGGACAGCCTGGAAATAATCATCAAGTTAAAAAAAAAAAAATGAAAAAGAAAAGGAGAAGAAAGAAAGAAGAGGGTAGAAGACGAAACTCACCACGACCGAATCACGCTTTGAATTTTCAATCATTTGCGTCGAGTTATTCCCTTGCCAAGCCCGCATATCCTTGGAGAGGAGAAGAGCCCTCCCAACGGCATTAGCTATCTGTCCGCCCCTGACGTCCTTGCTTTTCCAGATCGAATCATCCTCGTTCACAGGTCGGCCGTCCACATAGAACTCGTAGCTCTAAGGCACCGGTAATTCTTTCTGATGTTTACGTTTATGTGAGACTTGTTCACAGAAGGTTCAGTTTGAACCAATGCTTGTTGTTCCTTTGCTCCTTCAACTCCCTTCTCTCTCGTCTTCCTCTTTTTCATAGCAAATTCCCCCTCAGAGAACTCGGGAGCAAGAGGAAGATCAGAAGTCCCGGACAGCTTTGGGGCAAGCGTCCCGAGCACTGATCCTATGTTGACGGTCCGCCTTTGTATAGGCATATTTTCACTTGAACTTGGAGTGGGTTTGAAATAAACGGAAGAAATGAGATGCTGATCAGTAAAAGGATCCACAAGTTGGGGTAATAAAGGTAAAAACATAAAGTGAGGTCTCCCCCCTTCTTATATACAACTAGCGGGACCACAGGCAACCGGGGCCCAACCGGTCATGGGCCGGTAAAAAACCTGAAGCGGAAGAATAATTTTTTCCTCAGTTGCAATAAATCCTTAATGTTGAGAAGTCTTTGGGAACGCCAAACGGTGCATTAATTGGGGCATACAGCCGTCCTTAAAGTAACATTAATTGAAGCAACACCAACTTATTGTCTCATTCACGGAGTATAACGACAGACGAAAGGGATTTATTTTCATTGATTGCCACAGCAATCTGGCTCAGACTGAACATGGAATTGATAACCGAATTTTATTCCATTGGACCGAATTGCTTCTTCCCGTCCGAATGATATTTTTCTGATTGAATGACCGACTGTATTGTTTCCAATCACGTTTCATTTGATTGGTCGAACGGCGATATGCATTTCTCCACTATTTTCGTCAAATCTCCCTCTTCAACAAGAGTAAAGATTTGAGGGGAAATTAGAGGTGGCGAAATTCGAATACAAAATAGGCCTATGAAAAGGATGGCCCAATTCCCTTACGAACAAAGAGGCAAATTGAGTTCGGCCCAAGCCCATACCAGAAGTTGAGATAATCCATAAAGAATAATGAGGACAAATTAGAATGTTGTACTTTTTTATAGAAGCTTTGTACTTTTTTATAAATGTAAAGAACTGTCCCACATCGAGAAGAGGGGAACAGAATACGAGGCATGATGTAATATAAAGTCAAAATTAATCATTAATGAAGAGGATCCTTTTTTCTGGAAAGTCTGATAAAAACACTTCTTACTACTTTAAGAAATTAATTGTAGCATCAAAACGACCCACTACACTTATCTTTCCAGATAAACTTCCCAGCAAACAGACCCAAACAAAACCCTAAATTTTTAATGAACACCGAAAAATCAACTTTCCTTCTCTTGTTGGTGTTCCTCGGTTTCTGCGAGGAAAGCACTTCCTTTTTTTTAATCATACTTGTACTTAGTTATGGTGTAATTCTCAAACCAATTCATATGTTGCAAACATTTCATGAATGAGGGAGAGTTAGTATATGACTTCTGTTGGTGTCCGTACATGTCTGCTTCAGGTGCTTCTATAATCCCTCGTCCTTTTGCTATGGCTTATATGCTTTCAGTTAAATTCCCTCGCTGTAGACAAGGGAGGTGGAGAGGTGGGAGATGTGGAGGAGGAGGTGAACTTAGAGAAAGAAGATGAGGACCAGGATTAGAGAGAGAAGGTGTGGAGTTTTGGAAAATAAAGAATAAATTAATGTGAAGGCATGTCATTAATTTTTAAAAATAAATTCTTGTGAAGGCTAATCACTAATTTTTAGAATATTGATGACATGGCTAGTAGTGTCTTTTTCACCATTAGATCTTATGAAATTAATGGCTAAGAAAAGAGAGAGGTGAGAGGGGACCGATTATTGAGTTGGAGAAAAAGAGAGAGGGATTTTAGGTAAAATAACATAAATGAGAATTTTTGGGATTATAGAATTACATATATTAAAAGTTGATATTAAATAATTTTAATAAGGGGCAAAAATTTTGAATTATTGTTTCGCCAAGTTTTTTCAAAAAAACATATTTTAAAAATCATATATCAAAATTACTTTACATATGAGTTTTTTGAGAACACCCAAAAAGTTGTTTTCACTTTTCAACACTCATTTTCTGTTTTTAACAAAAATACGATGGGAAACTTGTAAATTTAAACCAAATGCTTCCAATCTCGACAAGAGCACCATTTTGTCAGTTTGCAAGTAGTGAATTTGTCAATTTGAAGAACTATGATTTGAGTTTGATTTTGGTGGAGAGAGAGAGAGAGAGAGAGAGAGAGAGATTGTTCACCTTTTTGTGTATATGGGAGATAAGAATTCTACACTCTAGAACTCCCACACACACACATACACAAACAATCAAAGAGAGAGATCAGAGACACCCACGAACAAAGATAATTTTTTTTTTCTTTTCTTTTACAATCATCTTTATTTAATGGCGAAGTAGAGTTAAATAAATTGAAGGTATTGTAGAAGGATCCTACATTTATGTTGTGTTCATGGAAGTGAAAAGGGTTAGAAGTAGAAATAACAATTTAACTATTATATAATTTATATTCCTTGCAATTAAGTTAAAAAGTATATAACAGTGGATCAGGAGGAAAACTATGATAATCTAGTGCATGCTTCGACAAAGTTGATAAGGTCAGATCTTTTTTTATATATAACAATTATATTGTGAAGCCCCAAATTATGATAAGTGTGTGCGTTGAATCTCACATCGGACATATATTTGGTTGAATTTTCATTTCTTAACATTTGCAAGGAGCTCCAATTGCAACTTGACTAGTATTCTTAGGATATAAGCGCAGATGTGACTAGCGCTTACCTGAGTTACAAATGGGATCAGAGTCAACTCTGTAATCCCGTGTGAGCTCGGATATAATGGGCCCTAAGTTACTTTTTATATAACTATCTTTTAATCCAATCAGTTTGTAAATTGTGAACTATCTTTTAAATCTTATTGATCATAATTAATTTTATTTAATTTAGATTTTTTTTTTTTTGTAAATTGTGAACTCTTTATAAATCAAAGATTAGTGATAGTTGTTAAAAATTATGAACCATATAGGTTTAATAAATTTTAAATAATTTAAATAATAAATGTATTTTGCCTTCCTAATATACGAGTCAATACAATAAAAATATAACAATAATAAAACTAAAGAAAAACCTTATTTTTCGTAGATGACAAATGCTATATGAAATCTGCAATTGTCTTTTCTTTTATAAATAAAAATTAGAGTATTTGTATCTCTGATTCTCCAAATGCAAAATAAATAAGTAAATGTTTTGTTTTAGGGAAGTAAAGAAAACTTCTATTAAAGAGATTTACTTATCTATTTCTATTAACATATATCTTGAATATGTTTATAAGAGTAATAAAAAACAAAAAAACAAAAATGAAGCGTTAATCCTTACTTTAAACTTATCTGTTTCTTTGTAGCAAAACATTTGTTTAACACACTTTTATTTAATGAGTTACGTATGTCATAAGAATAATAAAAGGGAAAAATTATGCATTAATTATTTATATAAATGCAGTATAATGTTTTTAAAATCTACGGGGTCATTAGTCAAATTTCTATATAAAATCTTATTTTCTATATAAAAATATAGAAGGGAGGGAGAAATTTTTAAAAGTCAAGGGGGCCATAGCTCCCCTAGGCCCCCCTCCCTCCACCCTTGCACCTATATAAACCCTATTTTGTATGATTTTTAGTAAAGAAAAGGAAGCAAAAGCATGTGCTATTTAGAGAAAAATCCTTGCCTTATGTCCTTGTGCTTTAATGAGAAACCCATGTTAGTTTAACATCCATACTAGTGATCAAAAGTTTCCAGTGAGTTCACTGTAGATTAAATTTTCAGGGAGATGGCTTTGAGTGTGCTAGAGGTTCTGGTTCGTGAAACAGACATGTCGTCTGTAAAAGGATTCATGTAAAAGAAGTGTAGAGATTTTGACATTGTTGTGGGTCACATCAGTGAGTTGTCTACTGGGTCATAGAGTTTTGTCACAAAAGGTTATGTTTCTAGTCTCTAAACTCCTTTTATGCATGGAGGATTGCTTTAATTGGACTACATTATCCCAGTAGTGGTTTTTTCTTTGAAAATATTCTTCATCAATTTTCATTTCGTCACCAAACCTACATGTGTTTTTATTGCTTGATGTTTCTTGTTTTATGATTTGGTATTTATATATGTGGTAAATAATAATTATCTAATTGAAATAATTTGATAATTAATTAAATATTTTTGTTGTGTAATTAATATAGGGGTCTAAACTAGAAATTTTCAATTATATATGTATGCGCTAAAAAAACCATTATATTCTATTAAAAATAAATGTTGAACGTATAACTTTCTCTTGGAGATGCGTAACATATTGATGTGTAAATTGTTACAAAAAGTCAACATTTTACAAAAGGAAGATTTGGATGTGACTTCATCAACTTTGATGAGACATTGTTTTATTGTTTTATCTAAAAGAAGAGGATGATCCCATGCAATTCCTTTTTTCCTCTCACATTTTCAAAACTTTTTACTTTTTGCTTTTTGAATTTTTGAATGATTTTTTATTAAGTGATTGAGATTGAAAGTTAAGAAATTAACTTTCAATCTAACTCAATTGGTATTACATGTAAACAATTGCATGAGATATCAATCCCTAAAAAAAACCCTCCTTTTCTCTCCAATAAAAAAAAGCATAGATCCTTCTTCTTTTCTTCCATCTCGATCCCTTCTCTATTCGTTACTTCAAACCAATCACATGTACGGTTCCGTGTGTAAAGTTATATGCCATTGTTGTGGAGCACACAAGCCCATTGATATTCCTCTATAAATAACACAAATTATTGAGAGTTGTGAACAAAGAGGATTTCCACAAACCAAAATGGCAGAATCTGAATTCAAGGAATGCAAGAACTGCGATGTTCCTATTACCAACCTCTGCTGTGAAGAAATGGGTATGATCTCTCTCCCTCTTGATCAATCACTACGAGAAAAATGGTCATTGGAGACGAATAACTTTCGGCACCATTTCGTTACCGGAGTTATTAGGTGATGAACATGATTTCGTCACATTAAGCTTGTTACTAAAAGTTCTTGTGACGAACTATTTCGTCCCCGAATGATTTTATATAACTAAAAAAACAAAGTAATTGGTGACACATATGTTTCGTCACTTAATGTTTTCATCACCAAATGTTTTATCTGTTGACAAAATATTTCATCAACATATATTTTTATTTTTTTATTAAGACATGAGGTGATGATAGTATTTCGTCATGTAAAGTTTTCGTCACCTAAAGATTTATGTGATGACAAATTATTTCGTCACCAGTTAATTTTAATTTCTTTTTTATTTTTTTATTAAGTTATGGGGTGACAATAGTATTTTGTCACGTAAAGTTTTCGTCATCGAAAGATTTTTGTGGTGACAAACTATATTGTCACAATTTTTTTTTTTTTTATTAAGCTATGGGGTGACGATATGATTTTGTCACCTAAAATTTTCGTCACCTACGACTTTATATATGTGGTGACAAAAGATTTCGTCACTAATTAATCTCAAATGTGGAGTTGTTTAAATTTCCAACTTCTCTTTTAAAAGAATAAAGTAATTAGAATAACAATGATTTCTTGAATCCTTGGAGCTAGCGAGAGATTGAAGTGGGCATCACGAATGAAAATAATATATTATGATGGAAATTATAGGGGTTTTTTTGGGGTCTCAGTCTCTTCCAATCCCTACCCACATATTTTTACTTATTATCATTGGGGAAATTAATAGAAGGCTTACCCCAGCAATACATGAACAAAAACATATTTTTACCTAAAGGATTCTTTCTGAAAAAAATAAAGCAAAATGCATTTTTAAAGACATCTGAAATGAATGTTGACAGAATGTTTGTCTCTTCTCATGAAATAAATGAAAAATGATATCTCAGTTACATTCAAGATATTTTATTTGTGGAGTATCTCTCTACTTGTACCATGAACATTTTTTTTTTCTTTCTTTCTAATTTTCTCTATAATACGTGGAGATTAAATTGGGCTTATTAGTAGAAAATGGTTCAACTTGGATTTAGCAAAATCTGTGTAAGTGCGTATTGCACTATGACACATCAAAACTTAAATTTTTTATTAGATATTTCATTTCTTTCTTTTGTTTTCAATTTCAATTCCACACTGTAGCCATAATGTCTCACAATTTGATAGGAGTCTCCGTGTGAGGAAAATATGAAAGTGACACAAAGAATAATATGAAAGTGCTCACTCACTATTAAAATAAAAGTAAAATTCTGTTATCAAAGTTTCAAGAAATTTTTAGTATACCACCTCTATTAAAATTCTATAAAAAAAAGTAATAAGATATTAAAACAATATTCATTATTTATCATAATTTATGGTTTTAATGTAAACTTGGTCTAATTACAATGTGTGCTTACATCATGTAACTTAAGTATTATTATTATTATTATTATTATTATTATTATTCAATTTTAATGATATTAATTTTTTAACATATATAAATTTTAATTAAATTCATGCATTGCATGGGTATATTATTAATACTATATAATAAATATTGTTTTCTACATGTAATAGTTTTAGCAAGTGGATGCCCTCTCCTTTATTTTTTTATTTTTTTCCTTATTATGCTACGTGGACAGTTTTTATTTATTTAATTATTTTTTAAGTCTCTTTATTTTACATGTTTTATCCCAACTATGAAAAGATTTAATACACACAAAAGAATCCTAGCCTTAAAAAAAAAAAAAAAAAAAAAAATTGAAGAACAACAATTTTCACAAAATATTTAATAACATCGTAGAGGTGTCTAGTTGTGAATAGTAACTAATAAAATGATGTTTTGGTGGGTCTATATGAGAGAACTAATAAAAATATGGTAATTCAGATGTTATGAAAAATGTTGTGACTATAGCATTATTCTTAGAAATATTACTCTAAATAATTCTATCACCAAAAGTTTCTAAATATTTTTTCAAAGAAAAGTTTCATTATTATTTTTATTATTTTAATAATTTATCTTAAATTTTTTGTTTTAATAATGAAAGTTGGATTTTATATTTTGTACTTGCCGATTGTAACTCAATGTAAGTATTATTTGGTGTATGACATATTTTTGTCATTCAATAGACTATAGGAAAGAATTAAGTTGTATTTGCATGATATCCATGATATCCATGACTACATTATTCATTTTCTAATGTATTTAAATCTTCCCAATGTATTGTAGAAATCACAAGGAAACCAAGACATTATCGTCCAACTCATTACTTACTTAAAATACAATCGTACTCTTTACTGTGCAATACTGAGGTGGAAAAGTATGAGTCTAGTGTATTTGAAGTTGGCGGCCACAAATGGTGGGCTCTAATGCATTACTCTCAGCATTCTTTGTTATATTAGCACATAAATGTGTGCCTCATCATGTACTTTGCCTTCTTTTGCAGGAGGTTGTCTATCTATCCAAAAGGTAACCTGAAAATGAATGGGCCGACTAATCACATCGCCGTTTATTTGGAAATTGTTGATATAGAAAAGTATTGTCTTGGTTGGGAGGTTAATGCCAGCTTCAAACTATTTGTGTTTGATAAAAAAAAAAGGGACCACTTTGTGACCATTCAAGGTTTGGTCTCTATAGATTGATATATATGCATAAATGTGCAATTGTACGTATACAATATTATTTACCATATTTCATGATTATATTAGCTATGTATCTTGTAGATGCTGATGCGAAAATTAGAAGATTCCATGACGTGAAGACTGAATGGGGCTTTAACAAATTTCTCCCTCTTGATTCTTTTAATTGTCATTGTAATGGATACCTTGTCAACGATTGTTGCGTATTTGGTGTTGAGGTTTTTGTTCATGAACGTAGTGGCAAACGAGAGTTTCTTTCTCTGATAAAACAAGCTCCCAATGGTGTTATGACTTGGAAGTTGGAAAACTTTTCGGCACTAAACAAAGCAGCTTATTATTCTCAAGTATTCATTATTGGAGATTTAAAATGGTATTTTTATTATTGGAAGTTTCACTTTTATTGTTATAAAAAGGAAAGCTACCATTAGTAAACTTATTAACAATTATTTCTAACTCTTTTTATTGAATCCAGGAAATTGCTGCTTTATCCCAAAGGAATTTTTGATGGAGTTCCCAAAGCGATTTCTCTCTTCCTCTGTTCATGTGATTGTCTTGATCATTGTTTTGAACCAAAGCACAAATATTTTGCGAAATTCAAGCTGCGGATAAAGGACCAAGTCAACAACAAACATGTTGAAAATTTAGGTAAATCCTATTTTTCAATCCTTTCATTTTATTTTTATTTTTTTTTTGGGTGTTAAGCTTTTGTTTTTTTAAAATATTGTTTTTCTTTCAGGTAAACATTGGTTTTCTAACTCATCAAACAAGTGGGGTTTTTCAAAATTCTTGTGTCTGAAGGATCTGCAAGATTCGTCCAAGGGGTTTCTTGAGAATGACACCTTAATTGTACAAGCAGAAATTTTACCTATGTCTACCATTAAGTAATCCTTTAGTAACAGTGCATATCTACCTTAGAATGTCATTTGAGGAGACTGAGATTATTATTACTACAATTGTAAAGATGTTGATAATAAAATACTTTTAATTTGCTATGGTTATTTTGAAATTATTTCTCTAATCCCTAAGAGTGTGTATATATATATATCAACTGGCGGAGCCAGCTTGTGACTAGGTTGGACATGCACCCACCCTCAATTTTTTAAAAAATTACATTACCTAGGTATATATCCTCTCACACTCTCAATATTTTGCACAAAGCTCACTTTGTTCTCTCTCC
>OU015762.1:16798995-16818803 GCA_907173295.1 Fagus sylvatica | reverse complement strand
AAAAAAACCTAATTAAATCATCAAGCAAATATGAAGCCCCATAAAAGGAAAAATTATTCAATAGTCTCGGATTACAAATAAATGTGTAGTTTCTCCCCTCTTACAGTGTGGTAGGTCCTACTATAAATTTAATAAGTGGGACCCCCTGTTCATGTGGTGGGATCTATCATTCATATGAGAGGGGACTACGCATTTATTTGTAGTTCTAGACTATTGAATAATTTCCTTAATCTTTGAAGTAGTGAAGCCTTTCAAACCATTAGTCCCAACAATTGTCTAATTATAGAAACAATGAATGTGCAATGGTTAGACATTAATGGCAAGAATAGGATATCCAACATATGGTAAGCCCCAAAGTTCCCATACAAAGGCGATTAATCTATCTCTTTCTCTCTATGAACTTTTGGGCTAACAAATGTACCGTAAAACGTATCACATTGGTGAAGAAAAAACAGGAATAACCCAGCCCAAAGGCAGAAAAACTCAATTACTTATGTGAAATCTGAAATTAGAGGTGGAAAAATCTGATTTTGATTTTTAATTTTCTAATTAAATGGGTTTAATTTTTTTTTTTTTTTTTTTAGTCGGTAATTTTTAAGTAGAGTATAATTGTGTGTAAAAGCCTATATCATAAATTTGATGTGACTATTGGAGGATGTAAATATAAATTTTAAAAAACCAGTGCCAAACGATTGGCTTTCTGCGTTTTCATTCAAAAACGCGTTTCTAGCGTGAAAACGGGGGGCCAAACTCACCCTAAGTTAATTTTCCACTATAGAATAGAATGTATTTTTTTTATCCTTTCTTTTTACATAATAATATATATATTTTCTAGAGAGATCTGAAATGAATGATAATGTTTATATCTCTTCTCTTCAAGAAATGATAATTTTCTCCAAAATGTATAAGTTAAGATGGGTTTATTATTAATGGAAAATGGTTCAACTTGGATTTACTAGACATTGTGTAAATGTGTAGTGCACCAATATCCAAAATGGTTTTTTTTTGGTATTTTTTGGTATTTTTTTTATTATTATATTTTTCTTTCTAATGTGTGTGTGTGCGTGAGTGTGTACCAACTTAACCTTAACCAATTTTTACCAAATTGTCTATTTAAATATTCCTAATGCATTGCAGAAATCACAAGAACACCAAGACATTATCGTCCATCTCATTACTTACTTAAAATACAGTTGTACTCTTTATTGTGCGAGACTGGGGTGGATAAGTATGAGACTGGTGTTTTTGAAGCTGGCGGTCACAAATGGTGGGCTCTAATGCATTACTCTCAGCATTCTTTATTATATTAAAATATAAAGGATAATAATTAATTCACACCATATATATATATATATATATATATATATATGGACATCAAGGCACAAATTGTGTATTTATTTAGGGCAAATTGTACTTTTCCCTTTAACTATTGGGTCATCTCAATTTCTCCATTTATCTATAAAATCGAGATGTCCCCCCTTATGTATTGAAAATATGCAAATCACCCACCGTCTAATTTTATGTTAAATCCAAGCCAAAATAATGAATATTTTTATAGTATATTAATATATAATGATAGATTTTGAGTATTATGACTAGAAATTGACAAAATACATAAAAACATTTCGTTAATTTTGTTGGAATTTAACATAGAATTAGACAATGGGGGCTATTTGCATATTTTCAATACATAAAGGGGGACATTGCTTGGTTTTATAGATAAAGGGAGAATTGAAATAGATCCAATAGTTAAAGGGGAAAAAGTGCAATTTCCCCTAGTTTTTTGTAGTGTGGAAAAGTGGTAGTAAGTCAATCAATACCCTTAAAATATGTGCCTTATCATTTTTTGTGTGTGTGTGTGTGTGCGTGCGCGCGTGCGTAGGAGGTTTTCTCTCTATCCAAAAGGGTTGAGAGGTTAATGCCAGCTTCAAATTGTTCATGTTTGATAAAAAACAGGGCAAGTTCTTGACCGTTCAAGGTTTGGTCTCTCAGATTGATACATATGCATAAATGTGCAATTGTGCATTTACAATATTTACCATATTTCATGTTTTGCTATATATCTTGTAGATGCTGATGGGACAATTAGAAGATTTCATGACGTGAAGATTGAATGGGGCTTTAACCAATTTCTCCTTCTTGATTCTTTCAATATTCATTGTAATGGATACCTTGTCAATGACTGTTGTGTATTTGGTGCTGAGGTTTTTGTTCATAACGTGGCAAAAGAGAGAATAGGAGTGGGTTTTGCAAAACGTAGCTTTCCTTTTTATAACAATAAAAGTGCAACTTTCAATGATAAATATATCATTTTGAATCTCCAACACTGTATACTCGAGACCTATATAAGTGTTTATTAAAAATCGAAAAGTTCTCAATCTTCCAACTCATGACTGGGTTGGGAGGTTCTTTTATCATTGAAAGAATCTCTCTTTTGCCACTAAATTCATGAACAAAAACCTCAGCACCAAATACACAACAATCATTGACAAGGTATCCATTAGTTTTTTAGTTTTCTCTCAGGTAAACATGATACACAACAGTCATTGTTGGAGAAGTGGTAGTAAGCCAATCAATACCCTTAAAATATGTGCCTTATCATCTTTTGTGTGTGTGTGTGTGTTTTTTTTTTTTTTTTGCGTGTGTGTGTGCAGGAGGTTGTCTCTCTATCCTAAAGGGAAACCTGAAAATGAATGGGACTGATCACATCTCCCTTTATTTGGAAATTGTTGATACAGAAAAGTATCCTCTTGGTTAGGAGGTTAATGCTAGCTTCAAATTGTTCGTGTTCGATAAAAAACGGGACAAGTTCTTGACCGTTCAAGGTTTGGTCTCTCTAGATTGATACGTATGCATAAATGTGCAATTGTGCGTATACAATATTATTTACCATATTTCATGATTTGCTATAATCTTGTAGATGCTGATGGGACAATTAGAAGATTCCATGGCGTGAAGATTGAATGGGGCTTTAACCAATTTCTCCTTCTTGATTCTTTCAATATTCATTGTAATGGATACCTTGTCAATGACTGTTGTGTATTTAGTGCTGAGGTTTTTGTTCATGAACGTAGTGGCAAAAGAGAGATTCTTTCAATGATAAAAGAACCTCCCAAGCCAGTTATGACTTGGAAGTTGGAAAACTTTTCGGCACTAAATAAAGTAGCTTATTATTCTCAAGTATTCCCTGTTGGAGATTCAAAATGGTATTTTTATTATTGGAAGTTGCACTTTTATTGTTATAAAAAGGAAAGCTACGTATGCTAATTAAAATTAATAGCTATTTTTTATTAAAACCAGGGAGTTACTATTTGGCTAAAACTTAGGTACAGTTCCTTAGGTCAAGTACGTTAGGTTCCTAGTTGAATTTAAATACATTGAATTTAAATATTCTTGAAAAAGATAACATTATTTGTGTTTTATTAGTTAAGGCAATCATGTGTTTGAATTCAATTGGGAAACCTAATATACCTGATCTAAGAAACTGTACATAAGTTTTACCCTTACTGTTTTATCCAAAAGGTTTTACAATTGAAGCAGTCAAAGCGATTTCTGTCTTCCTCTATTCAGTTGATTGTGTCACACACACGCCTGAGCAAAAAATTTATGCGGAGTTCAAGCTGCGGATAAGGGACCAAAATAACAATAATCATGCAAAAAAATCAAGTAAATAAATTATTTTTGTCATTTTTTTTTTTTTTTTTTCAACTAGCTTCCTCAATATTCTACCAGAACTTTCACAATTTTCTTCACTATGTATATGTCCTTTCTGTTCTCTTTCACTTGCTTTACTCCATTTTAAGCTTTGTTTAAATCTTTTTCTTACAGCTAAACATTGGTTTAGTTCCTCATTGAATGACTGGGGATTTTCGCAACTTAATTATGTATCAAAAGGATCTCGAAGATACATCTAAAGGGTTTCTTGTGAATGATACTTTGATTGTGGAAGGAGAAATTATGGTTATGTCTAATGTTAAGAATTAGTAAGCGTACATATTTAATTGTCTTGGAAACTTGGGAAGATTAGAGGATTATGATTATTGCAAATGTAAAGATATCAATGTTAAAAATTGAAAATACTTCAGCCGTGGTTATTTAAGAAGCATGTATTATATTTGTATATATATTCGGAATTATCTATCTAATTCTTATTTTAAAATCTCATATTATATTTGTATGATCTGATAGATAGCAAGTGTGGATATATAGGAGTTAGGATCAAGTAATCTCTACTATAATTCTTTTGCAATGTTACACTTATAGGATCAATCTTTCATCTTACTAGCTCCCCATTGGTTTATGTGGTTTGGTTTGATTTATACCTAGTTTTTCACAATTCTTGTTTCTGAAGGATCTCCAAGATTCATCCAAGGGGTACTTGAGAATGACACCTTAATTGTACAAGCAGAAATTTTACTTATGTCTACTATTAAGTAATCCCTTAGTAACATTGCATATCTACCTCATAATGTCATTTGAGGAGACTGGGATTAGTACTATCACTACAATTGTAAAGATGTTGATAATAAAATACTTTTAATTTGCTATGGTTATTCTGAAATTATTTCTCTAATTCCTAGGAGTGTGTATATATATATATATATCCCAAGGGACTTATATCAAGAAGATTCTTGAACGTTTTCATATGCATAAGTCCAAACTCATTGACACTCCAATGGAAAAATGATGCACTCTCAACTTAGACTAGTGTCCTAAGAATGATGAGAAGAAGAATCAAATGTCCAAAGTGTCGTATGCATCTGCAATTTAGAGTCTGATGTACGAGATGTTGTGTAAGCGTCCAGACATATATTTTGCAGTTGGCATGGTTAGTCGCTATCAGAGCACTCCTGGACCTGCTCATTGGAGAGTCAAGAGGATTCTATGATATGATTATATATATATATATATATATCAATTGGCGGAGCCAGCTTGTGATTAGGTTGGGCACGTACCCCACCCTCAATTTAAAAAAAGAAAAAGAAAAAAATACATTACCTAGGTATATATCCTCTTAGAATCTCAGTATTTTGCATAAAGCTCACTCTGTTCTCTCTCCGTCTTGGCCTTTTTGGTTTGGATCTTTCGTTGTTGCTCCTTTCTTCTTACTCTTCTCTTCATCTTCTTCTTTACGGACAAGACTAACATTTTTCATCTTCAAAACTTGTCAATTGTCAGCAAACTACCCACATGCTTTTATTCTTCTCCAACACACGTGGATCCCTCTCCCCCATTCCTTTCACTTTTTACTTTTTGCATTTTACTTTTTTAAATGTCTTATTTTTTGAGAGGATGTCTTTTTTTTTTTTTTTGAATAACTAATACATTAGTTACTTAATTGATTGTATAACTAGTATCAGGCTTTGGTCCCAACGTGAGTGCCCAAAATATATAGAAATGTGTTATTTCCACACCCATTAATGATATGTCCGCATCAATTATTGATATTTTTTCTGCACCAATGGTGCAGAAATATCATTCATGTGTGAGGAAATATCATTAACCAATATTTAATTGTAGAAATATCATTAATGTGTGTGGAAAACTTTTCGGCACTATACAAAGCAGCTTATTATTCTTAAGTATTCACTATTGGAGATTTAAAATGGTATTTTCATTATTGGAAGTTGCACTTTTATTGTTATAAAAAGGAAAGCTACCATTACTAAACTTATTAACAATTATTTTAAACTCTTTTTATTGAATCCAGGAAATTACTGCTTTATCCCAAAGGAATTTATGATGGAGTTCCCAAAGTGATTTCTCTCTTACTCTGTTCATGTGATTGTCTTGATCATTGTTCTCAACCTGAGCACAAATTTTTTGCAGAATTCAAGTTGCGGATAAGGGACCAAATCAACAACAAACATGTAGAAAATTTAGGTAAAGCCTTTTTTATATTTTTTTTTTTTTTTTCTTTCAGGTAAACATTGGTTTTCTAACTCATCGAACAAGAGGGTCTTTCACAATTCTTGTTTCTGAAGGATCTCCAAGATTCGTCCAGGGGGTTTCTTGAGAATGACACCTTAATTGTACAAGCAAACATTTTTACTTATATCTACTATTAAGTAATCCCTTAGTAACAGTACATATTTACCATCAAAATGTCATTTGAGGAGACTGGGATTATCATTACTACAATTGTAAAGATGTTGATATTAATATACTTTTAATTTGCTATGGTTATTTTAAAATTATTTCTCCAATCCCCAGTGAGTGTATATATAAAAATATAGGTGCATGGGTGATGGGTTTGAGATTGAGAGAGTATATGGGAAAGATAAGGAATGCGTGAAAGAGAGAGGGGAGAGGGGACTGGTTATTGAGTGGGAGAAAAAGAGAGGGATTTTGGGTCAAATAACATAAATGATAATTTTTGGGATTTTAGAAGTAAATATATTAAAAATTGGTATTAAATAATTTTCATAATTAGTAAAAAAAATGAATTATAATAATTAGGGAAGCTTATTTGGTTCAAGTTTTTAAAACGTGTTTCCAAATTCTAACAGTAAGCTTAAAAATTAAACCCGTAACATTTACTAAAGAATATTATTTGGCCAAATTTTTTCCAAAAACATATCTTGAAAATCATGTCTCAAAATTACTTTACATATGAGTTTTATTAGAACACCCAAAAGTGGTTTTTTTTTTTTTCCTCACTTTTTTGCACTCGTTTTCTACTTTTAACAAGAATACGATGGAAAACTTGTAAATTTAAACCAAATGCTTCCAATCCTGACAGAAGCACCATTTTCATTTTCTCAATTTGCAGCAAGTAGTGAATTTGTCAATTTTGAGAACTATGATTTAAGTTTGAGTTTGATTTTGATTTTGGTGTAGAGAGAGAGATTGTTCACCTTTAATTTGCTTATATGGGAAATAGGAAGTTCTACACTCTAGAACTCCCACACACATAGATACAAACAATCAAAGAGAGAGATCAGAGCCACCCATGAACAAAGACAAATTTTTTTCTTCTTCCCTTTTTTAAATTATGGATTTGACAATGATTTATGTCTTTCATTAATTTATAGACAATGAAGTTTTATAATTCTTTATTTTGAATTAGCACATTTTCTGAACAATATGACCTTTCAAAATAATTAATAACCTTTTTGAAAATAGTTATCTTTTAAAACAATTATTTATGTATTAGAAAATAACTTTCACGATATTAAAGTATATCCCATCTGATTTTAAGAGAAAAAGAAACAAAAAAAAAAACAAAATAACACTATCCCATCTTGATCACACGCTTGCCAAATGCATGCCTTTAGATTGTTTTTGTTTTGGAATGTACCAATTGTGTTGCCTGAAATGGTGCTAATAAGGAATCTTCTCGTTGGTCCTTTTCTATGTTGGTGTTGCTCTAATTTATATATGAAAAGGTAAAAGATTTGACCAGAATTAGGTGGGGCTGGCCTGGCTAGTTCCAACAGAAAGATGAACTCCTAGTTCAGAATATACGTTTATTTATTTTCTTTTTACATTTGAAGTTTGGTCAATTGTGATTTTGGTCCATAGATTTTTAATTTTATCAATTTAGTCATTCAAGTGTACAATACTTGTCAATATCAACCTTCCATCCAATGTAGTTAGAAAATATGCGTTATTGAAATAGAATAATGTATTTTATTTTGTATTTTTTTCATTTCTACGCATTAATGTTTTTTAGGATTTAAAATAATATCAAGAATTTATTTTTTATTTTAAAAAGCAAAATTCAATCATAATCACAACCATCTCACCGTTAAACCCATCACACAGCTGCCACCATCAAACTCATCATACCTCCAAACAAAAGTGGTCTGCCTAATGCTATTGTTTGTTGGGGCTTTACGATAATTTTCAATGCTGATATAATGTTGCGACAATAAAACAATTAGAGTAAAAAAGCTCAATGCACAAAAACAAAAACTAAGTTACACACACGTGGACGATCACAAATAAGGACTAATATCTAAAGTGTACTCAAACATCATTAATACCCCCCACAAATTATACATACACCAATTTGTTCGGGGGCCTTAATCAACACAATAGAGACCAGACTCGACACACATCCCAATATTTTTTTTGTTTTACTATGTGCTTTGTCATGTAACCTAAAGTAATTTTTGTACTTTTATATCTATTATTTATTTTATTGTGCTATTCCAAACTTATTATTGAAAATATGGGTTCTTTAGTTCTAATGAGGCTTCGTTTTACCCCATCCTGGACGTAGTACTATTGTACAGTTGGATTCCCAAACAGAAAACCTGGCCCTCCAATTTATCCTCTTGTTCAAGTCAAAATAAGCATCAATTCTTTCAATTTTACTTTGCATTCATATTTCCAATCATCTAAAAGAAATTATCATTTTTTTTTTCCCATACAATCACACGTACGGTTCATCAACCGTGTGTAAACGTGGATTATCCCTCCAATGGCATTCTAGCATTCATATTCCTTCTCTATTAATCCACAAGGATAAACATGCCTAATGACTTCACTCTATAAATAATGCAAATTACGCCATAGTTTTTGAGAAAGTGATATCTAGAAACCAAAACTGAAGTCATGGCAAAGGATAACAAGCCCTGCGAAACCAACCTCTGCAATGAACTCGGTATATATGTTCTCATTCCCTTTTCAAGGTTATTTGACTATTATTTTGTTCCTTATTTATTTCATTTAAAATTCATAAAACTACGTCATGATTGTCATATTTTCTAGCCTATATATACTACGTTGGAACCCTTATCTATGGCATATATATATGGTATGAAGGTAAGAAAAATAACCCCAAAATTCCTAAACCCCATGCAAACCCGTCAAACAAATGGATATTATTTCAAATCTGGCTTTTTCCCAAATTCTCTTTTAATAGAATTAAGCAATTAGAATAAGGCCAAATTACAAAAAGACTCCCTGGAGTTTGGGTCAGTTGCAAACATACCCTTTCAGGTTTCAATTTTATGTTATTGACCCTTGAGGTTTAAGAATTGGTCAAAGTGATCCCTCTGTTAACATTATGTCTACTTTTACTATAAGAAATTTAGGCTAAAATATTGTTTTTATCCCTAAACTTTACATGAAGTTCATTTTTCGTCCCTTAACTTTGAAAAGTTCATTTCTCATCCCTGAATTTTGAAAATGTTTGTTTTTACACATGAATTTCGTCATTTAAAAAAAAAAAGGTTCAGGGACGAAATTCACGTGTAAAAACAAATTTTTTCAAAGTTCAGGAACGAAAACCGAATTTCATGCAAAGTTTAGGGACGAAACCAATAGTTTAATAAAAAATTTATTTATTTATAATAAAATTGAATAAAAATCCATTTTAATGTAGAATGAATGTTAACAGATGGGTCAATTTTATTAAAATTTGACCTTAGAATAACGATGGTTTCTTGAATATTTTGAGCCAACGAAAGATGGAAGTGGCATCACAAAAAAATAATATGATCATATATATAGTGCTATTCTCTTGAAATAAAGGGATAATGATATCTCAACTACATTCAAGACATGTTATTTGTGGAGTATGTCTATGCTATGTACCATTGTTAATCAATTTTTTCTTTTCTAATTTGCTCTAATATGTGGAAGATAATATATGATCAAGCTTGATGTCTAAACAATTTGATAGGAGTTTTGGTGGCGCAGAGACTTATATGAAGTGAGGCAATGAAAAGACAAAGTATTTAGCTAACAATAACATGTCATGATAGATGATACAAATGAAATATTCTGTATTTACATGATCCAGTAGCACATCATTCATTTGACTTTTATTTTTTTGTTAAGTAATTTCTTTGACCATTATTGACTCTGATCTACAACTGCTTGGTTGAAATTGTTGCCAAACCTTAACCCAACAGTTACTAGATTGTGTATATATTTAAATATTCCTAATGTGTATTACAACAATCACAATGACACCAAGACATTATCGTCCAACTCATTACTTACATAAAATACAGTCGTACCCAAAAAAAAAAAAAAAAAATTGAAGCACAACAATTTTTACAAAATATTTAACAATCGTCGAGGTGTCTAGTTGTAAATGGTAACTAATAAAATGATGTTTTGGTGAGTCTATATGAGAACTAATAAAAATATATATGGTAATGCAGATGTTATGAAAAATGTTGTGACTATAGCATTATTCTTAGAAATAATACTCTAAATAATTCTATCACCAAAAGTTTCTAAATGTTTTTTCAAAGAAAAGTTTCATTATTATTTTTAAATTATTTTAATAATTTATCTTAAATTTTTTGTTTTAATAATGAAAGTTGGATTTTATATATTGTACTTGCCGATAGTAACTCGATGTAATTATTATTTGCCGTATGACAAAATTTTGTCATTCAATAGACTATAAGAAAGAAATAAGTTGTATTTGCATGATATCCATGATGACATTATTCATTTTCTAATGTATTTAAATCTTCCCAATGTATTGTAGCAATCACACTGACACCAAGACATTATCGTCCAACTCATTACTTACTTAAAATACAATCGTACTCTTTACTAATCGATACTGGGGTGGAAAAGTATGAGGGCGGTGTATTTGAAGCTGGCGGCCACAAATGGTGGGCTCTAATGCATTACTCTCAGCATTCTTTGTAATATTAGCACATAAATGTGTGTCTCATCATGTACTTTGTCTTCTTTTGCAGGAGGTTGTCTCTCTATCCTAAAGGGAACCTAAAAATGAATGTGATTGATCACATCTCCCTTTATTTGGAAATTCTTGATACAGAAAAGTATCCTCTTGGTTGGGAGGTTAATGCTAGCTTCAAACTGTTCGTGTTTGATCAAAAAAGGGACAAGTTCTTGACCAATCAAGGTTTGGTCTCTCTAGATTGATACATATGCATAAATGTGTAATTGTACATGTACAATATTATTTACTATATTTCATGATTGTATTTGCTATATATCTTGTAGATGTTGATGGGACAATTAGAAGATTTCATGACGTGAAGACTGAATGGGGCTTTAACAAATTTCTCACTCTTAACTCTTTCAATCTTCATTGTAATGGATACCTTGTCAACGATTGTTGTGTATTTGGTGCTGAGGTTTTTGTTCATGAACGTAGTGGCAAACGAGAGTTTCTTTCCATGATAAAAGAACCTCCCAACGGTGTTTATGACTTGGAAGTTGGAAAACTTTTCGGCACTAAATAAAGTAGCTTATTATTCTCAAGTATTCCCTGTTGGAGATTTAAAATGGTATTTTATTATTGGAAGTTTCACTTTTCATTGTTATAAAAAGGAAAGCTACCATTACTAAACTTATTAACAATTATTTCTAACTCTTTGTTATTGAATCTAGGAAATTGCTGCTTTATCCCAAAGGAATTTCTGATGGAGTTCCCAAAGCGATTTCTCTCTTCCTCTGTTCATGTGATTGTCTTGATCATTGTTTTCAACCTGAGTACAAATATTTTGCAGAATTCAAGCTGCGGATAAAAGACCAACTCAACAACAAACATGTTGAAAATTCAGGTAAATCCTTATTTTTCAATCATTTCCTAAGCCTTTCTTTTTTTGAGCTTTTAAAAAAATAATATATATATTGTTTTTCTTTCAGGTAAACATTGGTTTTCTAACTCATTCGAACGAGTGGGGTTTTTCAAAATTCTTGTTCTCTGAAGGATCTGCAAGATTTGTCCAAGGGGTTTCTTGAGAATGACACCTTAATTGTACAAGCAGAAATTTTACTTATGTCTACTATTAAGTAATCCCTTAGTAACAAGTGCATATTCTACCTCAAAATGTCATTTGAGGAGACTGAGATTATTATTGCTACAATTGTAAAGATGTTGATAATAAAATACTTTTAATTTGCTATGGTTATTCTGAAATAATTTCTTTAATCCCTAGGAGTATATATATATATATCATCTGGCGAAGTCAGCTTGTGACTAGGTTGGGCACGTACCCACCCTCAATTTAAAAAAAAAAATACATTATCTAGGTATATATCCTCTCAGACTCTCAATATTTTGCACACAGCTCACTCTGTTCTCTCTCTGTCTTGGCCTCTCTGGTTTGGATCTTCGTTGTTACTCCTTTCTCTTCTCTTCATCTTCTTCTACTTGTTCTTCTTCTTTACGGACAAGACTAACATTTTTCATCTTCAAAGCTTATCAATTGTCTGCAAACTACACACCTGCTTTAATTTTTCTCCAATCACGTGGATCCCTCTCCCTATTCTTTTCACTTTTTACTTTTTGCATTTTACATTTTTAAATGTCTTTTATTTTTTTGGATTGAATAACTAATACATTAGTTACTTAATTGATGGTATAATTAGTATCACGCAACGTGAGCGCCCAAAATTTAGAGAGGTGTTATTTCCACACCCATTAATGATAAGCATAAAACCCATGCAACTTAACTATTTATATTATTATTCCTGCAATTAGAAGTTTAATTTGTATGTGAAGTAGGTAAAACATAAGATAAAATTAGTAATTACATAAGTAGTGTATACTTAATTACTAAAAAATGGTATTTAATCGGTTATTCCTTCCTAATTGCATGCACGAGATTTTGGTTGCCCAAGCCCCGTCCCGAATTTGGTTGCCCACCTATTTATTAAATATTAAAAAAATAACATAAAGTCCAAAAAAATTTTAGCCCACCTATTTATACAAAATCAAGGTTACATTGTGCTTCTTAGCTTAGCTTAAATTACATTAAAAAAAAAAATGTAACCTCAGTTAGAGTGCTTTATAATTAGCACGACTCGAAGAAAATTACTTCTCCTTGCATTTTTTAACAAATTCTTCATTTAATTTAGCATCCAAATATATTTCAATTGAGATCATAGCCAATATTTAATCTCTCTTGTGACATGGTACTCCGAAGATAAGTTTTTATTGCATTAAATAGGCTATAAATTGAACCCGCTAATGATTTTGCCATTTCATCTTTTCGTTGCTTGGCTTTTCTATTATAAGACCCTGAGTTTTGTTTTCTCTTCGTCATAGTACCTACAACCTAGATGATATTATAATCTCGTTCAAATAATAAAAAATTATATTACAATCCTAAAAATCTAAAACTAATACCTATTTAACATTATTATATGCCTAGTAGTTTTTTAATTAAAAAATTTATTAGTGTTAATAAATTATAAGACATTAACACTATTATACTATAACACTATTACACTCATTAAAAAAAATAAAAATAAAACAAAGCATAACATTACACTATAATTACACTACTCAAATAATTATAAAATACATATTTGGCCATTTACTCAACTCACTTAGCAGTTAAGTAGTCACACCCTGTACAAAGAGTTAAGACTTAAGACCAAAATCACAAAAATCAACATATTCGGTCAAATGGGAAGGCAGCCAGGCACTAAACTCCAAACTCTAAAGAAGTTGCAAAAGGCCAAAAGCACTAAAGTCTAAACTCTAAAGTCACTGCTAGGCAGCCAGGCACTAAAGTGTAAAGAAGATAAAGTTTTGATAAGGAAAAGGCCAAAAGCACAAAGCCACTGCACTAGCAAGCTACAATCTTTCCCAAATTATTCATCAGTTCCAAATGTGCACTAAAGTGTAAAGAAGATAAAGTTTTGATAAGGAAAAGGCCAAAAGCACTAAAGTTAAAGCCACTGCCCACTAGCACAGCTACAATCAATTTCCCAAATTCAAAATTCATCAGTTCATCAAATGTGAGAGAGAGAGAGAGAGAGAGAGAGAGAGAGAGAGAGAGAGAGAGAGAGAGAGAGAGAGAAAATACCAGTTGCTGGCGTTGCTCAAGTGCTCACTGCTCAGTCCTCAATGGTTGTCATTGCGTGCTCCAGCCTCTCCCTGCGTGCCTGGCGGCGGATCCGGCAGAGGATTGAGAAGCTTGTGCTTTTGGATTGGGAAGGTAGGATTAGGGATTAGGGATTTTTTTTTCTCTTTTTTTTGGGGCAGTAAGTAGTAGCCCGTAGCTGTGTTTTAATTTTTTTTTTAGAAAAGCTTGTATTTTGTTTGTGAGATTTAGGGATTTATTTGTAATTTTCTGTTTGGGTTAATTCTTTGATCCATTGGTCTTTTGTTGGTTTGTTGCCCTTTATCCGTTGGTTGTTAGGATGCCCTCTCAATTTTTTTTTTTTTTTTTTTTATTATGTATACTAGTTAAAAAAAAAAAATTATGTACACTAATTTTTTTTTTTTTTTTTTTTTTTTTTTTTCATGCCTTTGATTTTGTTGCTGTGTTGCCCTTATTAGTTAAAAAAAAAAAAAAAAATTTATGTACACTATTTTTTTTTTTCATGTATACTAAATTTTTTTTTATATATACTATTAATTTTTTTTTTTTTTTGGTTGCCCTTGGGAGGGGTGTTGCCCAAGCCCCGGGGCTTGCTGGGCTTACCCCGGAACCGGGCCTGCTTACATGTAGTAGCGTTCCTTACAAAATACGATCCAAACAAATAAATATATGTCCATAATATTATAATCCTTCTTATTTTCCAAAACTCTACATATTCTCTCTCTAATCCTGGTCCTCATCTTCTCTCTCTAAACTCACCTTCTCCTCCACAACTCCCTCCTCTCCACTGTCCCTATGTAGGCCAGAAGAATTGACCACAACGTGAAAAGAAAAGAACTCCCCTCTCCTCTGCAAAAGAAACTCTATCTCAATTTTTCAATTAAATGTCTAATTATTTAGCCGAAAACACAAAATGAATAATAATAATAAAAAAAAATCATATGAAATAATCCATAAACACTCTCCCGTGAACACTCTATTTGATTTTTACGAGAATCAAACCATAGTTTCAGGGGACGTAGCGAGACGACAAAAGAAAAAAAAAATAGTTTACAAATTTTAAAAGAATAAAAATCACAGGATGGAAATGAATAGAATAATATTTTAATCCTAGACCAGCAATTTTTTTTATCACAGAAATAACAATTATAAGTTTTCTTATCTTTCCAAATAAACTTCCCAGCAAACAGACCCAAACAAAACTCTAAATTTTTAATGAACACCCAAAAATCAACTTTCCTTCTCTTGTTGGTGTTTTTCGGCTTCTGCGAGGAAAGCACTTCCTTTTTTTTAATCAAACTTGTACTTAGTTATGGTGTAATTCTCAAACCAATTCATATGTTGCAAACATTTCATGAATGAGGGAGAGTCAGTATATGACTTCTGTTGGTGTCCGTACATGTCTGCTTCAGGTGCTTCTATAATCTCTCGTCCTTTTGCTTTGGCTTATATGCTTTCAGTTAAATTCCCTCGCTGTGGAGAGGTGGGAGATGTGGGATTCATATTCCATGTAATTGGTATTGCATGTAATACCAATTGAGTGGTTGAGATTGAAAGTTAATTTTTTAACTTTCAATCTCAACCACTTCATAAAAAATTATTAAAAAATTTAAAAAGCAAAAAGTGAAATTTTTTTGAAAATGTGAGAGAAAAAAAGGAATTTCACCCATGCAATACTTTTTGGAGAGGTGGGAGATGTGGAGGAGGAGGTGAAACTTAGAGAGAGAATACGAGGACCAGGATTAGAGAGAGAAGGTGTGGAGTTTTGGAAAATAAATAATAAATTAATGTGAAGGCATGTCATTAATTTTTAAAAATAAATTCTTGTGAAGGCTAGTCACTAATTTTTAGAAGGATTTTGTTAACCAGTGCCCTTAGGGCAATAGTTAAAGAGCATTAAATGCTTATACTTTATGGGAAATAACAAACTTTTAATATTAAAATAATAAATAGAAAGACTAAAATACTCTTAAAAGTTATTTTTGTTTTATTATTTTAATATTAAAATTTTACTGCTTCCTATAAAGTGGAAGTAATAAATGTACATTTTATTAACCATTACCCTAAGGGTACTCGTTAATAGGACCCTTTTTAGAATATTGATGACATGGGTGGTAGTGTTTTTTTCACCATTAGATCTTATGAAAATTAATAGCTAAGAAAATGTGTAACTCTTATGAAGTTACACTCCATGTAACTTAAACCCATATATATATAAACGTGCACTTATTTGAGATTGAGAGAGTATATGGCAAAGATAAGAATGACGTAAAAGAGAGAGGTGAGAGGGGACCGATTATTGAGTTGGAGAAAAAGAGAGAGGGATATTAGGTGAAATAACATAAATGAGAATTTTTGGGATTATAGAATTACATATATTAAAAATTGATATTAAATAATTTTAATAATGGGTAAAAAAATTTGAATTATTGTTTGGCCGAGTTTTTTCAAAAAAACATATCTTAAAAATCATATATCAAAATTACTTTACATATGAGTTTTTTTAGAACACCCAAAAAGTTGTTTTCACTTTTCAACACTCATTTTCTGTTTTTAACAAAAATACGATGGGAAACTTGTAAATTAAAACCAAATGCTTCCAATCTTGACAAGAGCACCATTTTGTCAATTTGCAAGTAGTGAATTTGTCAATTTGGAGAACTATGATTTGAGTTTGATTTCGTTGGAGAGAGAGAGAGAGAGAGAGAGAGAGAGAGAGAGAGAGAGAGAGAGAGAGAGAGAGAGAGAGAGAGAGAGAGAGAGAGAGAGAGAGAGAGAGAGAGAGAGAGAGAGAGAGAGAGAGAGAGAGAGAGAGAGAGAGAGAGAGATTGTTCACCTTTTTGTGTATATGGGAGATAAGAATTCTACACTCTAGAACTCCCACACACAGATATACAAACAATCAAAGAGAGAGATCAGAGACACCCACGAACAAAGATAAATTTTTTATTTTTTTTACAATCATCTTTATTTAATGGCGAACACTTGAGGTAGAGTTAAATAAATTGAAGGTACTGTAGAAGGATCCTACATTTATGTTGTGTTCATGGAAGTGAAAAGGGTGAGTAGTAGAAATAACAATTTAACTGTTATATAATTTATATTCCTTGCAATAAAGTTAAAAAGTATATAACAATGGATCAGGAGGAAAACTATGATAATCTAGTGCATGCTTCGACAAAGTTGATAAGGTCACATCTTTTTTTATATATAACAATTATATTGTGAAGCCCCAAATTATGATAAGTGTGTGCGTTGAATCTCACATCGGACATATATTTGGTTGAATTTTCATTTCTTAACATTTGCAAGGAGCTCCAATTGCAATTTGACTAGTATTCTTAGGGTATAAGCGCAGATGTGACTAGCGCTTACCTGAGTTGTTACAAATGGGATCAGAGTCAACTTAGTAATCCCGTGTGAGCTCGGATATAATGGGCCCTAAGTTACTTTTTATATAACTATCTTTTAATCCAATCAGTTTGTAAATTGTGAACTATATATCTTTTAAATCTTATTGATCATAATTAATTTTAGATTTAATCATTTTTTTTTTTTTTTTTGTAAATTGTGAACTCTTTATTTTAATCAAAATTAGTGATAGTTTTAAAAATTATGAACCATATAGGTTTAATAAATTTTAAATAATTTAAATAATAAATGTATTTTGCCTTCCTAATATACGAGTCAATACAATAAAAATATAACAATAATAAAACTAAAGAAAAACCTTATTTTTCGTAGATGACAAATGCTATATGAAATCCGCAATTGTCTTTTCTTTTATAAATAAAAATAAAATAAAAATTAGAGTATTTGTATCTCTGATTCTCCAAATGCAAAATAAATAAGTAAATGTTTTGTTTTAGGGAAGTAAAGAAAACTTCTATTAAAGAGATTTACTTATCTATTTCTATTAACATATATCTTGAATATGTTTATAAGAGTAATAAAAAACAAAAAAACAAAAATGAAGCGTTAATCCTTACTTTAAACTTATCAATTCGTAGCAAAACATTTGTTTAACACACTTTTATTTAATGAGTTACGTATGTCATAAGAATAATAAAAGGGAAAAATTATGCATTAATTATTTATATAAATGCAGTATAATGTTTTTAAAATCTACGGGGTCATTAGTCAAATTTCTATATAAAATCTTATTTTCTATATAAAAATATAGAAGGGAGGGAGAAATTTTTAAAAGTCAAGGGGGCCATAGCTCCCCTAGGCCCCCCTCCCTCCACCCTTGCACCTATATAAACCCTATTTTGTATGATTTTTAGTAAAGAAAAGGAAGCAAAAGCATGTGCTATTTAGAGAAAAATCCTTGTGCCTTATGTCCTTGTGCTTTCAATGAGAAACCCATGTTAGTTTAAGATCCATACTAGTGATCAAAAGTTTCCAGTGAGTTCACTGTAGATTAAATTTTCAGGGAGATGGCTTTGAGTGTGCTAGAGGTTCTGGTTCGTGAAACAGACATGTCGTCTGTAAAAGGATTCATGTAAAAGAAGTGTAGAGATTTTGACATTGTTGTGGGTCACATCAGTGAGTTGTCTACTGGGTCATAGAGTTTTGTCACAAAAGGTTATGTTTCTAGTCTCTAAACTCCTTTTATGCATGGAGGATTGCTTTAATTGGACTACATTATCCCAGTAGTGGTTTTTTCTTTGAAAATATTCTTCATCAATTTTCATTTCGTCACCAAACCTACATGTGTTTTTATTGCTTGATGTTTCTTGTTTTATGATTTGGTATTTATATATGTGGTAAATAATAATTATCTAATTGAAATAATTTGATAATTAATTAAATATTTTTGTTGTGTAATTAATATAGGGGTCTAAACTAGAAATTTTCAATTATATATGTATGCGCTAAAAAAACCATTATATTCTATTAAAAATAAATGTTGAACGTATAACTTTCTCTTGGAGATGCGTAACATATTGATGTGTAAATTGTTACAAAAAGTCAAATAAATGTTGAACGTATAACTTTCTCTTGGTTTTATTATTTTTTTTATCTCATTTTACTTTATACACATAAAATAAATATAATAATATTTTTTAATATTTTACAGATGCGTAACATATTGATGTGTCAAAAATTAAAGTTACACAAAAAGTCAACATTTTACAAAAGGAAGATTTGGATGTGACTTCATCAACTTTGATGAGACATTGTTTTATTGTTTCGTTTATCTAAAAGAAGAGGATGATCCCATGCAATTCTTTTTTTCCTCTCACATTTTCAAAACTTTTTCACTTTTTCTTTTTGAATTTTTGAATGATTTTTTATTAAGTGATTGAGATTATGAAATTAATCCTAACTCAAGTATTACAAAACAATTGCCAATAAAAAAAACCCTCCTTTTCTCTCCAATCAAAAAAAGCATAGATCCTTCTTTTTTTCTTCCATCTCGATCCCTTCTCTATTCGTTACTTCAAACCAATCACACGTAAGTTCCGTGTGTAAAGTTATATGCCATTGTTGTGGAGCACACAAGCCCATTGATATTCCTCTATAAATAACACAAATTATTGAGAGTTGTGAACAAAGAGGATTTCCACGAACCAAAATGGCAGAATCTGAATTCAAGGAATGCAAGAACCGCGATGTTCCTATTACCAACCTCTGCTGTGCGAAGAAATGGGTATGATCTCTCTCCCTCTTGATCGATCACTACAAGAAAAATGGTCTTTGGAGACGAATAACTTTCGTCACCATTTCGTTACCGGAGTTATTAGATGATGAACATGGTTTCGTCACATTAAGCTTGTCACTAAAAGTTCTTGTGACGAACTATTTTGTCCCTGAATGATTTTATATAACTAAAAAAACAAAGTAATTGGTGACGCACATGTTTCGTCACTTAATGTTTTCATCACCAAATGTTTTATCTGTTGACAAAATATTTCATCAACATATATTTTTATTTTTTTATTAAGACATGAGGTGACGATAGTATTTCGTCATGTAAAGTTTTCGTCACCTAAAGATTTATGTGATGACAAATTATTTCGT
>OU015762.1:16785650-16798895 GCA_907173295.1 Fagus sylvatica | reverse complement strand
AATACTAAAACTCGATCAAGTAAGACAGGAACCCGCTCAAGAGAAATTGTGTAATTCAGAACTCCAAATCTCGTTTTCTGAATTATTTTAAGGGACAATTACACTTTACTATCCTGAAATTTGACCTATTTTGATCTCCCGATCTCCCCAAAACTTTCGATTTGAACAATTTACCCTCTAATTGGGCTCAAGTGCACGTTTGGTACCCTCTCTATCCAAATTGCTTTTAAATCAGACCAAAAAGTAACTCATGTGCAACATTACATGACCCTTCTGCCCCTGAAAATACGAAAATACCCTTAGCTCCACAATTTTTTTTTTTTTGGCAAAATCCAAAAATACCCTCACCTGCCCCCACCAATCACCTCTTAGAAAAAAACATTTTTTTTTTTTCTTTTTCTTCGAGAAAGAATGAATTTCTATGGTATTTCTAATAGCCATTCAATACAAACCTTTTGACCAAAAAAACAAAAACCATGTTTTGGCAGTGGCATACATAAGATATTGTGCATACTTAGTGGATTATGACATACATAAAGTCACCAAGTTACCTTCTTTTATTCTATGAACAATTACACCAGTGGATTCAATAAAAGCATTTTTTTTTTTCCTTTTTGATGAATAATTCTTAGAGTAACAGGCTAAGAGAAAATCTTATGGGCGACTTTGATGGACATGGCTACAGAAAATCATGTGGGGGAGGGGATAGAGGATGGAAACAATGGTGGTCCCTAAATCAAACCCACACCTTCTTCTTCTTCTTTCTCTCTCTCTCTCTTCTCTCTCTCTCTCTTTGAGTTTTTCCTTACCACCTTATGCATCGTCGCCATCAAATAGTGCTCGCCAATCAAGCCGTGCAACTCCGTCAAGATCTGGTCTAGTAACAACCACACCCAGATCAAACCCACTGGCTTTGAGGCACGATGAATCGCTATCTTTAAGACTAGATTTGCCCCCTCTCCACAAAGATTGCTAAGGGTTCAAGCAAATAGTCTCCAAGATACAACAAAGCCTAAGAGTAAATGATAGCAATTCAATTTTACTCTTAAGAACTTCTTAGAACAATAAGTTTCTCTCTGCCTTAATAACTAAACAAGAAATCCTTTGTGATGCCCCGCACCACTTAATGGTTTAATTAATTATATTGGTTCGAAACTAATAAAGGATTATAAGTTTAATAAATTTATGTGGTAAGTAAATTTAATTTGGATTATCACTACACTACATTACATTAGTAATGAAAATGGATATAGTTTAATTATAACCAAACTATAATAAGGCATCAAGGTAATTAATAGATTACAAGAGGGGCAAAATGGTCATTTCATACCTAGTTTTGAAGTCCAATAGAAACTAACCATTTGGAAAAGCTTTACACTTACCCTCCTTATGCATAAGGACACATGGCAAGCACTAATAACACATCCCCTCTCTTATATTGACCGGCCATGCATTGCTTCTCATTTGATTTCTTTGTTTCAAGAAGAAAAGAAGGGAAGGAAAGAGAGAGAAACTCTCCTTCTGCTGGCCGAAAACTCCTTGGAGGAAAAATCTCCATAGTTGCTCTCCTTCAAGCTTCCCTCCATCAAGAAAAGGATAAGCTCTTGTTAGGGCTTATATTCCCAAACCTTAAAAGGTAAATTCCTCAAATTCTCTAGGGTTCCATGGAGTTTAATTGGGGTTTTGTAATACCCGGTCCCAAAGGAAAAAAAAAAAAAAAAGAGTTTTTGTTTAAGTGGGTAACTTAGTAATTTTAATTGTGGGGTAAAAATACAAATAAATCAATTATTTAAGAAGTTTGTAGAAATAAAAATAAATAAGTTGTAACCCTAGCAATATTAGAGTATAAATAGAGTTATAAACTTTATTCAACACTTATAGACACTCTTTGACGGCAAAATTTGAAGGATTTCAAGAAAAGATTAATTGGAGAATTCTTTAAGGTAAGAGCATAGAAAACTTTTCTTTTAGATTTAATTACTATTGATGAATATCATAGTCTGAATCAGCCAAATTTAGGAGCAATACGTAGTAGAATTGCTGCATAGGAACTATGAATACCATATCTATATTTACTGTTTGATTTCCTAGACTAGGCATGAGTATAGGTTTGACGTGATAGAGATTGATGGCCACTGTACATGCAGCAGTAAAAGAAAAAGAAAGAAAAGAAAAGAAATAAAAGGTAGCCTAGTCCATTGACGTGAAGAAAGAAAAAGAAACAAAAAGAAAATATATAAAAGATAAACAAGTCCTAGTCTTTAACGTGAAGTATGGGTTAATACTGCTGTACATGCAGTCAAAGAAAAAGAAACAAAAAAAACAAAAGAAAGAAAATAAATAAAAATAATAAAACTTGTCATGGCTATAGCTATTGACGTGAAAGCATGGAGAAGGATTTAGGCCAATATTAGGCAGTCCAGTGAATAAATTAGTTGCTAAGTAAATAGCATTGTTTATGTCAATTAATGTATTTTGATTATTGTATAATTGATTAGGATCTGATTTGTGAGATTTGAAAAGAAAAGAGAAAAAGGATTACATTATCTATTACTTGCAAGAGGTAAGTAACCTTTATCCTTAACTAGTATTTTCTCAATTTTATATATTAAATATTCCTATTTGCGAACTTATTATTATAGTTTATTATTCTATTATGCCAAAATCAACTTTGTTTCGAAATATCAGAAAAATCATTGTATTTGTAAAGTATTGTTTACTTCAAAAATTCGGATCAAGCATGTGATTATATGTTACAAGAATCTTTATAAAGCTTATTTGTTAAACTGATTTGTTTTTGTACATAATTTGAATAAGGTTTGAAAATCACTATGTTTTGGAATTCAAATATATTTTAAATGTGTTTTGATATTTGAAAACTCTCAGTCTGACTATGTTCTGGGCCCCGCCAATGGGGATTATACGTTGGTACCGAAACTAGTTTCATTCTGGGGTTTGCCACCGACCTATGTGTGGTTTTTGGGCCTTGTCACAAGGATAATGTGGCCGTAGTCACTAAAGACTGTTTAGTATATGTATTATATCTATATCTGTATCCGAATCTGAATTTGAATCTGTATCTGAATCTGAATCTGTATTTGAATCTATATCCGTATCTGTATTTATTTCCGAATATGTTTAATTTACTGTTTGCAAATAAAATAATATATTTTATTTTATGAACTAAACCAAATGCTTTATCAAAGCAATCATTTGAGAATTTTGTATTACCTATGTATATCCGTTTTTAACTAATGTGTGTTTGATCCGACTGGATAAGATATTGGTTATTTACTGGGCCATTCCCAGCTCACCCCCTGATTTATTAGCCAAACATTTCAGGGATTCTGAGGAATTAGTTAGAGCAAATGTTGCAAGGGAGTAGTGTGGGAAGAAAGTTAGACAAGATTATCAAGCGTATCATGATTGCTATTTTTGTGATTTTGTGAGACACCTTTGTTTAAGAAAATTTTGGATTAGTGATGTTATGAAATTTAATTATTTGATACATCCTTGATTAGTGGATTATTTTGGAGATTTTAATTTCATTTGGTGCTAGTATTGTAATTCGTTAGTGAGGCTTGGCACACTTGTAAGGCAAAGCATTATGGGTGTGCGGCCGTTGTCACGTGTCGAGCTCATGCTTTGGGTTCGGGGCGTGACAGGTTTTCAACTGAAATTTCATGCATGTGATAGATTAGGTGAAATCTTAGCTTTTCATGTATGTTTTGAAATGGGTATAGTTGAAATTGTTGGTTGATCTTCATGATTCCTACACTTTGAGGTTATGGGTTTGTAGAAATATGATTTTGGGTTAGGGAAAATGGATTTTTATGGACATGCATGTAGGATTTGAAGTGGTAGTTGCTGGAAATTTTACTGCTCTGTCAGATCTGCGTGAACAGTGAACTTTCATGGAAATTCTGTTCTTATTGGAAATAGATATGAGGAAACGGTTTTCTCTAGGGTAATATATCATATGTCTAGGTTATGTATATGAAATTTCATAGAAAAATATTGAGTTTTGATAATTATTTGTTATTTTACAAGAAAACTGTGCAAATCTGTCAATTTGACAGATTCTGTGTTTGTCGGTTTGAAATTGCATAATAAATCCAATATTTGGAATTTAAGTGATTGGAATAATTTTCTGGAACCCTAGGATGTATATGTTATTGATGGAATTATCCCCATGCCATTTTAGCATATAATGAATTGTGGGTACTGATTTAAAGTCACTTTAAAATCTGTACTGACTGATTTGAGTTCATTAAAGTACCAGAATTTTAATAAATTCTAGATATACTATTTTGAGCTGAAATTTTGATGATAGGTGTTAAATATATGGTGTTACCTCACAGTAAGATTTTAGGATATTTTGATGTTTCTATGTTTCTAAGTTTGTCAAATGAATTTTATAGGATACTGTTCCTGCAGAAAATCTTTTAAAGATGAGTTGAAAACACTGAAAGTTAGAAGAATTTATTCTTGCAATTGGACTAGTGAATTGAGTTGAAATTTGGTATGCATGATAAATAATGTGTTTACTAAATGGGTGAATTTTTATATGTCCTAATTATACCATCTAGTATAGAAAAGAAATATTTTGAGTCCTGCAATACGGTTTCTGTTTTAGGCAGTAAATAGAACTAGTTTTGATGTTTTGCCACTATTGCTTCGTTTGCTTGTTTGGTTGCCTTTGGGTTGCGATATAGAGACTCCTAGGAACCTAAATAGGGTAAGGATGTGAGAAGGATTAGAAAACCTATAGAATTGATAGTTAAGGGAAGCCATGAGTGCTTTTGTGAGTTAGAATGTCTGCTAATCATTGGATTTTAATATCCTTTGGTCTAGGGACTGAACAAGGAAAGTAGAGGACTCCACTGCAAGCTTTGAGACTGCTGTGCTGCTGCTGGATCGAGGTAAGGGAATGTGCCATGAAAATTTAATAGTCCATGTTTTAAGAATATATCTATATATGTTTTATCAATGCTTTCAGTAAATTCAGTTTGATACTTGTTTATAAAGAAAACGTGCATTGATTTAGAAATAGTTTTAAGTTAGTATAGTTAAGACAGATTTTAGAAGCAAGTTGTGGATATGCTATGAGTTTTGGCTTAGTAAGGCAAGAGAGAGATTGAAAAATAAACAAGCATGATATGTTTTATGAACATTTAAAACAGTTTTGAGTGTGATGCCTTGTAGACTGACAACCCAAGGCCTACGAGGGGATCGTATGCCCTAAAGACATGGCAACAGGCCTCGAGGGGTTTTATTCCCTGTAGACCGGCAACAAGTAAGGCCACGAGGGGTTGTATTCCCTGAAGATATGGCAACCCAGGCCATGAGGGGATCTTCGGATCTTTGTAGACTGGCAAGAAGGCCACGAGGGGTTTTATACCTTGTAGACATGGCACCAGTAAGGTCACGAGGGGCAAAATCTTAAAGATAAAGTTCAGTTACATGTTCCATATAGTTTTGCTATTTTATGCAATATTATGAGATAAGTTTTCTCTTCAGAACAGTTTAAGGGAACATGTTTAGTTTACATATAAAGGAATCATGCTATATGTTCAGATTTCAATAGTTATATTATGCCTTACAAGTTATCAGATATTATGTTCATCAGTATGAAACATATATGTTCAAGAAGCTCATGAAATTATTTTAGCCTGAATTGTTTATACGCAAGTCATATCCACAAAGATTATTCTGTTTATCATGCATTCATGCATACTGTTAAATCTTCATGTCACGCCTCCCTTACTGAGCAAAGTGGGTTGCTCAGATTGCAGGAACACTTTTTTTTGTGCAGCCAAGAGTCTCAGCATGGAGGAGCAATTTTGTTGTATCTAGAAACTAGTCTTAGACGTTTTGAGCTTTTGTGTATATATAGCAGAAGAGATGTATATGTTTAAATAGTCTTCCGCTGTATTAAAGTTATTTTGTCCACATATTGATGTATTTTGTATAAACAGTTATAAATGCTCTGACTACTATCACTTCCTTTAGGTGGACTAGTATATTCAATTATTTTGTAAAGGAATACGTTATTATATTATGGGAGTTCCTAACCCAAATAGAAGTTAAAGAATCAGGATGAGAGAATAGAGAAAATAAGAAAGAAAAATTTATACTCCTTTTAGTTGGTTCGTGTTAATATCAGGCACAGGCTTGGTATTAGCATGCGGGTCCGACTCCGAATCATATTACGGATTTAGGTCGTGACATCCTTTATATTGCAAGTGAATAACAAGTCAGGAGTCATCATGAAAAGACACAACATTTGCCTTTAACTGCCATTAACCGCCTATAACTGCCGAGATCCAGTTGACTAGACCACCAATCTAGGCAACTGGATCAAGGCAGAAACTCCAGATGCAGCTCAAAACAACGAAAGTGCTTAACTTCACGTTTTGAGCAAGCAGAACCTCAAGGAGGGCTTTGTTTATCGGTTATAATGTAGGCTGGGTTTGGGCTGTGAAAAAAAAGTTATAAAGGCTCTAATTCCCCAATGTACCCCCAAGTGTGAACTCCAAGGATCGGATTTGCTTCGTGACTTCTTTCCTTTGCTTTTTCCTTCACGTCTTCTTTGTATTTGTGTTGACGCATTTGACTTTTCTTATCTTTGTGTTTGCATCCTTTGTCAGAGACATCTTTCTTTTTGTATGTTCACGTTTGTGTCAAGTGTTCTCAATTTGCTTCATTCTTATTGAAGATTGATGCCTTTGTCGAGCATGTCCTTGTTCTTTTGTTCTTCCTTCCTTGACACTTTGATCTTAAGAAAGAAATCCATGATCTCCTTTTTGTGCACATCTAGAATTCCCACCCCAGATTTGGTTTATGGGTTTCAAGAAAGAAAATGCTCATTTTTTTAAGGCTCAAATTGGCTAGCAAGTGATTGCATTTGTAAGGGGTTGACAAGAATATTTGGGTTTAATAAAAATAGCCTCCTATCCTTGGTAGAGCTTGCTTTTGGCATGCAGCGTTTGAGCTCTTTTGATAAGTTCTTTCTTGGAAGTAACTCTTTTTTTTTTTTTTTTTTTTTTTTTTTTTTTTTTTTTTTTTTTTTTTTTTCTATCTTCTCTTTGTGGAGCCTTAATTTTTGCTTAGGCAGCCCTTTCGGGTTTTTGACCTAACAAGCTTCCATTTCTCTTTTGCATGGATGATCCATTGTAAGCCCAACTATCAGGATACTTTTCTGAATAAATGTGCAAGAATGTGACAAATCATGACCAGATTTAGAAGGAATTTCGGAAGGAGTGACTCGAGATCTCTCAATGACCTTATTTCCTTGATTTTCTCTCTAGGATCCATTATTTTGTTGTTCCAAGTATTTGGCGACAATTTTTATATGAATTGAATGAAAATGGTCCTCTTATCGGTGCAAATTGATTGGTCAAGTGATGTGACCATATGATTTGTCATTTGTTGCCCAAGAAAGAATATTTCAAAAACTTGATTTTCCAAAAGTACTTTCTATGTGTCTTTTTAGGATACAATTTTTTCTTCTTCAAAAAGATGTGAAAACATGGGAGCTACAAGATTGTCTTCACAGTTTCCCACTAGTCGTCAAATTTTGAGCAATTGTATTTCTCGGGATGTTAACCATTTTTCTTGAAAATCTGAATTTTAACCTTTTCTCCAAAACACGTCACCACTGCCCACACAACCAATTTAAACTTCTCTGTGATTCAGTCCGCATCTCTTAACCATTGAGGGGCCGTGAATTTTAACCACTGAGGCTCTGCTAGCAAGCCCGATTCAACACAGCACCTTCCATGTGTCCAACAGAGCCAGCTTCACGGGCCTCTACTCCCCTGTCATACAGAGCCCATCATAGAGCCCAACCCCCATTTTACCCATACTGAACCCACCCATTGTGTGCCACTGAGAGAATTTTACCGTGTGAGGTGTGACCCACATGTATTTCAACTAGGGTCCCACTCCAACCAATTTTACACCATTGAGGTGTGATTCAAAAATGAGAAAATATGCCGTTATTGAAAAAGAAATGTATTCCCATTTTGTATTTTTTTCATTTCTCCAGAATGTTTTTTACCGATTTAAAATAATATCAAGAATTTATTTTTTATTTTAAAAAGCAAAATCAAAACTCAATCATAATCACAACCATCTCACCGTTAAACCCATCACACAGCTGCCACCATCAAACTCATCATACCTCCAAACAAAAGTGGTCTGCCTAATGCTATTGTTTGTTAGGGCTTTACGATAATTTTCAATGCTGATATAATGTTGCGACAATAAAACAATTAGAGTAAAAAAGCTCAATGCACAAAAACAAAAATAAGTTACACACACGTGGACGATCACAAATAAGGACTAATATCTAAAGTGTACTCAAACATCATTAATACCCCCCACAAATTATACATACACCAATTTGTTCGGGGGCCTTAATCAACACAATAGAGACCAGACGATCACAAATAAGGACTAATATCTAAAGTGTACTCAAGGCTTCGTTTTACATCATGGATCCCAAAAGAAAAATACCCCCCACAAATTATACATACACCAATTTGTTCGGGGGCCTTAATCAACACAATAGAGACCAGACTCGACACACATCCCAATATTTTTTTGTTTTACTATGTGCTTTGTCATGTAACCTAAAGTAATTTTTGTACTTTTATATCTATTGTTTATTTTATTGTGCTTCCAAACTTATTATTGAAAATATATTCTTTAGTTTAATGACTTTTTACTACCCCTGCTGGACGTAGTACTATTTTTCAGTTATATTTGCATATACAAAAATGGTATTTATTGTTTTAGTAAAAATAATTATTCAATGTTCAATTTTCAATTTTCACATAATTATCCAATCTATATCTTTTATATATATTTATTTTATGATAAGACTTTACCAATAAAACTATTTAGAATCCACAATTATAAATCTATTAAATGGCCTAAATTATAACAAAATTCCTCATTTTACATAATAACGTTATGGATATGGGTTCATCAACTCTAATGAGGCTTCGTTTTATCATGGTTTCTTTGTACGTGGATCCCAAAAGAAAACCTATCCCTCCAATTCTCCTCTTGTCCGATCAAAATAAGCATCAATTCTTTTTTTTACTTTGCATTCATATTCCTTCTCTATTAATTCTTTCCTTCCCAACAATCACACGTACGATTCCGTGTGTAAAGTGCAATGGCATTCTTGCACAGGATACATGCCTAATGACTTCACTCTATAAATAATGCAAATTACGCCATAGTTTTTGAGAAAGTGATATCTAGAAACCAAAACTGAAGTCATGGCAAAGGATAACAAGCCCTGCGAAACCAACCTCTGCAATGAACTCGGTATATATGTTCTCTTTCCCTTTTCAAGGTTATTTGACTATTATTTTGTTCCTTATTTATTTCATTTAAAATTCATAAAACTACGTCATGATTGTCATATTTTCTAGCCTATATATACTACGTTGGAACCCTTATCTATGGCATATATATATGGTATGAAGGTAAGAAAAATAACCCCAAAATTCCTAAACCCCATGCAAACCCGTCAAACAAATGGATATTATTTCAAATCTGGCTTTTTCCCAAATTCTCTTTTAATAGAATTAAGCAATTAGAATAAGGCCAAATTACAAAAAGACTCCCTGGAGTTTGGGTCAGTTGCAAAACATACCCTTTCAGGTTTCAATTTTATGTTATTGACCCTTGAGGTTTAAGAATTGGTCAAAGTGATCCCTCTGTTAACATTATGTCTACTTTTTTTCTTTTGATAAGTAACATTATGTCTACTTTTACTATAAGAAATTTAGGCTAAAATATTGTTTTTATCCCTAAACTTTATATGAAGTTCATTTTTTCGTCCCTTAACTTTAAAAAGTTCGTTTCTCATCCCTGAATTTTGAAAATGTTTGTTTTTATACATGAATTTTCGTCATTTAAAAAAAAAAAAAAGGTTCAGGGACGAAATTTCACGTGTAAAAACAAACTTTTTCAAAGTTCAAGAACGAAAACCGAATTTCATGCAAAGTTTAGAGACGAAACCAATAGTTTAATAAAAAATTTATTTATTTATAATAAAATTGAATAAAAATCCATTTTAATGTAGAATGAATGTTAACAGAGGGGTCAATTTTATTAAAATTTGACCTTAGAATAACGATGGTTTCTTGAATATTTTGAGCCAACGAAAGATGGAAGTGGCATCACAAAAAAATAATATGATCATATATATAGTGCTATTCTCTTGAAATAAAGGGATAATGATGTCTCAACTACATTCAAGACATGTTATTTGTGGAGTATGTCTATGCTATGTACCATTGTTAAACGATTTTTTCTTTTCTAATTTGCTCTAATATGTGGAAGATAATATATGATCAAGCTTGATGTCTAAACAATTTGATAGGAGTTTTGGTGGCGCAGAGACTTATATGAAGTGAGGCAATGAAAAGACAAAGTATTTAGCTAACAATAACATGTCATGATAGATGATACAAATGAAATATTCTGTATTTACATGATCCAGTAGCACATCATTCATTTGACTTTTATTTTTTTGTTAAGTAATTTCTTTGACCATTATTGACTCTGATCTACAACTGCTTGGTTGAAATTGTTACCAAACCTTAACCCAACAGTTACTAGATTGTGTATATATTTAAATATTCCTAATGTGTATTACAACAATCACAATGACACCAAGATATTATCGTCCAATTCATTACTTACATAAAATACAGTCGTACCCAAAAAAAAAAAAAAAATTGAAGCACAACAATTTTTACAAAATATTTAACAATCGTCGAGGTGTCTAGTTGTAAATGGTAACTAATAAAATGATGTTTTGGTGAGTCTATATGAGAACTAATAAAAATATATATGGTAATGCAGATGTTATGAAAAATGTTGTGACTATAGCATTATTCTTAGAAATAATACTCTAAATAATTCTATCACCAAAAGTTTCTAAATGTTTTTTCAAAGAAAAGTTTCATTATTATTTTTAAATTATTTTAATAATTTATCTTAAATTTTTTGTTTTAATAATGAAAGTTGGATTTTATATATTGTACTTGCCGATAGTAACTCGATGTAATTATTATTTGCCGTATGACAAAATTTTGTCATTCAATAGACTATAAGAAAGAAATAAGTTGTATTTGCATGATATCCATGATGACATTATTCATTTTCTAATGTATTTAAATCTTCCCAATGTATTGTAGCAATCACACTGACACCAAGACATTATCGTCCAACTCATTACTTACTTAAAATACAATCGTACTCTTTACTAATCGATACTGGGGTGGAAAAGTATGAGGGCGGTGTATTTGAAGCTGGCGGCCACAAATGGTGGGCTCTAATGCATTACTCTCAGCATTCTTTGTAATATTAGCACATAAATGTGTGTCTCATCATGTACTTTGTCTTCTTTTGCAGGAGGTTGTCTCTCTATCCTAAAGGGAACCTAAAAATGAATGTGATTGATCACATCTCCCTTTATTTGGAAATTCTTGATACAGAAAAGTATCCTCTTGGTTGGGAGGTTAATGCTAGCTTCAAACTGTTCGTGTTTGATCAAAAAAGGGACAAGTTCTTGACCAATCAAGGTTTGGTCTCTCTAGATTGATACATATGCAGAAATGTGTAATTGTACATGTACAATATTATTTACTATATTTCATGATTGTATTTGCTATATATCTTGTAGATGTTGATGGGACAATTAGAAGATTTCATGACGTGAAGACTGAATGGGGCTTTAACAAATTTCTCACTCTTAACTCTTTCAATCTTCGTTGTAATGGATACCTTGTCAACGATTGTTGTGTATTTGGTGCTGAGGTTTTTGTTCATGAACGTAGTGGCAAACGAGAGTTTCTTTCCATGATAAAAGAACCTCCCAATGGTGTTTTTACTTGGAAGTTGGAAAACTTTTCGGCACTAAATAAAGTAGCTTATTATTCTCAAGTATTCCCTGTTGGAGATTTAAAATGGTATTTTATTATTGGAAGTTTCACTTTTCATTGTTATAAAAAGGAAAGCTACCATTACTAAACTTATTAACAATTATTTCTAACTCTTTGTTATTGAATCTAGGAAATTGCTGCTTTATCCCAAAGGAATTTCTGATGGAGTTCCCAAAGCGATTTCTCTCTTCCTCTGTTCATGTGATTGTCTTGATCATTGTTTTCAACCTGAGTACAAATATTTTGCAGAATTCAAGCTGCGGATAAAAGACCAACTCAACAACAAACATGTTGAAAATTCAAGTAAATCCTTTTTTTCAATCATTTCATTTTCTATTTTTTTTTGGTGAGCTTTTAAATTTTTTTTGTGGTGAGCTTTTAAAAAAATAAATATATATATTGTTTTTCTTTCAGGTAAACACTGGTTTTCTAACTCTTCGAACGAGTGGGGTTTTTCACAATTCTTGTTTCTGAAGGATCTCCAAGATTTGTCCAAGGGGTTTCTTAAGAATGACACCTTAATTGTGCAAGCAGAAATTTTACTTATGTCTACTATTAATTAATCCCTTGGTAACAATACATATTTACCTCTGAATGTCATTTGAGGAGACTGGGATTATCATTACTACAATTTTAAATATTTTGATAATAAAATACTTTTAATTTGCAATGGTTAATTATTCTGAAATTGTTTCTCTAATCCCTAGTGAGTATATATATATAGAATTACATGTGCATGGGTTTGAGATTTGAGAGAGTATATAGGAAAGATAAGGATTATGTGAGAGAGAGCGGAGAGGGGACTGCTTATTGAGTGGGTGAAAAAGAGAGAGAGGGATTTTAGGTCAAATAACATACATGAGAATTTTTGGGATTATAGAATTGCATGTATTAAAAATTGATATTAGATAATTTTCTTAATGGGTAAAAAAAATTGAATTATTGTTTGTCCGAGTTTATTAAAAAAAAAAATCTTAAAAATCATGTCTCAAAATTACTTTACATATGAGTTTTTTGAGAACACCAGAAGTGGTTTTAACTTTTCAACACTCATTTTCTGTTTTTAACAAAAATACGATGACAAACTTGTAAATTTAAATCAAATGAGTGTTGAAATTTACAAGTTTGCCACCGTATTTTACAAGTAGTGAATTCGTCAATTTGGAGAACTATGATTTCAGTTTGAGTTTAAGTTTGATTTTAGTGGAGAGAGAGAGAGAGAGAGAGAGAGAGAGAGAGAGAGAGAGAGAGAGAGAGAGAGAGAGAGAGAGAG
>OU015762.1:16716432-16785550 GCA_907173295.1 Fagus sylvatica | reverse complement strand
ACTTTCTCAAAAACTATGGCGTAATTTGCATTATTTATAGAGTGAAGTCATTAGGCATGTATCCTGTGCTAGAATGCCATTGCACTTTACACACGGAACCGTACGTGTGATTGTTGGGAAGGAAAGAATTAATAGAGAAGGAATATGAATGCAAAGTAAAAAAAAGAATTGATGCTTATTTTGATTGAACAAGAGGAGAATTGGAGGGCTAGGTTTTCTTTTGGGATCCACGTACAAAGAAACCATGATAAAACGAAGCCTCATTAGAGTTGATGAACCCATATCCATAATAAGTTTGGAATAGCACAATAAAATAAATAATAGATATAGAAGTACAAAAATTACTTTAGGTTACATGACAAAGCACATGGTAAAACAAAAAAAAATATTGGGATGTGTGTCGAGTCTGGTCTCTATTGTGTTGATTAAGGCCCCCGAACAAATTGGTGTATGTATAATTTGTGGGGGGTATTAATGATGTTTGAGTACACTTTAGATATTAGTCCTTATTTGTGATCGTCCACGTGTGTGTAACTTAGTTTTTGTTTTTGTGCATTGAGCTTTTTTACTCTAATTGTTTTATTGTCGCAACATTATATCAGCATTGAAAATTATCGTAAAGCCCTAACAAACAATAGCATTAGGCAGACCACTTTTGTTTGGAGGTATGATGAGTTTGATGGTGGCAGCTGTGTGATGGGTTTAACGGTGAGATGGTTGTGATTATGATTGAGTTTTGATTTTGCTTTTTAAAATAAAAAATAAATTCTTGATATTATTTTGTCGGTTTCTGGAGGTTGGGAATTTTCTGGAGCTGTAACAGGTGTGTGGTTGGAGTGGGATAGTGTATGTGGGTCGGTATTAGTGGCATGGGTGGGTTCAGTATGGGTATGGGGGTTGGGCTCTATGATGGGCTCTGTATGAAGGGGAGTAGAGGCCCGTGAAGCTGGCTCTGTTGGACTGGAAGGTGCTGTGTTGAATCGGGCTTGCTAGCAGAGCAGTGGACACGGCCCAAGAAGAGATGCGGACTGACCAGAGAAGTTTATTGGTTGTGTGGGCAGTGGTGACGTGTTTTGGAGAAAAGGAAAAAGATTTTCAAGAAAAATAACATCCCGAGAAATATAAAGACGACTAGTGGGAATGTGAAGACACTTGTAGCTATGATGAAGAAGATTGTATCCTAAAAAGACACATTGAAGGGAACGAGGTTGGAGTTTGTGAGAATTATAAGGCCGAAGATTGGGCCAACATGCACATCCAAAAGTTTTGAGAAATAAATAATTAGGAACAGAATTAAAAAAATATTTCAAAAGGTGATTTATTTTGAAGAACATTTGTGGGAAGACGGTTAATGAGGTAGCAAACAGTTTGAAAGGCATCATCCCAAAAGCGAAGTGGCATATGAGCATGAGATAAAAGAGAGAGACATGTTTCAACTACATGACGATGTTTGCACTCAATGGAGCCTTGTTGTTGATGAGTGTGAAGACAGGAGACACGGTGAACAATGCCACAATTTTTGAAAAATGTTGAGATGGTGCGATATTCGCCTCCCCAGCCGGATTGAACGGATTTAATTTGAGTTTTAAAAAAGTGCTCAACATATTTTTGAAATTGAAGAAAAATATTAAATGCGTCACTCTTTTTGGTCATGAGATATAACCAAGTATAACGACTAGAAGCATCTAAAAAAAAAAGACATAATATTTAAAACCATGTTGAGAGGAAATTGGGGATGGACCCCAGACATCAGTGTAAATTAAATCCAATGGAGAATTATATTGAGAAGACGAGGGAGAGAATGAAAATTGCTTGCTTTTGGAATTAAGATATGCTAAACAAAAATTTTTATTTGAATCAAAAAGTATAGGGAGACCAAAACGAGAGATAATTTTAAAGACAGTGCGAAGGGTAGGATGCCCTAATCTAGAGTGCCATTGTGGATGGGAAACACGTTCTCCAACGAATGCTGTAGGAGAATTTTTATTTGACTGGTGATGTTTGTTGATGGAGAAAGGAAAAGGATAAAGTCCATTTCTACTCGGGCCGTGCAGTACTATTCTCCCCGTAGCCTGATCCTTCACATTGAAAAATTTAGGATGAAGTTCAACAAAGGTATTAGTGTCAGCAGTAAATTTCTGAATTGAGAGCAAATTTTGAGAAATTTGGGGAACATGTAAGATATTATTTAATTGAAAAGATGAAGTGGGAGAAAGAAGTTGGGTGGTCCCAACATGTTTAATAGAAATGCTTTTACCATTAACAACACAGATTTGTTCATGGCCTTGATATTCGTTAGCACGAACATTTAGATTGGCAAGATCAGCTGTGAGGTGATGTGTAGCATCGAAATCAGCATACCAGTTGTCATCAGTGGGTGACTGAGGGGTTGCAAGAAGAGCTTGCATGTTGGAATCACTGGAGTATGAGTTATCAAAGCAGTGATAACATGTAAGAGCCAGATGACCAAATTTGCCACAGACTTGGCAAGTGGGACGAGATCCATTGGTGGAGAAGCCACGACCACGACCACGACCACGATTGGGGCCTTGTCCAGAAGTGTTACGGCCAGACTGAGGATTAGAAGAGAAACGGCCTCCACACCCATGAGAAGAGCCACCACAGGAAGAAGGTCCACTACGGTTGGCGAAGTGAGCGCCAGCAAGGGATGATGAATCCAAATCAAACAACCAAAGAAGACAAAGCTCAAAAGAATATAGATAAAGATCACTTACTTATAAAGTAGGAGATTATTCTTGTTAGAGTTGCTGTGATAAACCACCACTGTGGTTATCTCTTCTTGTACTTATCTCTTATGTAAATCTGTATAAATAACATATACACCTTGACCAATTGGTAAGGCAAAATACAAACAAACAGTCTGCTCTATTAACCTTAACATATTTTAAATCCTAAAAAACATTAATGCGTAGAAATGAAAAAAGTACAAAATAAAATACATTATTCTATTTCAATAACGCATATTTTCTAACTACATTGGATGGAAGGTTGATATTGACAAGTATTGTACACTTGAATGACTAAATTGATAAAATTAAAAATCTATGGACCAAAATCACAAAATGTAAAAAAAAAAAAAAAAAAAAAAAAAAAAAAAAAAAAAAAAAACGTATATTCTGAACTAGGAGTTCATCTTTCTGTTGGAACTAGCCAGGCCAGCCCCACCTAATTCTGGTCAAATCTTTTACCTTTTCATATAAAAATTAGAGCAACACCAACATAGAAAAGGACCAACGAGAAGATTCCTTATTAGCACCATTTCAGGCAACACAATTGGTACATTCCAAAACAAAAACAATCTAAAGGCATGCATTTGGCAAGCTGTGATCAAGATGGGATAGTGTTATTTTGTTTTTTTTTTTGTTTCTTTTTCTCTTAAAATCAGATGGGATTATTAATTAAAGTTATTTTCTAATACATAAATAATTGTTTTAAAGATAACTATTTTCAAAAAGTTATTAATTATTTTGAAAGGTCATATTGTTCAGAAAATGTGCTAATTCAAAATAAAGAATTATAAAACTTCATTGTCTATAAATTAATGAAAGACATAAATCATTGTCAAATCCATAATTTAAAAAAGGGAAGAAGAAAAAAATTTGTCTTTGTTCATGGGTGGCTCTGATCTCTCTCTTTGATTGTTTGTATCTATGTGTGTGGGAGTTCTAGAGTGTAGAACTTCCTATTTCCCATATAAGCAAATTAAAGGTGAACAATCTCTCTCTCTACACCAAAATCAAAATCAAACTCAAACTTAAATCATAGTTCTCAAAATTGACAAATTCACTACTTGCTGCAAATTGAGAAAATGAAAATGGTGCTCCTGTCAGGATTGGAAGCATTTGGTTTAAATTTACAAGTTTTCCATCGTATTCTTGTTAAAAGTAGAAAACGAGTGCAAAAAAGTGAGGAAAAAAAAAAAACCACTTTTGGGTGTTCTAATAAAACTCATATGTAAAGTAATTTTGAGACATGATTTTCAAGATATGTTTTTGGAAAAAATTTGGCCAAATAATATTCTTTAGTAAATGTTACGGGTTTAATTTTTAAGCTTACTGTTAGAATTTGGAAACACGTTTTAAAAACTTGAACCAAATAAGCTTTAGAATTTGGAAACCGTTTTAAAACTTGAACCAAATAAGCTTCCCTAATTATTATAATTCATTTTTTTTACTAATTATGAAAATTATTTAATACCAATTTTTAATATATTTACTTCTAAAATCCCAAAAATTATCATTTATGTTATTTGACCCAAAATCCCTCTCTTTTTCTCCCACTCAATAACCAGTCCCCTCTCCCCTCTCTCTTTCACGTATTCCTTATCTTTCCCATATACTCTCTCAATCTCAAACCCATCACCCATGCACCTATATTTTTATATATACACTCACTGGGGATTGGAGAAATAATTTTAAAATAACCATAGCAAATTAAAAGTATATTAATATCAACATCTTTACAATTGTAGTAATGATAATCCCAGTCTCCTCAAATGACATTTTGAGGTAAATATGTACTGTTACTAAGGGATTACTTAATAGTAGATATAAGTAAAAATGTTGCTTGTACAATTAAGGTGTCATTCTCAAGAAACCCCCTGGACGAATCTTGGAGATCCTTCAGAAACAAGAATTGTGAAAGACCCGCTTGTTCGATGAGTTAGAAAACCAATGTTTACCTGGAAATTAATATATATATAAAGGCCTTACCTAAATTTTCTACATGTTTGTTGTTGATTTGGTCCCTTATCCGCAACTTGAATTCTGCAAAAAATTTGTGCTCAGGTTGAGAACAATGATCAAGACAATCACATGAACAGAGTAAGAGAGAAATCGCTTTGGAAACTCCATCATAAATTCCTTTGGGATAAAGCAGTAATTTCCTGGATTCAATAAAAAGAGTTTAAAATAATTGTTAATAAGTTTAGTAATGGTAGCTTTCCTTTTTATAACAATAAAAGTGCAACTTCCAATAATAAAAATACCATTTTAAATCTCCAATAGTGAATACTTAAGAATAATAAGCTGCTTTGTATAGTGCCGAAAAGTTTTCCACACACATTAATGATATTTCTACAGTTAAATATTGGTTAATGATATTTCCTCACACATGAATGATATTTCTGCACCATTGGTGCAGAAAAATATCAATAATTGATGCGGACATATCATTAATGGGTGTGGAAATAACACATTTCTATATATTTTGGGCACTCACGTTGGGACCAAAGCCTGATACTAGTTATACAATCAATTAAGTAACTAATGTATTAGTTATTCAAAAAAAAAAAGACATCCTCTCAAAAAATAAGACATTTAAAAAAGTAAAATGCAAAAAGTGAAAAGTGAAAGGAATGGGGGAGAGGGATCCACATGGTTGGAGAAGAATAAAAGCATGTGGGTAGTTTGCTGACAATTGACAAGTTTTGAAGATGAAAAATGTTAGTCTTGTCCGTAAAGAAGAAGATGAAGAGAAGAGTAAGAAGGAGCAACAACGAAGATCCAAACCAAAAAGGCCAAGACGGAGAGAGAACAGAGTGAGCTTTATGCAAAATACTGAGATTCTAAGAGGATATATACCTAGGTAATGTATTTTTTTTTTTTCTTTTTTTAAATTGAGGGTGGGGTACGTGCCCAACCTAATCACAAGCTGGCTCCGCCAATTGATATATATATATATATATATAATCCTCATGACCGCTCTCCAATGAGCAGGTCCAGGAGTGCTCTGATAGCGACTAACCATGCCAACTGCAAAATATGTCTGGACGCGTACACAACATTGCGTACATCAGACTCTGAATTGCAGATGCATACGACACTTTGGACATTTGATTCTTTTCCTCATCATTCTTAGGACACTGGTCTAGGCTGAGAGTGCATCATTTTTCCATTGGAGTGTCAATGGGTTTGGAGTTATGCATATGAAAACGTTCAAGAATCTTCTTGATGTAAGTCCCTTGGGATATATATATATATATATATATATATATATATATACTCACTAGGAATTAGAGAAATAATTTCAAAATAACCATAGCAAATTAAAAGTATTTTATTATCAACAATCTTTACAAATTGTAGTGAATAGATAATCCCAGTCTCCTCAAATGACATTCAGAGGTAGAATATGTATTGTTACTAAGGGATTACTTAATAGTAGACATAAGTAAAATTTCTGCTTGTACAATTAAGGTGTCATTCTCAAGAAACCCCTTGGACAAATCTTGGAGATCCTTCAGAAACAAGAATTGTGAAAAACCCCACTCGTTCGAAGAGTTAGAAAACCAGTGTTTACCTGAAAGAAAAACAATATATATATTTTTTTTTTAAAAGCTCAAAAAAAAGCTCACCAAAAAAAAAAAATAGAAAAGGAAATGATTGAAAAAAAGGATTTACCTGAATTTTCAACATGTTTGTTGTTGAGTTGGTCTTTTATCCGCAGCTTGAATTCTGCAAAATATTTGTACTCAGGTTGAAAACAATGATCAAGACAATCACATGAACAGAGGAAGAGAGAAATCGCTTTGGGAACTCCATCAGAAATTCCTTTGGGATAAAGCAGCAATTTCCTAGATTCAATAACAAAGAGTTAGAAATAATTGTTAATAAGTTTAGTAATGGTAGCTTTCCTTTTTATAACAATGAAAAGTGAAACTTCCAATAATAAAATACCATTTTAAATCTCCAACAGGGAATACTTGAGAATAATAAGCTACTTTATTTAGTGCCGAAAAGTTTTCCAACTTCCAAGTCATAAACACCGTTGGGAGGTTCTTTTATCATGGAAAGAAACTCTCGTTTGCCACTACGTTCATGAACAAAAACCTCAGCACCAAATACACAACAATCGTTGACAAGGTATCCATTACAACGAAGATTGAAAGAGTTAAGAGTGAGAAATTTGTTAAAGCCCCATTCAGTCTTCACGTCATGAAATCTTCTAATTGTCCCATCAACATCTACAAGATATATAGCAAATACAATCATGAAATATAGTAAATAATATTGTACATGTACAATTACACATTTATGCATATGTATCAATCTAGAGAGACCAAACCTTGATTGGTCAAGAACTTGTCCCTTTTTTGATCAAACACGAACAGTTTGAAGCTAGCATTAACCTCCCAACCAAGAGGATACTTTTCTGTATCAAGAATTTCCAAATAAAGGGAGATGTGATCAATCACATTCATTTTCAGGTTCCCTTTAGGATAGAGAGACAACCTCCTGCAAAAGAAGACAAAGTACATGATGAGGCACACATTTATGTGCTAATATTACAAAGAATGCTGAGAGTAATGCATTAGAGCCCACCATTTGTGGCCGCCAGCTTCAAATACACCGCCCTCATACTTTTCCACCCCAGTATCGATTAGTAAAGAGTACGATTGTATTTTAAGTAAGTAATGAGTTGGACGATAATGTCTTGGTGTCAGTGTGATTGCTACAATACATTGGGAAGATTTAAATACATTAGAAAATTAATAATGTCAATAGAGGTGGTATATTTAAAATTTCTTGAAACTTTGATAACAGAATTTCACTTTTATTTTAATAGTGAGTGAGCACTTTCATATTATTCTTTGTGTCACTTTCATATTTTCCTCACACGGAGACTCCTATCAAATTGTGAGACATCATGGCTACAGTGTGGAATTAAAATTGAAAACAAAAGAAAGAAATGAAATATCTAATAAAAATTTTGGAATCACAGATGTGCAACTACTGCGGGCATGTAATTACATGATTCCTACATACTCCATTTTTCTGTCATGCACCTAATTTGATAGAAATCATAAATTTTAAGTTTTGATGTGTCATAGTGCAATACGCACTTACACAGATCTTGCTAAAAAGTTGAACCATTTTCTACTAATAAGCCCAATTTAATCTCCACATATTACAGAAAATTAGAAAGAAAGAAAAAAAAAATATGCATGGTACAAGTAGGGAGATACTCCACAAATAACATATCTTCAATGTAGTTTATTTCATGAGAAGAGACAAACATTTTGTCAAAATTCATTTCAGATGTCTTTAAAGATGCGTTTTGCTTTATTTTTTTCAGAAAGAATATTTTAGGTAAAAATATGTTTTTGTTCATGTATTGCTGGGGAAAGCCTTCCATTAATTTCCCAAATGGTAATAAGTAAAAATCTGTGGCAGGGATTAGAAGAGACTGAGACCCCAAAAAAAACCCTATAATTTCCATCATAATATGATCATATTCTTTTCATTCGTGATGCCCACTTCAATCTCTCGCTAGCTCCAAGGATTCAAGAAATCATTGTTATTCTAATTACTTAATTCTTTTAAAAGAGAAGTTGGAATTTAAACAACTCCACATTTGAGATTTGAAATAATATCCACTTCTTTGATGGGTTCGGGATCGTGTTTTGGAAATTTGGGGTTCTCTTCTTACATTCAAATCCTTGCCATCAAAGAGTTCCAACTTAAAGTAGGCCAAAAAACAACGACAATCATGGTGTACTTTTATGAACATTGAAATGAAATAAATAAGAAAGAATACAAGGAGGAAAAAACATACGGACTTCATTGCAGAGGTTAGTTGCTGGATCCTTGGACTTGCAATCCATGTCTTAAGAATGTAGTTTTGTGGAATTCAATGGTAATTTGCATTATTTATAGAGGTAAACCAATGTGCTATATTGATCCCCACGACAGTATCAATATAGCACTTTACACAACATGGAGCTTTGCGCACGGAACCGTACGTGTGATTTGTTGGAAGGAAAGAATAGAGAAGGGAATGGGATGCAAGGTAAAAGAAGGATTGATCCTTGAGAGAAGAGGAAAATTGGAGGAACGGATTTTCTTTTTGGATTCAAAGAGTAATTTTCATTAGACAATGCTTCATTAAAGTTGATAGAGCCCCATTCATTTCTTCTTCTTTTTTATTTTTTTTATTATTTTTTTCTTTTTGTAAATGGTGATTTTTTGTTATAATTAAGATCTTAAGTAATGAAACCGATACTACAAATCTTATTACTTAAGTATTATAAACTGAAATGTCAATTTTTATACTATAAAAAAAATTATTTATTATCTAATAATGTGACATTAATTATATTCGTTGTCTCGTCATTTTTAGATCCTTCAATTGATTAAACATCTCTTTTATGATTGGATAACTAATTAATGCTCCTTTTATTTCACCTAAAAAAGTTTTCGGGAAAAAGACTCATATACTAAAAACATTATTCGTTTTTTGTGACCCTTAAAATGAGTAATTAAGAAAAAATTTCTATTGTTTGACTGGCACTGAAAATCATTAATATTTCTTGTAATTTCAAATAATTATATTAACATAAACTTTCATTCAAAAAAATAATCTCAAAATGGGAACATTTTTTATATTTTTAGGTCATTTGGGAGTCTCAAATCGAAACATACCAAAAAAACTCAAAATCTATGCAAACAAAAAAGTAGGAAAGCATTTGGTTGGAGAAAAAAAATTCATTTGAGGAAATTCAACAGTTGATCAATAGCAAATCAATGACGTTCAACAGTCGATTTGTGGAGAGAGAGAAAGGGTGCTCATAGAGAGAAGTTATCAATGGAAGATTCATTTGTAGTGGTCTATTAAGTATATAACGTTCTAGAAATCGTTTTCTACTCTATTGAGCTTGTTTTCTATTGACTTACATTTTTCCGTCATACTAAATACCAATAAATGAGGGGAAAAAATTCTGCTAAAGCAAACAATGCAAGTAAAAAATATAATTTCATAGTTTATTTTTAGCTTATATATGTAAAAGCAATATTGTCCACATACAAGAAAAATATAGATCATTTTACTTTATGGGTTTTGCAAAAACGAATGCCCTAAGAGTATAGGTCAAGGTACATTTTATTTTCAAAAAACATGCATTACAACTCATGATTGTATATTTATTATTTCTTAACTTATGTTCTTAGGGCACTCATTAGTAAGACTCTAGTTAAATTTCTATTTCAGTTTAACTTAATTTCCTTTCTCTATTGAACTGTAAAAAATATAAAGGCCATATATATATTTATTTTCTCTCCAAAATGATTTGTGAGAAAGTCCAAAAGTGGGTTAGATAACATAGAGTAAGGGTTTGAAATTCTTGTTTGTTTGGTTGTGTTTAATTTGGATTTAATCATAGGGTGGGGTTTTCTTTCTTTCTTTCTTTTTTCTCTTCTATTTGTTTTTTTTTTTTTTTTTTTAAAGAATAAAGGGTGGGGCGGGCTGAATAAAAATCTTAAGGTAATTTACGTAGTCACACATCCGGGGGATGTTAGTTTAAATAGCTTTCATTTTAGGGGAGGTAAGTGTTGGTTTCCAAACTAAAGGAATAAAAAAAAAAATTTCCCATAAATATTATGAGGGAAAAAAAAAAAAGTTGCTTATATAGTATACTGACGTAAGTGCTAGCTAGCCAGACCAGCCATGCACCTTCTTAGAATAGGTCAAACAGTCAACAAAAATACGTGATAAACTGATATAGATTAATTCTTTTTTGCTAAAAAGTGATATAGAATACAGAACTTAAATAAAAAAAGCAGCAAGGAATAAAGTAAGTATCATGAACTAAAAGTCATGATGATTTATCCATTTTGTTGCTAATTCAGAGAGTGTCCTTGTAGAAGACCCATTTGTGCTTAGTGCTTTTTCGGCAACAATCTTTACTTCTTTCATACGGTTTTGAACTTTCTTCCCCTCTTCTCCAACCATGAGATCCTTTACGACTTTCGCTATTTCTTCTCGGTCTACTAGGCCTTTTCCATTAACATTTGGTCTAAGTGCCACTTTTAGATCCTCAGCTAATAATACTGCATTCATTCTCTGTTCTGCGTAAAGTGGCCACGCAATTAATGGTATGCCTTGCATAATACTTTCTAGTGTAGAATTCCAACCGCAATGGGATAAGAATCCACCCGTGGAGCCGTGGCTAAGGACTTGGGCTTGTGGTGCCCAAGATGGCACCACTAGACCTTGCTCTTTGGTCCTTTCTATAAATCCTTTCGGTAAGAAAGCGAGAGGGTTTTTGTCGTGGCTTTGGTCACTAAGGTATGACGCACTTGGTGACTCATTATTTGGGCTTCTTACCACCCACAAGAATTTTTGCCTACTCATTTCCAATCCTAAGGCTAGCTCATTCATTTGGTCAACCGAGAGGGTCCCACCACTCCCAAAACAAACGAATAAGACAGAACCACTTGGTTGATTATCCAACCATTTCAAACTTTCTGACTCTGACCCATCAACTTGATTAGTTGAACCAGTTTGAATGATGGGTCCAATTGGATAAAGTGGTAGATTTCCAGCTTCTGCCTCTTCTTCCAAGGCTTTTATAGCACTTCCTTCTAATTCCATGAAGGTATTAAACATAATACCCTCAGCTAAACGGAGTCGTTTAGTGTTGCGAAGAAACAATTTGTACCACTCCGTTGTTCGATCTTGAACCGGGGATACAAGATCTCTACCGTGAATGGGTATGCATCCGGGGAGTTTCACTGGCTCCGGTAGGTCTCTAAACTCGCATGAAACTGACTCGTCCAGCTTTGGGAAATGCAAAAACAACGACAAAACCAAAGCATTTGACCCGAAGAAAATGTAGGGTGAGACGTTGAGTTCCTTGGCAACATATAGTCCATCGCTGGAAAAAACATCAAAGACTAAAGCAGCAAGCCGAGTAGTTGCAACTAGTGACTTTAACACATCACGAAAAGATGGCATTGAACGAGTCATGGTGACAGAAATTTGGATTCCAGGCTGTTGGCCTTCGAGTTCCTCCAAGCTCACTGGTGGAAGAAAGACATGTTCTATGGTGGGTGGCAGGGACTGGAGGACTTCTTTTATGGCTTTGGATGGAGACCCAATTATGGGAATGATACATGTGACGCGAAAGTCGTGGTGAAGAACAAGTAGCTTGGCAAGCTCGACTAGAGGGATGAGATGCCCCATCCCTGGACTTGGTAGAATAGCTATATGGGGTTTTTGTTCCATGGAGAATAATAAGTCAATTGAAATAGATGATGATTTTTATGGTTGAGACTTGAGAGAGCTAGGTTCTATGGTTTATATAATTGATACCAGTCACAGCCACAGGTAGAGCAAAGAAGCAAAGATGTGATAATTTCAAAGCGTTAATACTTAATTGTTTAATAAATTGAAATAGAACTAATTCACCACTACATGAAAATTCAAATATGAGACTTGTAATTTTTGTTTTATTCAATCGTTTGACTTGTTGACTAAGAAAATTAAATAATTGGAAATGAGAAGAAAATTTGAATTTGGGGGCATAGATGTTGTGTTATAGTCTGACGAAACTGCATACGTATGTCTTCTTGTCTAAAGTTAGGCATAAAAGTACTTACAATCTTACATAGTAACATGTGTTAGTGTGACGTAACTGCATACGTATGTCTTCTTGTCTAAAGTTCGGCATAAAAGTACTTACATAGTGAACTTTTTTTTTGATAGTAAACGGTAGATTTTGATTAATGTGATTCCGAGAGTACAATTGATACAATGCAAGCAGGACAGGTTTCTAACCAAACCTGCGAGTTAATTGAGGACGCAGCCTCTGAAGCCAAGGCTGAGGCAGCCTTGTTACACACAGAATTAATAAAAGAGAATAGACAAAAGTCACATGCATTCTTAACCCACAAAATATCTTCTATCAAAGGCCCAAATGGAGCTAAACATACATTATCTGCTTGCAGCTAGGGGATAAGCTCTTTATAGGGAATATCAACCTCCAGCCGCCTGAATCCCATGTCAAAAGTAAATTGGACAGCTGTTAAAATTGCCATTGCTTGCATTTGAGATTTACTATCACACGTTTCTACTTTCTTCTGCATAGCAGCCAGCACATGACAATGGGCATCACGAATCACTATGCCAATCCCCACCGACTTTGACTTCTTATCCACAAAAGTGCCCACATTTAGCTTGTAGTTATCTTGGACCGGTGGTCTCCACCTGCTAGCAAGTGGAATTTCCAAGATATTTTCAGGAACCTGGACCCGCAAGGTAGCTGCCAGAAAATCCGAAGCTATACCAGCAGCTTTTCTCCAAATATCATCCACTGTAGAAATTTAATTATCCCAATTAAACCGATTTCTGGCATTCCAAATCTCCCAAGCAGTAATGAACAGTATTGCAATTTGAGTGGCATCAAATACATCAATGCAGTGGACAGTAAAATCCCGGAAAGACAAATTTTCATTGCAGGAAGCCGGGATCGGATACATAGTGAACTTAGTGTGAAGTAATTTCAAAAGTAAACCTTCAACTTGAAAAAAGATAAAATATATTAGTTGTTAAACATTTGTGAAGCAGATCGTGACATGGATGAAAGGAAGTGGGTTAAATTTATTTCTAATAAAAAGAGTGAGTTTTTGTTTTAAAGTTTGTCTCACAATAAAATTTAATAAATTTTTTTTTTTTAAGTAACACAAAAATATCAAGAGTCTTATAATTCAATTAACAATTCTTAATGTTTCTAATAAATAACATTCTAAATTCAAATCCCTTTCCTCAAGTATTGAATTATCAACAAAAAATAAAAATGACACAAGCACATATAAATTAATAAAGTAATTGAGATAATCTAGAGTGATGTGGCTCTAGCTAGAACATGCATCCATGTGATGCATGCATTTGGCAAGTGTGTAATCAAAATGGGACCATGTTCTTTTGTCTTTTGTATTTTTTTTCTTAAAATCAAATGAGATATACTTTAACATCGTGAAACTTAATTTTTGATACCTAAATAATTGTTTTAGAAAGATAAGTATTTTCTGAAAGGTTATTAATTATTTTGAAAAGTCATATTATTTATAAAATGTGTAAATTCAAAATATAGAGTTATAAATCTTCATTATCTATAAATTAATTAAAATTTATTTGATCCTCAACTTATAACATTTGTGTTAAAATGGTCATCAACATTTTAAATATATCCATTTGGTCCTCAACCTTTCAATCATGTGTCAAAATGATTTTTGTCGTTAAGTGATTGATGGAAAATAGTAGAGTAACTAACAGTTTTATTAAAATAATACAAAAATATTAAGGTGACATGCCAACTCATAAGAAAATAAATAAATAAATCTTGAAAGCCATTGTGTCGTATGTGGTTCAATCTTTTGTCATTTTCTTTCCCAGATCTTCTAAAAACAAAACAAATAACAGGTTTCAATCCAATTCATGTAAATAAGAACTATGATAACGAAATACTCCTAGAAACTGCATTATATTGGCAGATCAAGATCAACAACAGAGCAATTAGATTGATTCACACACAGGGGAACATCATTTAACCTAAAGAATGATATTATGAACTCTAATTTGTAAGTTTCAAGGAAGAAAATGAAGTAAATTGACCAATCTACACGTACTAAACCAGATTTGAAGCCTCAAGAGAGAGAAAGAGAGGGGGGCAAGGGCTCAAGAGAGAATCTCAAATGGGAAGGGGGAGGAGATAATAAACCTTTAACCAAAGACACAAATGCATATTTAAGAACAGGTTTTTCCCTTATGCCTTTATCTACCACAAGTTTCTACTCTATAAAATGCAACAAAATGTTTCTTAATTTTATATATTTGTTTTGATTTACTGATGCTTACCACTAAGCATCCTCCGCATATATTTTGCATAAAAATTATAATTTCTTTCAATGGCTTTAGCTATTGGGGAAGAGAGGAGGTGATGGTTACAAACTTACAGTAAAGTTTAATTGAGATTTTTATTTTTTCTTCTTTTTCATTTTTTCTGACTGAGTTTGACATGCTACATCAACATTTTGTATTGTTTTAATAAAACCGTTAGTCATGTCACAATATTTTTCATTCATCACTTAATGACAATGATCATACACAAAGCCTATAGGTTCATGACCAAAATGGTAATTAAACCATTAATTAAAGACCAATCGTTGTCAAATCCATAAATTCCTTAAAAATTCTCTTTAACATGCATGCATGAAACTTCATATTTTTTGTCAAAGTTGACAATTTTGTTATATTCGGGAGGTTCATTGTTTTTAACCCAACAATAAACTCTTTGGAATGAAGACAATTATCGCCTTAAAGAAAGTGATGTACTCAATTATCTCCTTCTTTTCAACTTTGTCTAGATTTCTCAATCATGTCTGGCACTCGGGATATTTATCATATTGGGCCATCAGCTAGGCACCCTGAACTTGATGGATTTACAATCGCTTATCCTCTTTGGTGTTTCTGGTTAAAAAATATAGTAGTTTTCTGCTTATTAATCTTTTGGCCAGAGGATTACTCTTATAGGTTTAAAATCTCCACCAAATTTTTGCATTCCTCAAGGTTGGCTTGGTAAAACAAGAGGCTAGCTATCGTCTACAAACAAGAAGCACACCTCTTTTGTTTTAGTAATGTTGACAAAATTGAGAATGATCAGAAAATTAATTCGACTTAATCACATTAATTTTATAAAATAAAATTCATTGTCTGGTCTTGATCACACACTTCACACATACCAAGTCCATGTGCAACTCACACGCCCCACACACACGTATTCTAGAACCACATGTCCATAGACAGGGGCAAAGCCAGAAATTTAATTTTGAGGGCACCATAGTAGTGAAGCTATGGTGTATTTTTCATGCTAGTATTAGTTTAAAAATTAAAAACCAAACAAATGCGTTTTTTGAAGCATACATTACCTAAAATATATATAAAGAAAAAGAGAAAGATATATATCTTTGTAGGGTAATTCTACAATACCCAGGTAGGAAAAGTTGTAAAATGGGTCAGGGGAAAGGTGTAAAACGGGTAGGTGAGACTGGTGGTTTTCTAGCAAAAACTCAGTATTTTAATTAATCAGTAGAAGACAATATATATTAGTTCAGAATACTTCTTGAACTTATGCTTTTAATATTGCTACTTCTGGAGCACATTCGAGGCATTAAATATAATATATTTTTTCGAACATGTCTTTTTTAGTGAACCTTTGCCTACGTAATTATAATTGTGAACAAATTTTAAAAAGTGTAAAATTGTATTCACTTACACTTTAAATTTTTTGCAACTTAAGGTGCATCAAGTGTACTGTACTCACTTACACTTTTGAAATTTTACAACTTCGGGTGCATTAATTCATAATGAACTTTTGGAAGGAGTACTTTTGCAACTTCAAGTGCTCATATTTTTCCCTTAAATCATTTTGTAAAATTAAGAGATCTTTTATTGTAAGGTACTCAATCCTTTTGATTTTTCATAGAGATGATGGCACATACAAAGCGATCCAACTGGGATGCTTGGTTGCCATTCTAATAGGCTTAATATATAGACACATGTCACAAATAATTAATAGACATATGTACAGAATTAATATACATATCTAACATATAATAAGCATAATGGAATAGCTTAATTTGTCACTATATATTATATGTTTAGCATAAAACCAATAAGATTTTAATTCATTAAATAAATACTAAAATTTGTAGGCAATGAATCAATATGATGACAAATATATAGATAATGAGATTACCAATTCTTTAGTAAAAACTTATAGTGGATTGGAATGTCACACAAATAACCTTTGTAAAGCGATGACAACTTCTTTCTAAAATTAGTCAGAGTTTCGTGCTGATAACGTGTTATAAAATAAAAGAAATAAAGAAACAAAACAAAAAAAATGTGATAATAAAATAATATCTAAAATTTCTTAAATGATTATCCACACAATATAATTTTGATACTAATAATTATATACAATAATAAAACTAAAAATTACTATTTATACAACCTAAAAAAGCCACTAACTAAACAATCCAGCAAAAATATAATTGCTGAACAATTTGCGGCATTTGAAAGCAGTGAAATAATTGCGGCAGTTAAGTGATTGCTGACTGATGAGCGGCAGTTAAGTTGAGATTGCTGACTGACGGAAACCAAGGCCAAGATATTTATAACAAAAATTATTATTTAAACAAATTCAGAAGACCTACGCTTGCAGTTACGTCACACTAATACATGTAATTACGTTTATGCCATCATTTAAACAAATTTAGTAGCTTAGCAAAAAAACAAAACAAATTAGTAGATTTACGTTTGTAGTACGTCACACTAACACGTGCCTTTCCTGGATGGAGGGTAACTTTATCAATTACCAATTCAAAAGGGTTACTTAGATCTTTTACTATAAGGAGATTAAGAATATTTTCCCGAGTCCCAACACTAAATATAAACCATGAATGGAACCAAGCTCTCATCCTTAAAAATCATCGTCTCTTTCAAACGCTAATCTCTTCAAACACGTATTGACTTATTATTATTCTCCATGGCACAAAAAACCCACATAGCACTTCTACCAAGTATAGGGATGGGGCATCTCATCCCTTTTGTCGAGCTTGCCAAGCGACTTGTTCTTCACCACGACTTTCGCATCACATGCATCATTCCTGTAATTGGGTCTCCAACCAAAGCCATGAAAGAAGTCCTCCAATCCCTGCCAACCACCATAGACCATGTCTTTCTTCCTCCAGTGACCTTGGATGACCTCCAAGGCGTACCCCCTGAAATCCAAGTTCCTGACGCCTTGATTCGTTCACTCCCATCTCTTCGTGATGTGTTGAAGTCACTACTTGCAACTACTCGGCTTGCTGCTTTGGTCCTTGATTTGTTTGCGAGTGATGCAATAGATATTGCTAAGGAACTCAATCTCTCACCCTACATTTTCTTCTCGCCAAATGCTTTGACTTTGTCCTTGTTTTTTCATTTCCCAAAGCTGGACGAGACAGTTTCATGCGAATTTAGAGATTTACCAGAGCCATTGAAACTTCCTGGCTGCATACCTATTCACGGTAGAGATCTTGTAGATCCGGTTCAAGATCGTACAAGTGAATTGTACAAATTGTTTCTTCACTACTCAAAACGGCTCCGTTTAGCTGAGGGTGTTATGGTTAATACCTTCACGGAATTGGAAGCAAGTGCTATAAAAGGTTTGGAAGAAGAGGCAGAAGCTGGAAATCTCCCACTTTATCCAATTGGACCCATCATCCAAAGTGGGTCAAGTAATCAACTTGACGGGCCAGGGTCAAACTGTCTGACATGGTTGGACAATCAGCCAAGTGGCTCAGTCTTATTCGTTTGTTTTGGGAGCGGTGGGACCCTCTCGTATGACCAAACGAATGAGCTAGCCTTGGGATTGGAAATGAGTGGGCAAAAGTTCTTATGGGTGTTAAAAAGTCCAAATAACGAATCAGCATATGCCGCGTACCTTAGTGACCAAAGCTACGACAACGGCCCTCTTGCTTTCTTACCAAAAGGGTTTTTAGAGAGAACCAAAGAGCAAGGTCTAGTGGTGCCCACTTGGGCACCACAAGCTCAAGTCCTTAGCCACGGTTCCACGGGTGGGTTCTTAACCCACTGCGGTTGGAATTCGACCCTAGAGAGTATTATGGAAGGTATACCATTAATTGCGTGGCCACTTAATTTCGCAGAACAAAAAATGAATGCAGTATTGCTATCTGAGGATCTAAAAGTGGCACTGAGAGTAACTGTTAACGACAAAAGGCTTAGTGGACCGAGAAGAAATAGCGAAAATCGTAAACAGTCTTATGGTTGGAGAAGAGGGCAAAAGAGTTCACAAACGTATGGAAGAACTAAAGATTGCTGCTGACAAAGCACTAAGCGTAGATGGGTCTTCTACAAAGGCACTCTCTGAATTAGCATCCAAATGGAAAAGTCAACCTGGCTTTTAGGACATGATACTTTTCTCCCTTCAATGTTTTTTATTTAAAAAAAATTGTAGTCTTTTCTTGCTTTCCTACTTTATTCCTAGTTGCTTTTTCTTTGAAGTTGTGTATTCTATTTCACTTGATCATGTATCCTTGTTGACTATGTTTGATATGAAATCAAATTTTTTCAAAGTTTGTTACATGCTAGTATTAGTTTAAAATTAAAAATCAATCAAATGTGTTTTCTGAAGCATACATTACCCAAAATACATATAAAGAAAAAGAGAAAGATATATATCTTTGCATCTCGAAGTGAGGTCAGAGCCTTAGATGAAATTTGTTTCAATACTTGGATACTCACGTCATTTATGAAATTTCAGGCGTTGATCTAATACTACAAATACAAAGTTCAAGAACGCACTGGCAATAGAAATTTAAACCAAAAAATAAAAATTGAAAGGAAGAGATTTATCTTTTGTCTCCAGTAATGAGCGAAAACTGTGACTCTATGAGTGGCTTGAAGAAGATGAGGGATAGATTATAGAAGGGTAGATTAGGTGAAATTGATTTTTTTGGAGAAAAAGAAAAGGGTGTTTCTGAGTTGAGTTTTGAGAGAAAAATTGAAGGAAACTAACTGACGTGAGAGAGAAAAGAAGATGAGGCTTCTCAAGGAAGCCTAAAAAAAAGAACGAGCAAGGCAGGTGGATTTATAAGAATAAAAAAAAAAAAAGATTTTATTTTAGGGAAAAGGAGGCTGACAGGCTAAGATACGTAAAGAAGAGGATGGATCTTAGCAAAAACTAAAAGGGGGTGGGGGATGCACTTTTGGTTTTGATAAAGTAATCGGGGGTGTTATGTAACTTAATAGGGGATCTATAAAAAAAAAATTAAGGATTTTGTTAACGAGTGTCCTTAGGGCAATGGTTAAAGAACATTAAATGATTATACTTTACAATAAATAACAAATTTTTAATATTAAAATAATAAATGAAAAGATTAAAATGTCCTTAAAAGTTGTTTTTATATTATTTTAATATTAAAATTTCACTACTTTCTATAAAGTAAAAGTATTAATTGCTTTTTTAACCATTGCTTAAATACACTCGTTAACAGGACCCAAAAATTAATAGGAAGAATTAGCTGTTAATAACTATATAGGGTGGAATATTTTTTTATTTAAGAATTATTATTTTATGAAAATACTATAATATATAATATAAAAATATTTCTTGCTTTCCTTTACAGGGTGTTACTATTAACCAAAGGAGTCAGGAGTGTTTGCCTTGTGAAAGAAAAAATTTAAAAAACTTAAAGTCAAAAAAGATGGATACATGAGATAATGTGATAGAGATTCGGTCACAGTTACATATATATAATTTATAGGCTTTTACTTTCAAATCCAATATTAATATAATTTTTTTCTAAAAAACCAATACATTTATTTTTAGTTAGACTAAGTTATGAGTGAATACTTTTTAAAATTGAGTCCCGGGTCACAAGTTGGATCCTCCAATATCCATAAATTATCTCAATTACTTTATTTGTTAGTCTTACTTTATAATCTACTAGTTTGGGTAGTAGATTATAACACAAAGCAAATATGTAAGTCATTTTGGTTTTTATCATCAATCAAAGAGTCCCAAAAAGAATTAAAACAAAGTTTATTCTATAATTTTATCATCAATCAAAGAGTCCTAACAAGAACAAACGAAGTTTATTTTAATCATAGGCACATAGTGGATTAACAACAAATGGCATATGCTTCTTTAAACTGATTTGCCAAGATAGAATGAGAAAGTGTAATACAATATACAAATAATGTTTCTGTACTTAATTGTTTCTTTAACATAATTTTCAAAAATAGATGTTTTTTTTAGCATGATTTTCTTCTAGAAAAGTTATCTCATGAAGCTCTAATATATATTGTCATGGAAGGGAGTGAGCCACCTTTCTTCACATGCTTCTTCACATGTGATTCTCGAAAATCTGTTGTAAGTGATTTTTAAAATTATTTAAAAATTATCAATATGACTTCAAATCTTTTGTAAGACTCTATTTCAAAGGAAACTTACCTTAGTGAAGAATGGGATACTCCAACAGTTGATGTAAGACCTCTTTAATTCTTTCCAATTACTTACAACTATTTAAATCTTGTTGCTCTTATATACATAACAAAGGCTTTATCAAAAGAAAGGTTGACAAAGCTTTCAATATCCTTGATTCAAACAATGTAAATTTTTTATATTTCATTAATAGTCATGAAAGAAGTAATATAATGCATACTCACATAATGGACATCATACAAGAAAAATTTGTATGCAATCAATAGGAGGGAGTGAATAGGAAATATTTCCCTCTGGGCTATGGTTGGTGTATTTATGTGATAGCACTTAAAATTAGATTCATGAATGAAGATATAAGAGTATATATATATATATATATATATATATATATATATATATTATAGATAGAGAAATGATTCTTTCACACCACGGTGTGAAATAGTGCTTTCACACCACCACTAAAAGACAACACTCTTATTCCCAATTAACTATTCCAAGTTTAACTATTCTTGTAACCAAACACTTCTTTTACTCTTACTTTCACTCTCTCTATTCACAGCAACATAGATGATAGATTCTCTCTCTTGCAAAGCTCTCTCCTCCGTTGAAGCTGTGCTCCCTCAAGGCTCTCTCCTCCATTGAAGTTCTATTCCTCCAAAACTCTCTCATCCATTGAAAATCGAAGCTCCCCTCATGAAGGCATGGTTTGATGTTTGAAGGTGTGTGTGTGGGTTTGATGTTTGAAAGAGTGGATTTGCTTGGGTTTGGGAATGATTTCACGGAGAGAGCTTTTGATATTTGTAGATTTGAGTTTTCTTTGAGTTTGAGAATGGTTTCACGAAGAGAAAATTTGATGTTTGAAATTGTGGGTTTCATTGTATTGGAGAATAAAATGTGTTGGGTTTGAAATTTGTGAGGTTTTGAATGCTTTCTTTTTTGTTTGGAAATAGAGATTTTAATTTTGAGTGATTTTAGTTGAGATTGAAAATAATAAAATGTGAACAGTGTTAGTATGAACATTCGAATCTACCCAGAAAATGTGAACAGTGTTAGTATGAACATTTGAGTCTACCCAGAAAATGTGGACAATTTTATTTAAGTGTGGACAATATTGTCCACACTTTCTGGGAATTGGTATAAACATTCGAGTCTACCCATAAAATATGAACAGTGTTAGTATGACATTCAAGTCTACCCAGAAAATGTGAACAGTGTTAGTATGAACATTCGAGTCTACCCAGAAAATGTGGACAATTTTATTTAAGTGTGGACAATATTGTCCACACTTTTTGGGAATTGGTATGAACATTCGAGTCTACCCAGAAAATGTAAACAGTGTTAGTATGAACATTCGAGTCTACCTAGAAAATGTGGACAATTTTATTTAAGTGTGGACAATATTGTTCACACTTTCTGGGAATTGGTATGAACATTCGAGTCTACCCAGAAAATGTGAACAATATTAGTATGAACATTCGAGTCTACCCAGAAAATGTGGACAATTTTATTTAAGTGTAGACAATATTGTCCACATTTTCTGAGAATTTGTATGAACATTCAAGTCTACCCAAAAAATATGAACAATGTTAGTATGAACATTCGAGTCTACGTATGAACATTCAAGTGAACCCAGAAAGTGTTTTCTGGAAATTTGGTCTCAAAACTTGTTTTTGAATGGGTCTTGGAGATATTTCGGACTTTAAAACACAAATTTGCCTCATGGAAACCTAGAATCGCGTTAAACTCCTTCGCTGATGCATAAAAGAACATGATGGAATCACTGCCTTAATCCAGTGGCCTAGATTATTAAATTTTAAAATCAAGTGTACCTAGAAAATGTGGACAATTTTATTCAAGTGTGGACAATATTGTCCACACTTTCTGAATATTTGTTTGAACATATTAAGTTTCACCACAATTTGGAGAACATTTTTAGACATTTTTTTTTTTATTTTTTCACAATGAGTAATATGAAGATTCAATGGCAATAAGTTGCTCTGGGTAACATTAAATATAAAAGAAAGTTTATGTAATGGGTTACTCATGGGTAACAAAACAAAGTAACTTTTTATCAAAAAAAAAACAAAACAAAGTAACTTACTTTCCCGATCTTTGTTCAAAGAGAGAGTCACATCATAACTATTTCTCTACCTTCCTCATTGAATTCAAGCTTATTTTATCCAAATTTAGTAGTATTATTACACTTTTATCCTTCATTTCTCAACTACTCTAATCTCTCTTTTTTGATAATAAAAATAGAGATCAAATTTATTGAACAGAAGAAAACTTGTACAAAATAAACTCTGGAACACTGACCCACCACTAAATAAGCCAGCGCACAGAGAGAGGGGACCCAAAAGATGGGCCAACAATGCTACACCGAAGCATTACAAATACTAAAAAAAGGACAAAACCTCAAATAAAAAGCCATAATATTCTCAAACTAAAATTCCAGAGGATTGAATTTGCACCGATTGACATTTCTGAAATTCTTGAAGAACACGGGGCAGGCCTGGATTCCTTCATGAATATACCTATTTCTGGAATTCTTGAAGAACACCCAAACCTTTATCAACTACTCTAATCTCTCAATCCATCTATTTCTGACTCTTATCTTTCTCTCTCTTTCTCACACACACACATACTCTTCTCGATTTGGTAGCTGAGCAATAATGGCGAGAGGTACATCACAGTCCCAATCATCTTCTTCCTCAACCTCGAGGCCCGGCGTCGTGGCTCCGCGTGGCTCGGTGGCAGTGACTGCTGGCATGCGACGACGTCGTCTCGACGGAGGGTCCTCAATCGCTAACTCCTCCAATCTGTATTCCTGGGATGATCGGAGAGGGTTTTTGTGCTTCGCCAGGCAAAAGCCATGGAGAAGAGGGAGAGAGGTTCGGAGCTGCCATGGAAGAGCAGAGGAGGTTTAGAATGGGAGAGTGACTGTAAAGCCATTGAGAGTTTTAGAGAGAGAAACAAATAATTCTACAGAGAGAAAGTGAGAGTGTGTGTGTGATCTTGTGGAGAAGAGAAATGTGGGTATGAGGGAGAAAGCTTCGGAGCCACCAGCTTCAAAGTCAATCTCTTTCCCCACACGTTATCAATGGGAGTGGGATTAATTGGAGGGAAACTTGGGCAGAGTGGGATTAATTAGAGCGAAATCTTGGGTAGGCCACCACATATCACATAGCACAGACCTCTTTTCACACGTTATCAATTCTCTAACGTGTGAAGCATTCAAACCAATGGATTAAATCTAACGGTTCACATGAAAATCATTCTTATCATGCAATCCATGGAGGAGTGGTTTGAGCAGTAAGTGATGATAGATTTTTAATTAAAAAAGGTTAAAGGTACGTATGTGATAGAGTAGGAGCAATTGTGAATGTGTGATAGATGTGATGGGACAAAGGAGTCGGCGGGAGAAATAAATATTTGCCCACCACTCTCATTTGTTTGTCTGCGATCTTACATTTCTCTAATTTTTATTTTTAATTATTTCTTTTCTTTTGATATTTACTTATTTTGAGAAGCGCAAACCACCAAAATAAGGTCTAAATAGTCTAATTTTCCCAAAAGAATAAGTTATCAGTGTAATTAATCCTATAAATTTTTAGTTTAGTTTCTATTCCTATTGTGATGATAGCATCATATGTGAGATAGGTATCATCAATATGAGATTTTATCTATTAGAGGTACGTTAATCACATGGGTATTGTAGAATTATATATATATATATATATATATATATATATATATTAGACATTAAAATTCAAAATTGATGCCAAAATTCGTCCAAATATTTGTGAGGTCGGCAAATTCTCCATATTATGAGGTTGGCTAATTCTCCATAAAATTTGTAATTTAAAAAAAAATAAAAATAAAAACAAAAACAAATAGTGTCTACGTTAAGGCAATTTTAATTGAAAGAACTAAATAGAAAATATTTAAAAAATAAATACAAATATTGAGGATGGTTGTAAACTTTTAAGAGCAATAGTACTTAAAATAATAAGAGACATAATATATATATATATATTATATATATATATATTTAGTAAACTAGGTATTTTATGTATACTTAAAGTTTATAAAGAATGTGTGTTTGTATGTGTGACTTTGGATGATGAAAGGGATAATTGCTTGAGATGTAGCATTTTGGCTCACTATATCTGTTTTTAAACAAACGCTAAAAGTGAAAGTCTGAGATAGCTGATCACCACATCACGTACAAGTGATCCACAAAGGGAAGTGGATGGCTAGGATGGTTCCAATCAACACACGAACCATGCCTTTTATCACATCATAATGTAGGGGATGGTTTGATTAGGGTTGTAAACAAAGAGATATGTTTTTAACAAACATCACAATCTCAATTTTGAACTTTTAGTACTCGGCTCGACTCGATATGTTTTCAACCATCGGCATGAATGTATGAGCTAGTTGATCCAAATATCGTAAGCACAATTTTTAAAATAATATCTACCTTCACATGAACGATCTTTTTTTTTTATACAACAACTTGTTCTCTCTCTCTCTCTCTCTCTCTCTCTCTCTCTCTCTCTCTCTCTCAATATGCTACATCTCTATTACAAATGTTTGGGGTCGACTATAGATCATTAGTCCCAAAAATGTTTGGGGTTAAGTCAACTATGGATCCTTATTCCAATTTTTTTGAGTTGTGGGACATATTTTAGATAGTGAGATGAAATGAAAATTGTGTGGAGCCTTTTTTTAAAGAGTAATGAGAGAGTGAGAGTGAGAGTGAGATGAGATAAAATGAGATTTGAGAGAATGAGAGAGAGAGATGAGAGACAGAGGGAACATGTCGGGGCCTACCACTTTATATATATTTTTTGCTAAATCTTATTACTTTATATATTTGCACTTTTATTCTCTCACACCACAATTTCAACAATTTCTTCACATCACCATTGTGTTCAGGGACGTAATCAGGATTTTAATTGACGGGAGGTTAAAAGAAGAATCAATTTTTTTTTTTTTAATGAAAATTCAAAGTAACATCCATTATGCATTCACAAAGCAATTATCTAATTAAATGAAAGTCGATGTTTTTAAAATTATTGAAATAATCTATGATTGATTTTGTATTAAATGTCGCAACAAATGAAAGTAATGTTTATTATCTTATTATATGTACAATAATATTCTTAAAAAAAAATCTAACTATTATTGCTATTGCTAAGTAAAAAAAATGAAAAACCCAAAGCCAAAGCCAAAAAAAAAAAAAAAAAAAAAAAAAAAAAAAAAAAAAAAAAAAAACTTAAGTTTTAAGCTATTAAGTTTAAAAATAATGATTCCAACAAAGGTTGTCAATACTCATACTAGAGGTCATTTCTATATTATTAGAGAAAGGAAATATCTCAATACCGGTTGATACTAATATACCGTTTCGGGATTAATACTATTTTTTAATACATATATATTAGCTAAACATTAAGGTTACGGACATAACACGTTCACAAAAATGTTAAAGTGTCAAATCGTGAATGGTAAATAATAAATTGATGTAATTGATGGGTCTAAATGAGAACTAATAAAAACCTACCAACTCAGTATTGATATGAAATTGTTGTGAAAATATTGTGTCTATAGCATTGTTGTGTAAATACTTGTTGGCCCAATTAATACCCATATCTCCACTTAAAAAGTCAAATCCATAGCACACCTGCCAAAGAGATTTTTTTTCCTATTCTTTAACTCTCTTTAATTCTCCTCCACTCATTTTTTTATTCTTTTATCATTGTTAATATCTTCTTCTTTTTTTCTTATTTCTTTATCTTATCTTCTTAGTCCTGCTTCTTTCTTCTTCTTCTTTTTTTTTTTTTTTTCCTTTCCTTCTACTGCACTACGATTTCTGCATTTCAGACAACAATTTCTTCCCATCTTCATTCTCTCATTTTTTTCTCCTCTCTTTTCTCTTTAGACTCTCACTGATTGTGTTCACCTTATTCCAAATCTATGGAAATTTAATTACACAAACAATGTCAGGAATGTTTGAAGATTTGGACCCTTAATCAGAAATTGTGAACAATTCCTGAAAATTGGGCTGAACATTTAAGTTTGTCCAAAAAATATTGACAATAATGTCCACAATTTTCTGGAAATTTGTTGAATAGTTTAACTTTTACCCAAAAAATGTGAAGAACCTGCGGACAATAATGTCTACGATTAACACATTCATCACCAAACAACAACTCATGCTCTTCAACCTGTGAATGGTGGTCTGTACCCCAAAACATGGAACCCAAAACTCAACTTCGATTTTTTATAAATGGTAGCAAGGCTTTTTGAAGCTAATGGTGGTAGGTAGTATGTGTTTAGAAGGTTCAAAGAATGGTGGTAGATGAGAATAAAGCAGCAAAGCTTAAAAAATCCAACCTTAGAAGGGGGGTTTTCTCGGCTTTCTTGTGCTTTCTTTTTGCCTTTGTAACTTGCTGTTTCTAATAGTTTTAGTGGCCATGGCGTGATGAAAAAGAAGACCAGCCAGACGGAGGGAAAAAAAAAAAAAAGAAACGGTAATCCCCTCCTTCTCACTTCTTTCTCTTTTTTTTTACAATGTTTGGCAACACATTTAAGCCTATTCTTGCATGGTTTAACTGATTTTTAGGTGTGGGGCCCATGGGACCCTATAGCAAATGTGGACCAATAAGATTCAGCCACATCCATGGTGTGAAAACACTGTTTCACACCATGGTGTGAAAGTAGCAGCGCCCTTATAGATATAACTGTAATTAAAAGCAGTTTACATGGAAGAAAAATCTTAACAATGTCATTGTCTACTAACACACAAAAAAAATAAAACAAAAAAGTAAGCATAACCTTAACAATATCATACCTTGTTCTTTTACATCTTTAACCATATCCAGAAGAATAAGTCCAACATGCTCTTTAGTTCACTCTCCATATAATTCTATGCTACCAAGTTAAGATCCAAAATGAACACGGGAATTAGAAAATAATAATAAAAAAGAGTAGTGAAATTGAGTACCAATGAGAACAATGAAACCCAACTGTCATATAAAAGCCAACTGTCAAAGATTATGCAAAACTAAATTAAGGACACCAACCAAATTGAACCTAAAAGAAAATTTACACACAAAGACGAGAACTTTATAAACCTTTAAGCTTTAACATCATCAGCAACAAAAGAAAGGAACCCAAACATAATAACACAACATGTAAAAACCAAATATAGGAAAAACAAACTCATAAAGACTCATAATTCATAAAGGACAAAGCCACAACCCACAATCAGAAAGGCACATGACATAGTGAAGCGAAAGAAAATTCTAAAGAGATAAGTAAACAAATGACTCAACAAATAAACCACCATTCCACTTTCCATATCACCATTTGGTGATATTTGCTTCCAAACAAAGTCAAAAGAATGGAGCAGAATCGCTTTTATTAGCACCTTTGTGGCCAGTAAAATTATTAGGTTCTCATATCATTGCTAGGATATATGAACATTCAAACCTACTCACACCCAGCCCAATTATACATCTTTGCTATGCCACAACTACTATTCTCACAAAGTGAATGTAAGGAACAAGTGCATGAATGTTTCTTTTAACAAATTATAAAGGAAGCTTGTCCTCCTTGCTTGGAATATGAGAAGAAGTAAATCAAACAAATGGAACCAAAGAGTGGAGTTTAAAGAAATAAGAATTTATCGATGATTGAGTGCCGAGGCGTGGAAATTAACCCACTGTCATAAGAAGTGATTTCACCCCACTGATGTAATTATCCATGATGCAGTCTGGCTCCAACGATCACCCCCCAAGATCCAACAACAGGCTTTGGTTGTGTGCACTCACAAGCCAAAACCTTGAACTCACACTAATGCCCAGAAAATGTAACAGAAACAAAGAGAGTGAGGTAGAAGATTTTTGTTTTTGTTCTGTGTGTATTGAGCAGTACATTGCCTCAGTTTATATAAGCTCACAACACTAATTTTCAGAGGAAAGAGTTGACAAATCCCAGCACATCCCAAGCAATTTGCCGTGATAAAAGTCAATCTTGTTTTTCCTTTTTTCTGTCTTCAACAGTTAGTTGAATTGTGTGGGATTTTATATCTGGGAATTTTAAGACTAACAAGGAATGAGTATTTTTTTTGAAACAATGGAGCTGACTTTGTGCAGGAGGAGCCGTGCAAGAAGAGTCTGGAAGCATGAAAGCACATGCTTGTTATTTGGGTTGGTGTGGGTAGGTGAGCATTAATTGCTTACCTACCACATCTACTAAAGGATTCGGCTTTTGTATGTAAAGGTGTACAGCTGTAGTGCATTTTCTATTTTAAACCTTTTTCTAACAATCCCCCACAATGGTTCAAATTAGGAAATGTTTAAAGAAAGATAAAAGATTGATTGGGCTAGGATGCTATGCTTAAATGTCGATGCCTTGTGGGCTTGAATCAACACTTAGTGCTTACAAGTGAGGGCTCACAGATTCTAGGTGAAATGGTATCTTGAACCTAGCATCCTTTGTGAGGCTCTAATCTTGTGCACACATTGCATCCTGATTTTAGCGAGTTCTCGATTTGACACATTACGGCCTTGCGTCCTTCTTGGATATTCATGGGGCTTTAGAGAGTTATCCAAACTCTCATAGGAAGCGGCCTCCACTTCCACACCCATATAGGTAATCTCATCAAGTGTGTATTGTCACACACCACCTTTACCGGCTATGAGTTCATTAAGAGGTTTACTCATCATTCTTATTTTGACAGTATGCATTATCTACACCATAAGGAGGGACAACTTTGTGATAATGCACCATTGAATCTCTCCACAACTTGTGTGTACCCATTGAACCTAATTCACGAGATCTCCGATCACATAGGTTGGGTTACCATCGTGGGTGATTCACATAATTGGCCTTAGTCCCATCCCCCTCGATGTATCATGGACTAATTTTCTAGATAGTCCTTTAGTCAGAGGATCTGCAAGATTCTTTTCTTATCTTACAAACTCCAAAACTATTACACCATTGTTTATAAGTTGTCACACAATGTTGTGCCTTAATCGCATGTGCCTTTGTTTCCCATTGTATAATTTATTCTTTGCTCGACCAATAGCTGCTTGAGAGTCACAATGTAGCGAGATTGAGGTAGTAGGTTTGGTCCATAATGGTATATCTGCCAAGAGAGTTCTTAACCATTCAGCCTCTGTGCCTGCCATCTCTAGTGCTACAAACTCTGATTCCATGGTTGATCTAGCCTTGCACGTTTGCTTGGAAGATTTCCAAGAGACAGCCCCTCTACCAAGTGTAAAGACATATCCACTCGTGGAGTTGGTTTCATCATTATCAGATACCCAGTTTGCATCACAATATCCTTCAAGTACTATTGGATATCCTGCAAAATGAAGTCCAAGGTCCATGGTACCTTTCAAGTACCTCTGCAAGCGAGTTAGTGCAATCCAATGTTCATGAGAAGGGTTATGAGTATATCTACTTAATCTACTGATTGCATAAGCAATATCAGGGCGAGTACAATTCATGAGAAACATTACACTGCCAATGATTTTAGCATATTCTGATTGTGACACGCTGGACCCTTTATTTTTCTTTAGATGTTTGCTAGGATCATATGGAGTTCTCACAGGTTCACTATCAAAGTGATTGAATTTTTTCAGTATTTTCTCAATATAATGTGAATGTGACAAAATAAGACCTTCAGTTTTACGAATCATTTTAATTCCTAATATCACATCAGCCTCTCCTAAATCTTTTATGTCAAAGTTTGATGATAGAAAACTCTTTGTACAATTAATAACTTGCTCATTAGTTCCAAATATCAACATATCATCAACATACAAGCAAATAATGACACCAGAATCTCCATTAAACTTGTTATTAGAATCATGCCATTGTTTTGGTGCTTGTTTTAGTCCATAGAGTGACTTTATTAGCTTACAAACCTTTTGTTCTTGTCCTGGGACTATGAATCCTCATCCAAATCTCCATTTAAGAAGACAGTTTTCACATCCATTTGGTGTACCAGGAGATTATGACTAGATGCAATTGCAATCAAGATTCGTATTGTGGTAATTTTTGTTACTGGGGAATAAGTGTCAAAATAATCTACACCTTCCTTTTTAGTGTAACCCTTAGCCACTAATCTAGCCTTAAACTTATCAATTGATCCATCCACTTTGAGTTTCTTTTTGAAGATCCATTTACAACCTATAGGCTTGCATTCTCTTGGAAGGTCTACTAATTCCCAAGTGTGGTTTGCCATTATTGATTCCAATTCACTATTAATGGCATCCTTCCAAAAGCTTGCATCAATAGATTTCATGGCCTCTTGATAAGTTTTAGGGTCATCTTTAGAAAGGAAGGCTGTTATAAAATCAAGACCAAAACCAGTTTCAGTTCTAGATCTCTTGCTACGTCTTAGTTCTTGTGTTGGAGATTCTTGTGTTGTGTCCATACCTAAGTGTCTCTTGGACGGCACCATTAGTCTCTCATTAACTAAGTTTAGCCTTTTCATTGGGTAAATATGTTCAGAGAACTCTGCATTTGCAGATTTAACTATTTTATTTGTTTTTGTTAGAAGGAACCTATAAGCGGCACTATTTTCAGCATACCCTATAAATATACTATCATTAGTTTTGGGTCCTATTTTCTTCCTTTGAAGCTCAGGAATTCCAACCTTAGCTAGGCACCCCCACACTTTAAGATATTTTAGATTTGGTGCATATCCCTTCCAAAGTTCATATGGTGTTTTATTAGTCCTTTTGTGTGGAATCCTATTGAGGATGTAACAAGCAGAAAGAATTGCTTCTCCCCACATGTTTGAAGGAAGACCTAAGCTAATTAACATTGCATTCATCATCTCCTTAAGTGTTCTATTTTTTCTTTCAGCGATCCCATTTTGTTCGGGGCTATATGGGGCAGTTACTTCATGTATGATTCCATTGTTTTCACAATAGTTTTTTAAAAAGTTAGATCAATATTCACCTCCCCTATTTGATCTGACTCTCTTAATTTCTATTTCCTTTTGGTTTTCAACTTCAATTTTAAAAATCATGAATTTTCCTTCAGCTTCATCTTTACTACTTAATAAGTAAATTTTTGTGTATCTTGAATAATCATCTACGAAAGTTATGTAGTATTTCTTTCCACCTCTACTAGGAGTGTCCTTTAGATCACCTAAATCAGTTTGAATTAATTCTAATAGTCTAGAATTTCTTTCAATGGATTTGAAAGGTTTTTTCGAGTGTTTTGCTTCAACACAAACTTCACACTTTGAAAATTCAATGTTATTAAGATTTGCTATCAAATTTAATTGTTTCATCCTTTTAACTGATGCAACATTCACATGGCCTAATCTAGCATGCCATAAATCCAAAGACTCAACAATATAAGCAGAAGAAATACCAATATTATTCATTCCATCAAAATTAGCATCAAGTACAAAAAGCCCCCCATAACAATAACCCTTCCCAACAAAATCACCATTACGTGTTAAAACAAGTTTATCAGCATCAAACACCAATTTGATCCCAGCTTTGTTGAGTAAGGATCCAGATACCAGGTTTCTTCGCATGTCAGGAACATGCAAAACAAAATGCAATGCTAGAGACTTACCAGAGGTTAATTTCAAGAATACTTTACCCTTTCCTGCAACACGTGTAGTGCGAGCATCTCCCAAATAGACATTCTCCCCATCTGTGGCTTCCTCATAGTTGAGGAATAATTCCTTACTAGAACAAATATGTCTAGTGGCCCCTGTGTCCACTACCCACTCAGTCATGTTGTTGACTAAGTTCACTTTAGAGACAACAGCAGCTATCACCTCAGATTCTGTCAGATTGGCTTGAGGCTTGGGGTGATGATGATCTTGTCCCTTTCTAAACCTGCAATCAGAAGCCACATGTCCAATTTCCCCACACACAAAGCAAGGACCATTCTTTTTCTTTCCAATCTTGTTTTGTTTATTAAATTTACCTTCAAACCTTTTATTAGGTCCTTTCCCCTTATTCAGTACATTTCCTACCTTTCCTTGATTTTTCTGCTCAACCATATTTGCCTTATAAATGAAATCATGGTTTACATGTTCTATTTGATCTCTTAACCTGTTTGATTCCTCAATCCGGATATGGACCACCAGGTCCTCCATTGACAATTCTCTCTTTTTGTGTTTCAAGTAGTTCCTATAATCTTTCCAAGATGGTGGCAACTTTTCTATAAGAGCAGCTGCTTGAAAAGCCTCATCTATTTTCATTCCTTCAGCCAGAATTTCTAAGACAATATGTTGATACTCATGGACTTGGTCCATGATTGGTTTTTCATCAACCATTTTGTAATCAAGGAATCTACCAACAACATATTTTTTAAAACCAGCATCTTCCATAGAATATTTCTTTTTCAATGCATCCCAAATTTCTTTAGCAGAATTATAACCACAGTAAATATCAAAAAGAGAGTTGGACAGATAGTGTAAAATATGGCCTCTACAAGTACGATTAGCCTTTTCATAAGTTCTTATAGAGGTAGAACGAGTAGGCTCTAATACATCATCAGGCACACGATCATTGAACAGCACAAAATCCACATGAATTGATTCAAGATAAAACAACATCCTTTCAGACCATCTCTTATAATAATTTCCATCAAATGGTTCCAGTTTAGACATGTCAGGTGCAGTGCTCATATTTGAGTATTAAACAGAGTAAAATCACTTCTTAGATTGTTGGAATATGAGAACAAGTAAATCAAACAAATGGAACCAAAGAGTGGAGTTTAAAGAAATAAGAACTTATCGATGATTGAGTGCCGAGGCATGGAAATTAACCCACTGTCATAAGAAGTGATTTCGCCCCACTAGATGTAATTATCCTTGATGCAGTCTGGCTCCGGCGATCACCCCCCAGGATCTAACGGCAGGCTTTGGTTGTGTGCACTCACAAGCCAAAACCTTGAACTCACACTAATGCCCAGAAAATGTAACAGAAACAAAGAGAGTGGGGTAGAAGATTTTTGTTTTTGTTCTGTGTGTATTGAGCAATACATTGCCTCAGTTTATATAGGCTCACAACACTGATTTTCAGAGGAAAGAGTTGACAAATCCCAGCACATCCCAAGCAATTTGCTGTGATAAGAGTCAATCTTGTTTTTCCTTTTTTCTATCTTCAACGGTTAGTTGAATTGTGTGGGATTTTATATTTGGGAATTTTAAGACTAACAAGGAATGAGTATTTTTTCCGAAACAGTGGAGCTGACTTTGTGGAGGAGGAGCCGTGCAAGAAGAGTTTGGAAGCATGAAAGCACATGCTTATTATTTGGGTTAGTGTGGGTAGGTGAGCATTAATTGCTTACCTACCACATCTACTAGAGGATTTGGCTTTTGTATGTAAAGGTGTGCAGCTATAGTGCATTTTCTATTTTGAGCCTTTTTCTAACAAAAACAACACAATGATGTGTTAGGAAGGACAAAAGCAGAGTCTTCAACCTTGACTGTTGGGATAAGTATTATTCGTTGATATTATATTACCCATTCAGCATACAACAACTTGATTGGAAAGTCTTGTTACAATATCAACTTTGCTTACAGAATCTATATCTTTTATTTATTTGTGAATTTAAACAATATAAAGTAAAATATGTGAGGCAAATTTAACATGCTGAAAGAAGCCTAGAAGAGGGGGAAGATAAGTTACCAGTCCAGGGCTTCTAACTTCAAGCCAGTAGACCGAATGAAATGCCGAAATAAGAAAAGTAAACAATAAAAAAAACCTTCTTCTTTTTTCTTTTCTTTTTTTTAACTTCCCTTTCCAATTCCTCAACTTTCCCACCAAGCAAACAACCCAAATAAGCAAAAAAATGGAAAACCTTCTTCGGTTGCACTTAACAACCTCACGTGTCCTGCGCTTGTTCTCCAAATACCTTCACACCCAAATACCCAAAAACAATATACTGATTTTAATAAACATCACAAACTACAAAACAAACTTAAAAAATAATTATAAATAAATAAAAGAGAGAGATAGAGGGAAACCTGAGGAGGTGAAGGAAAGCAACCACAGCAATGACACCAGAAAAAAGTGACAGAGACAGAGAGAGGGAAATCAACCACAACAGTGACACCGGGTTCTATTCCTTGGGCTCATCAAAGAGTGAGGGAGGAAAGAAGAGAAGGATTAGGCAACAGTAGATAAAAGAAAAAAGACAGATGTGGGCTGAAATTAGAGAGAGAGAAAAGGAGAAGGGAGCCATTGGAGAAGAAGCTCTCCCATTTCTGGAGTTTTCTCTTTCTATCGGTGGGAGTAGTTGAGAATACTTGAGATGGTAAAAAAAGCAGGGTCCGACTCACCTCCAATTCCCACCCTTCCTATTCCCTCCCATTTTTAAAAGGATGCAAGCATAAAATCTGAAGGATAACAAATAGCCATGTCAAAACCTCTTTTCAGCAGCTCCTTCCTTCTTCAAAATTCTTTTTCATTTTTTTTCAAACCACCAAGAGCCCAGCAGTTGTAGGACTTCAAGTTCAACAGAAACAATGGTTGGGCTTGTAAGGGTGATTAATGTTGGCGGATCTACTTGGGTCTATGTGGCAAGGAGACCGTAGCTCAGTGGGCAACGGACCCAAAGACTAAAACTAACACTCCTATATACCAAACTCACACACACTTAAAGATTGACTAGCCCCTACCCATATCATCGTCAACCATGGCTAAATCTACCCATGGCTTGTGTTGTTTGATTTTGGTTTTGTGTGGGAGAATTTGTATTTTGGGTTGATTTTGGAGTATGTGTATTTATGGAGATGATGGGATTTTATGGGTTTCAGCAAAAGATGAATTTTTTAGGAAGAGAAAAAAGCTTTGAAAATTTGTTTTTCCCTTTGAAATCCAGAGAGCTTCCCTTACTTGATGTTCTTCTCCATCTACTGAATTTATCTCCTCATTGTATTACATGTTATTTTGGTTTAATCTGAATTTTGTTACTCTATTCAGGCAAAAAATGGATCTATGAAATAACTACATGGTCCTTGGGACATAGCAAGAAGCCTGTGTCCGATCAGAAGCTCATGGGGGAGCTAGGCTGTTGGTGTTTTGAAAATATAGAAAAAGAGAATTTTGAAGAAGGAAGAAGGTGTTGAAAAGAGGCTTTGACGTGGCTATTTGTTATCCTTCAGATTTTTTGCCTGCCACGTGTCTTGCATCCATTTAAAAATGGGAGAGAATGGGAGGGGTGGGAATTGGAGGTGAGCCGGATCCAAAAAAGCAGTCTAACAAAAGATAAAACCGTGCGTATTCAACTAAAATTTGAGTGAACGAAAAACACAAAACCAAAAAAATATTGTTCATTTTGCTCCTCCCACTTTTTATTATAGGTAATAGAAAAAAAAAAAAAAAAAAAAAAAAAAAAAAAGAAGTTTTGTAAAATTTCCAACCTAATTGGATAGGACAACGATTCTCTTCATTTGAAATGAAATCAAGAGTCTCCATTTCATGGTCTTGATTAAATATCCTCAGATCTAATAATATACAGACTGTTACATCATTTAAAATTTTAAATGACAAAATACTTTATAAACCGTTAGATTTATGAAATAAAATCTAAATTATGAAATAAACAAATGGAGAGATTTTCAAATAAAAAAGATCCTATCCCGATCGGATTAGTCTTAAAACACAAATTCCCTTCCTGTCATCCATATCACAATTTGAAACACAAATATTTAACAAGTAATATATATATTCTCAAGCTGAAGATTTACGTTTGATGTTACGTCACACTGATGCATGTATACCCGCGTTTATGCAAGTATTTAAAAAATCAGGTCTTCTAAATCATAAAGTAAAAAAAATAAAATTTTTTAAACAAATTTAGAAGGCCTACGTTTGCAGTTACGTCACACTAATACATGTAATTACGTTTATGCCATCATTTAAACAAATTTAGTAGCATAGCAAAAAAACAAAACAAATTTAGTGGATTTACGTTTGCAGTTACGTCACACTAACACATGAAAGTACGTTTATAAAATTATACCATTTTTTTTTTTTTAAAGAAATCTTTCGAATTTTCGTCTCATTTCCAATTATTTAATTTTCTTAGCCAACAAAGGCAAACAAGTATAAAACAAAAATTGCAAGTTTCATATTTGAATTTTCATGTACGATGGTCAATTAGTCCTAACATTTTCTTAAGTGGTATCAATTATTACAAATTTTTAATTTTACGAAAACATTTGAACTTATGACATTCGCTTATAACAATTGCTCTTACTATTATATTAAGATATCAATTGATTTTTTATATAGACGAGATTCGAAATCAATTCTCTTACTCGACAATAAAAAACTAATTTACCAATTGAATTAATTGGAACCCACCAATTATTACATCTTTGCTTCCTCTTTTTTGCTTCTTTGTTGATTTTTCATTTAGACTTGTGTGGATACTTAAATTTAACAATTTAAGATTGAACTCAAGCATGTAGGTCAACATCTCGTAATTTTTTTAAACTTAAATTAACGAGCTTGATAAATGAGGGTATAATACAATATGAGCAAATCACACTTGCATTTTTTTTAAGACTCTACATTGAATAATCATACACAGATGTTCACCAAAGAACCCAATTAACAAATCAATTTAAATAAAAAATATTAGAGAGAGAAAGAACTTGACTAATTTATTTCGACCCATTTCACTTGGATGTTAGTATCAACATTTCATAAGGGTAACATTACTCAGATTTTTTATCATAGGAAGATTGAGAATATTCTCCTAACTCCTGGGTCCTAACACTATATAAACCATGTATGGAACCAAGCTCTCAACCTCAAAAATCATCATCTAGCTCTTTCAAACGCTATCTCTTCAAACACGTTATTGACTTATTATTATTCTCCATGGCACAAAAAACCCACATAGCACTTCTACCATGTATTGGGATGGGGCATCTCATCCCTTTTGTCGAGCTTGCCAAGCGACTTGTTCTTCACCACGACTTTCGCATCACTTTCATCATTCCCGTAATTGGGTCTCCAACCAAAGCCATGAAAGAAGTCCTCCAATCCTTGCCAGCCACCATAGACCATGTCTTTCTTCCTCCAGTGACCTTGGATGACATCCAAGGCGTACCCCCTGAAATCCAAGTTTCTGACGCCATGACTCGTTCACTCCCATCTCTTCGTGATGTGTTGAAGTCACTACTTGCAACTACTCGGCTTGCTGCTTTGATCCTTGATTTGTTTGCGAGTGATGCAATAGATATTGCTAAGGCACTCAATATCTCACCCTACATTTTCTTCTCGTCAAATGCTTTGGCTTTGTCTTTGGTTTTGCATTTCCCAAAGCTGGACGAGACAGTTTCATGTGAGTTTAGAGATTTACCAGAGCCATTGAAACTTCCTGGCTGTATACCTATTCACGGTAGAGATCTTTTTGACCCGATTCAAGATCGTACAAGTGACATGTACAAAATGATTCTTCACTACGCAAAACAGTTGCGTTTAGCTGAGGGTGTTATGCTTAATACCTTCACGGAATTGGAAGCAAGTGCTATAAAAGGTTCGGAAGAAGAGGCAGAAGCTGGAAATCTCCCACTTTTTCCAATTGGACCCATCATCCAAAGTGGGTCAAGTAATCAACTTGACGGGCCAGGGTCAAACTGTTTGACATGGTTGGACAATCAGCCAAGTGGCTCAGTCTTATTCGTTTGTTTTGGGAGCGGTGGGACTCTCTCATATGACCAAACGAAGGAGCTAGCCTTGGGATTGGAAATGAGTGGGCAAAAGTTCTTATGGGTGTTAAAAAATCCAAATAACGAATCAGCATATGCCGCGTACCTTAGTGACCAAAGCTACGACAACGGCCCTCTTGCTTTCTTACCAAAAGGGTTTTTAGAGAGGACCAAAGAGCAAGGTCTAGTGGTGCCCTCTTGGGCACCACAAGCCCAAGTCCTTAGCCACGGCTCCACGGGTGGGTTCCTAACCCACTGCGGTTGGAATTCGACTTTGGAGAGTATTATGGAAGGTATGCCATTAATTGCGTGGCCGCTTTATGCAGAACAAAAAATGAATGCAGTGTTGCTATCTGAGGATCTAAAAGTGGCACTGAGACTAACTGTTAACGAAAAAGGCTTAATAGACCGAGAGGAAATAGCGAAAGTCGTAAAGAGTCTCATGGTTGGAGAAGAGGGTAAGAGAGTTCACAAACGTATGAAAGAACTAGAGATTGCTGCTGACAAAGCACTAAGCGTAGATGGATCTTCTACAAAGATACTCTCTGAATTAGCATCCAAATGGAAAAGTCAACCTGGCTTTTAGGACATGATACTTTTCTCCCTTCAATGTTTTTTATTTAAAAAAAAAAATGGTGTATTCTTTTCTTGCTTTTCTACTTTATTCCTAATTGTTTTTTCTCTGAAGTTGTGTATTCTATTTCGCTTGATCATGTATCCTTGTTGACTATTTGAATGTATCATGTCTTTTAAAATTGTTTGTTTTGGAGTGTACCAGTTGTGTTGTCCGAAATTGTGCTAAGAAGGAATTTTCTCAGTGGGTGTGGCTCTAATTTATATATGAAAAGGTAAAAGATTTGACCCGAAGAAGGTGGGCTGGCCTGGCTAGCTCCAACTGGCAGAAAGATGAACTCCTACTTCGGTATATACGTTTGTTTTTGTTTTGTTTGTTTAGTTTATTTTTTAATTCATTTCATACCCTTGAAGTTTGGTCAATTATGATTTTCGTCCATAGAATTTTTATTCTTTGAAGTTTGGTCAATTATGATTTTCGTCCATAGAGTTTTAATTTTCTTAATTTAGTCCTTCAAGTTTACAATACTTGTCAATATCAACCTTCCATTCAATAATGCAGTTAGAAATTATGCCGTAAAACAATGTATTTTTAATTTTTTAACACTTCTAAGCATTAATTGTTTTTCAGAATTTAAAATAAAATCAAACATTTATTTTTTATTTTAAAAATCAAAATCAAAACTCAATCATAATCACAACCATCTCACTGTAAAGTCGTCCGCCTCATGCTATCGTTTGTTGGGGACTGTAAGAAATGACGAGCACTTGCGTGGGCAGATTAAGATAACCTATATAGCTAGGTAAGAAATTTGCACAGCTATTGGATGATTTTGATATAGTAGAACAGTATACCTGGGCTAACACAACCTCAACCTGGCTCTCTAGAGAGTTGTGTCAAGCATATGATGGGCATGCAAACCAAGTTGCAAACAAGTCTCAGAATAAGGTTCACTAGCTATATGCATGCTTCTACATTGTGGAGTTCTATTATACACATTGAAGAGCTCGATCTTCAAATAACAAGATGATTTGGAAATTAAGAAGTATTAGGACATCCTCATTAAATAAGCAGCAGAAACCAAATTTGATACTAGAAAATAAGTCACCAACCAAATAGGAGATCATTAATAAATTATTTTATATATTTAATACAATAGTTATCTCAATAATTATCTTTTCTATATCTTTATAAATACAACAACAGAAGCTTACTAATTCGAGTCCCCTCAGGGCCACCTACTCAAGGCAAAACCTTGTGTCTATCGTGGTACACGTATTAGTAGGGTGTTGCGTGTCCTCTGGGATTAGTTGAGGTGCACGTATCTACGGAACGCTGGCCTGAACACCCAAGGTTATCAAAAAAAAAGAAAAAAAAGCTCCTGATCTTTTATTATTTATAGTAAGAAGATATTATAAGAACCATCTCATTTATAAATTGTGTAGCATTATAGTTTTTTTACTTTTTAAAAAAATATCAAATGCATGAATTTATAAATTGAATAGCAAAACATATATGATTGATAGTAAATTTGATGTGTATGATCAATATGAAAAGAACATTTGATATAATCGTGGCATTGACATAATATTAATTTAATATAAAGTTGTAGAGATTTAATTTTAATAAAAATAATACTTGGTATATAACTTAAACGGAGAGTACTGTTAACATATCAAATCAATATGAATTTATTTGGTAAAACAATATTGGAATAAAATTATATTAGATTTTAATTTAACTTTAACTCTTCTATATATACACTCACTATGGATTAGAGAGATAATTCAGACATATATGTGCTTCAATATAAAGATGGGAAATTTAAATTATTTTAATATTAACATCTTTAAAATTACAATAATGATAATCCCAGTCTCCTCAAATGACATTCAGAGGTAAATATGTATGTTAATTACTTAAGGGATTAATTAATAGTAGACATAAGTAAAATTTCTGCTTGCACAATTAAGGTGTCATTCTTAAGAAACCCCTTGGACATGGATCTTGGAGATCCTTCAGAAACAAGAATTGTGAAAAACCCCACTCGTTCGAAGAGTTAGAAAACCAGTGTTTACCTGAAAGAAAAACAAAATATATATTTATTTTTTTAAAAGCTTAAACAAAGCTTGCACAGGAACAAAACAAGTAGAAAATGAAATGATTGAGAAGCAAGGATATTACCTGAATTTTCAACATGTGGTTAAAGTTGACATTGGTCTTTTATCCGCAGCTTGAATTCTGCAAAATATTTGTACTCAGGTTGAAAACAATGATCAATGATCAATCACACATGAACAGAGGAAGAGAGAAATCGCTTTGGGAACTCCATCAGAAATTCCTTTGGGATAAAGCAGCAATTTCCTAGATTCAATAACAAAGAGTTAAAAAGAAATGTAATAGCTGTTAATAAGTTTAGTAATGGTAGCTTTCCTTTTTATAACAATGAAAAGTGAAACTTCCAATAATAAAATACCATTTTAAATCTCCAACAGGGAATACTTGAGAATAATAAGCTACTTTATTTAGTGCCGAAAAGTTTTCCAACTTCCAAGTCATAAAACCGATTGGGAGGTTCTTTTATCATGGAAAGAAACTCTCGTTTGCCACTACGTTCATGAACAAAAACCTCAGCACCAAATACACAACAATCGTTGACAAGGTATCCATTACAACGAAGATTGAAAGAGTTAAGAGTGAGAAATTTGTTAAAGCCCCATTCAGTCTTCACGTCATGAAATCTTCTAATTGTCCCATCAACATCTACAAGATATATAGCAAATACAATCATGAAATATAGTAAATAATATTGTACATGTACAATTACACATTTATGCATATGTATCAATCTAGAGAGACCAAACCTTGATTGGTCAAGAACTTGTCCCTTTTTTTATCAAACACGAACAGTTTGAAGCTAGCATTAACCTCCCAACCAAGAGGATACTTTTCTGTATCAAGAATTTCCAAATAAAGGGAGATGTGATCAATCACATTCATTTTTAGGTTCCCTTTAGGATAGAGAGACAACCTCCTGCAAAAGAAGACAAAGTACATGATGAGACACACATTTATGTGCTAATATTACAAAGAATGCTGAGAGTAATGCATTAGAGCCCACCATTTGTGGCCGCCAGCTTCAAATACACCGCCCTCATACTTTTCCACCCCAGTATCGATTAGTAAAGAGTACGATTGTATTTTAAGTAAGTAATGAGTTGGACGATAATGTCTTGGTGTCAGTGTGATTGCTACAATACATTGGGAAGATTTAAATATACCCCGCTATTAGGGTCAAGGTTTTGGCAACATTTCAACTAAGAATAATCAATAATGTCAAGAAATTACAAAAATTAAAAACAAATAAAAGTAGAAAATAATAATGAATCATCATGGATATCATGCAAATACAACTTATTTCTTTCTTATATAGTCTATTGAATGACAAAATTTTGTCATACGGCAAATAATAATTTTTCTTTTCATTACCTCGCTTCAGTTACTATCGGCAAGTACAATATATAAAATCCAACTTTCATTATTAAAACAAAAATTTAAGATAAATTATTAAAATAATTTAAAAATAATAATGAAACTTTTCTTTGAAAAAACATTTAGAAACTTTTGGTGATAGAATTATTTAGAAAGAGTATTAAGTTTCTAAGAATAATGCTATAGTCACAACTCTATTTTTCATAACATCTGTTGCATTACCATATATATTTTTATTAGTTCTCATATAGACTCACCAAAACATCATTTTATTAGTTACCATAGTTACAACTAGACACCTCGACGATTGTTAAATATTTTGTAATTTTGTAAATTGTTGTGCTTCAATTTTTTTTTTTTTTTTGGGTACGACTGTATTTTATGTAAGTAATGAATTGGACGATAATATCTTGGTGTCATCATTGTGATTGTTGTAATACACATTAGGAATATTTAAATATATACACAATCTAGTAACTGTTGGGTTAAGGTTTGGCAATTTCAACCAAGCAGTTGTAGATCAGAGTCAATAATGGTCAAAGAAATTACTTAACAAAAAAATAAAAGTCAAATGAATGATGTGCTACTGGATCATGTGCTACTGGATCATGTAAATACGAATATTTCATTTGTATCATCTATCATGACATGTTATTGTTAGCTAAATACTTTGTCTTTTCATTGCCTCACTTCATATAAGTCTCTGCGCCACCAAAACTCCTATCAAATTGTTTAGACATCAAGCTTGATCATCATATATTATCTTCCACATATTAGAGCAAATTAGAAAAGAAAAAATTGATTTAACAATGGTACATAGCATAGACATACTCCACAAATAACATGTCTTGAATGTAGTTGAGATATCATTATCCCTTTATTTCAAGAGAATAGCACTATATATATGATCATATTATTTTTTTGTGATGCCACTTCCATCTTTCGTTGGCTCAAAATATTCAAGAAACCATCGTTATTCTAAGGTCAAATTTTAATAAAATTGACCCCTCTGTTAACATTCATTCTACATTAAAATGGATTTTTATTCAATTTTATTATAAATAAATAAATTTTTGATTAAACTATTGGTTTCGTCCCTAAACTTTGCATGAAATTCTTTGGTTTCGTCCCTAAACTTTGCAAAAAGAAATTCGGTTTTCGTTCCTGAACTTTGAAAAAATTTCGTCCCTGACACGAATTTCGTCCCTGAAATTTTTTTTTTTAAAATGGGATTTATGTACAAACATTTTCAAAATTCAGGGATGAGAAATGAACTTTTCAAAAGTTTGGTAAAAACAATATTTTAGCCTAAATTTCTTATAGTAAAAGTAGACATAATGTTAACAGAGGGATCACTTTGACCAATTCTTAAACCTCAAGGGTCAATAACATAAAATTGAAACCTGAAAGGGTATGTGTTTGCAACTGACCCAAACTCCAGGGAGTCTTTTTGTAATTTGGCCTTATTCTAATTGCTTAATTCTATTAAAAGAGAATTTGGGAAAAAGCCAGATTTGAAATAATATCCATTTGTTTGACGGGTTTGCATGGGGTTTAGGAATTTTGGGGTTATTTTTCTTACCTTCATACCATATATATATGCCATAGATAAGGGTTCCAACGTAGTATATATAGGCTAGAAAATATGACAATCATGACGTAGTTTTATGAATTTTAAATGAAATAAATAAGGAACAAAATAATAGTCAAATAACCTTGAAAAGGGAAAGAGAACATATATACCGAGTTCATTGCAGAGGTTGGTTTCGCAGGGCTTGTTATCCTTTGCCATGACTTCAGTTTTGGTTTCTAGATATCACTTTCTCAAAAACTATGGCGTAATTTGCATTATTTATAGAGTGAAGTCATTAGGCATGTATCCTGTGCAAGAATGCCATTGCACTTTACACACGGAATCGTACGTGTGATTGTTGGAAGGAAAGAATTAATAGAGAAGGAATATGAATGCAAAGTAAAAAAAAGAATTGATGCTTATTTTGATTGGACAAGAGGAGAATTGGAGGGCTAGGTTTCCTTTTGGGATCTACGTTCAAAGAAACCATGATAAAACGAATCCTCATTAGAGTTGATGGAACCATTAAAAATTTAAAATAACACAGAATTTTGTTATAATTTAAATCATTCAAAAAAAATAACAATAAATCATTTAATATATTGATAATTGTGGGTTTCAGTTAACTCAATTGGTAAAGTTTTGTCATAAATTCAAATGTTATAGTAACTAAAAAAGAAAAAAAAAATGTACCAACATCCCTTAAACTTGGGGGGTGTTACACTTAGACCCAAGTACTTATGTTTTAGCCAATTTACCACTTAAACCTCACTATTGTGCCAAATAACTCAAACTGAGCACGTTAACTCAAACTGAATTTAATAAATAAATAAACCTTAAACTGAAATTTAGAGAGAGAGAGAGAGAGTGACTCACAAAGTTTCATTTTGGAGATTTAAAACCTTTGAACATACTTCTTAGGGACAAAGGTTGCAGATTTGATCTGGTTAAATAAAATGGGAAGCACTCTTGTTAAAAAGATGCCTGATATGACCAAATAACAACATTTTTCTCATTGAAATTGAACAAAAATAGTCTTGAAAATCTAATGGGACACCCCTGAACAACAACAAAAATGGGACCTTTTCTTTTGGAATAAAATCAAAGTACCAAAAGATTCATCCAAAAATAAAAAAAATAAAAGCACCAAAATCTGGGTTTATCTTGTTTTACCCATTTATTGAATCTCAACCACTAGAATCGCAAACCCACCCTTTCCAACAATTTTTAATGGAAAACCCATTAAAATCACAAACCCATTTAATTTTTTATTTTTTGGCACATATTGAGTTTTTTTTTTTTAATTTAAAAAAGAAAAAAATTTAAATTTAGTTAGAGTTAATGTGGTCACTAACGGCGAGGATGGAAGAGGTTATTTGACACAATACTAAAGTTTAAGTAATAAATTAGCTAAAACATAAGTACATAAGTTCTAAGTGCAACACACCCCCAAATGTCAGTAGGTGTTAATCATTTTACAAAAAAAAAAAATGATAATTACTTGAACATGATTGGATAATGATGTGAAAATTGCAATGATTATTTTTACAAGAAAAATAAATATCACTTTTATATATATATATATATATATATATATATATATATATATATTTGTATACTGAAAATAGTACTACATCGATGCCATCGATGCACGAGGTAACAAAATGTCGTTAAACTAAAGAATATATTTTCAATCATAAATTTGGAATTGCACAATAAAATACAAAAGTTACCTGACAAAGCACATAGTAAAACAAAAAAATATTGAGATGTGTGTTGAGTCTGGTCTATTGTTTTGATTATGGCCCCGGAACAAACTGGTGGATGTAGTGGGGGGTACTTCCTGATTGAGTACACTTAAGATATTAGGCCTTAGTTGTCATAATAAAATTGTAACAACCCCATATATGAACCTAGCTTTAATTTTGGGTGAACCACCTCAATCTTATTGAAATAAGTAATCTATTAAAGTGTCTATTACAGTGTATCAAACATGTCTTTTTAATTTTTGTGTGTGCATTGAGCTTTTCTATTCTTTACCTTTTATTGTCACACCATTATATTTGGGTTAGGTTTCCTATTTCTTAATAGTAATAGCTATGACTTTGAGTTACATAACACAAGCACAACGTGTACGACCCAAAATTTTATTATTAAAAAAAATAATTATAGTAAATTATTAGAATAATTTCAAAGAAAAAAATGAGACTTCTTTTAAAAGTCTTTTAAAAATTGATAATAAAATTTTAATATATCTAATGTTTAAGATTGATAATAGAATTTTAATCTAAGTAATATTCTTAAACTTTTTTAAATTCTGACAATTGAGTTTCACGTAGAGTAAATTATGTTAATAATTTTAATGTATTATACGCCAATGGCAAACAAAGAAAAAATGAAAATTATACAAAGGAAAAAGGAAAAGGCATCCACTTAGTGCTACTACAATGTATAGAACACAACTTTTATTATATATTATATGATATAGATAATTTTTCTTCATTAATTCAACTAAAAATAAAAAATAAAAAAATTATCCTCTTGCTTTTATAGATTTGTTTAAACAATTTAGATACATAACTAATATGAATCATCTCACTTTTAAATGTTATACACATCATAAGAACATAAATTAATATTTTAATAAGGCTTTAGGAAACATAAATACCCTTTGGCATAAATGAGAGGGGAATAATTTATTCTTTTTAGAGAAAAAAAAAAGAAGAAGAAGAAGCCCATTCTCCTTATACTTGAGTCCAACCAGTTTATATGAGATTAATTAGCATCTTAGGCCCAATAGACAGAAGGAATAAAGTGGGCTTTTAGTTTAGGCCATTATAACGGCTTTTTTGGCCCAATAACGCGTTTTTTAAAGTTATTTTGCCAAACAGTCCCATACGAAACTTATATCAAAGGATAGGCCAGTTTCAAAATCGTTGCTTGGAGAGACGATTTTGAAGCCCAAAATCGTCACTTCAAGAGACGATTTTACTTCATTTTATTTTTAAAACACGCCTTTTTTTTTTAGTTAAAAATAAAAAAAATAAAGGCAAAATCGTCTCTTCAAGAGACGATTTGCCTGCAATCATTTTAAAAAACCTTTCAGCCAAAACCTAAAGTCCCAAATTTTCTCTCTTCCTCGTCAGTCGCTCTCTGTCTCTCCCCTATCAGTTTCTTTCACTCTCTCCCCCGTGGACCGTGGCTCACTCCTGGGATCGTCTGAATCTGTGCGCCTCTCTCTCCGTGTCGTCGCCCTCTCTGATTCCAGGCACCGGTCTCTCTCTCCACCACACCAACTTCGATACACTCTTTGAACTTCACTGAAATTTTATGTATTTTTCAAAAAGACTGATTTTGAGCCTCGAATCTGACGGATCGGAGCCAGATTTATTTTTGCTTGACCTTTGTGATTTTTTATGAGTTGTTGAGGAGATTTGTGGGAAGAATATGGGGTTGGAGAGTTGTCTCTGCCTCTCTCTCCTGCGACAAACCGCGACTGTCTCTCCCCCCCTCAGTCCCTCTTCCTTTCTCCCCCTTGGGCCGTCGCTTAATCCATGCCTCTCTCTCTGTCACCGTCCTCTCCGACTCTAGGAACCGGTGTCACTCTCTCCAGTCTCCACCACACCAAGTCCGATACACTCTTTGAACCATTTTCAAATTTTTATTTTTATTTTAATTATTAGTTAGGGTTGATTTTCAGTTAATATCTAGGGTTATTATTTAGGGTTTGATTTTGGAAATTTGAGTAGTTCTTCATGGGGTTTACTGGATTTGGGAAAAAGTTTTAATTTTTGAATCTGGGTGTTTGTGTTTGTGGTACTTGTTTTTTTTTTTTTTAGGATTTAGACAAATGGGTCAAATGGGTTGGTCCAAATGATATACTTTGTGAAATCAAATTTGCGTGTTCATGGGATTAGGTGTTATTGAGAAATCAAGGATTGTGTAATTTGTGTTTGAATATGGGTTTCTGGGATTTTGTCCCTTGAAATTAAAACAAGTGGAACCTGGATTTGATCTTTGAAATTACGTTTGCCATCTCAAGGTGTAAGCCCTAGTTTGGAGCGTATAATATTGGTTGTGTTATTCTTTTTTTCTTCATAAATTTACTATGGGTTTCCTTTATATTTAGAATTGAATGGGTGCTTTTTAAAAAAAAAATAAAAAATTGTCTGCTTTGTTATAGTAGAGTTCTGAGTTTGTTAATGCTTGGAATAATTGGAAGTTCATTTGTGTTTGGTGCCTATTATGTCTCTGCCAAGAGGGGTGCATCCACGGATTGGAGCTTGTATTCAAGCAATTACTTTTGCTTTGGATATAGGTTTCTATGAGGTGGTTTTTGAAGGCCCACCGGTGTCTTTCATGGGTGGTCTACACGATAGTTCTTTGGAAGTCACAGTGGAAGATATGTGGCTTGAGGAAATCCCAGTATTGATCCAACGTTTTCGTCATTTTACTGTTGCTTTGGGTTCTAAGGAGGCTTTAGTGGCTGTTAAGGAGATTGTGGGTGTTTTGTAAGCTGTTGTTTTTTATGGTTTTGTGAAAAACATAGTTACTAGATGCTAATGGCACACTTGAGGCATTAAGGTTGCCTAGGGTTCAACAATGAAGATAATTTTTGGAAATACAACAGAGGTATACATCCTGGGGATTTGAAAACATGATTTTGAAAAATAAATTCTTGAACATATTCAGAAAAAAAAAAAAATGAAGATAAAGCATAGGCTTAGGTTTAAAAGAAAAGGTATAATTCCCAACAAGGAGAAATAAGTGAACTGCATGTAGTTGTTGGAATTTAAACAAAGGCTGGAGAGGGAGGGGGTTGAGTTTGAGGAATTTCAATGGATTGCAGGACTTCATATAATCTTTACAAATTTCTATGCCTTTTAATTGAAACATTAAACTAAAATAAAAATGTTTCATTGATTAGTTATGTTAGTCTAGGGTTGACCTTATAAAATACTGCCAATAAATTATATTTTGTTAGATTTGTAGAAAATATTTGGAAGGGGCAGGATTTAGAGAGAGAGAGAGAGAGAGAGAGAGAGAGAGAGAGAACAAAAAGTCTATAAGCTTAGGTTTGTGCATGAGGAGAGACGCCTCTCCTGATCTAGAGTGAGGCACTTGGGCTGCATCTTTGTCTGCTTTTGTGCCTAGGTGTGCTTTTACTGTGGTTAAAATGGAATCTTTTGCTTTCAAGGATCTAGTTTGTGTGTGTTTTGTGCATGACTGCTCATTATGTTTACTGTCTCAGGTGTTATACGCATGAATTCCTGAAGGACTTCTTCCTATCAACTGGACAGCTTCAAGTATGTTTAAATTTTTGAGATCAATGATTATGTATGTGTCACTGTGTGTGTGCATGTATATGTGCGCGTGTGTTTGTGTATCTAAAAAGTTCCTGTAGAGAGTATGTTTTGTGTTTGAAAGGGTCCTATAGAGAGTAGGGATTAGGGAACCAAAGGTTGGTTATCTTCTTCTTTTTTCTTTTTTTTTTATATATAACATTTTCTTTTATGGGTGTTTGGTGTACGAAATGGTTTGAATCATTAAGGGAGATATTATAGGAAAGAATCCCATGGCTATGTTGGGTTCTTTAACCCAATCTGTCTTTAAATTGATTTGGTTTGAGGAGGTCCCAGTTGAGATTTAAGTGGTGTGTTTTGTAAGCTCTGTTGTTTTTTATATGGTTTTGTGGACTTGTTTGTTTCTTCTGTTTTGTAGTTTTTCATTAATAAAATCTTCTACTCTGTCTATTTGGTTTGAGGAGGTCTAGATTGTGGGTGTTTTGTAAGCAAAAAAATATCTTCTATATTCTAAAAAAAATATTTAAAAATATTTTCTATAAAATAATATAGTATCTTTTGTGTGTAATAATACCAATGCTTTGCAAGTAGTTACCAACCAAATAGGAGATCATTAATAAATTATTTTATATATTTAATACAATAGTTATCTCAATAATTATCTTTTCTATATCTTTATAAATACAACAACAGAAGCTCCTGATCTTTTATTATTTATAGTAAGAAGATATTATAAGAACCATCTCATTTATAAATTGTTTAGCATTATAGTTTTTTTACTTTTTTGAAAATATATCAAATGCATGAATTTATAAATTGAATAGCAAAACATATATGATTGATTGTAAATTTGATGTGTATGATAAATATGAAAAGAACATTTGATATAATCGTGGCATTGACATAATATTAACTAGTCGCAAACTCGTACGATGCACAGAAAATGAATTAAAATTAAATCTAAAAAATTATTGGTCTAATTATGATTTTTATTGTCTTTTATATTTTATCTAAATGTGAAAATTGATAATTATTAAAAGAAATTTATTATTATTGTGTTTATATATAAAATATATTATAGTATTAGGCATTTATTATGATTGTGTTTATATATATGGAATAATATATTATTTTTATTAAAGAAAATATAATATGTCAAGATTCTAATGAGATGTTTAATTATAGAATAAAATTTAAATTCAATTAAAAATATATATATATATATTAAAATAATGAGGTGTAAAATTGTGAGAACTCAAAAGCTTATGTGGCATAATATTATGAGGTCAATCAAAAGTTAAAAAGCTTTATAGTATAGATTTAATATAAAGTTTTTAACAGATTTAATTTTGATAAAAATAAGACTAGGTATATAACTTAAAATGAGGGTACTGTTTTTTTTTTTTATTACTTGGTATATAACTTAAACGAGAGTACTGTTAACATATTAAATCATATGAATTTATTTAGTAAAAAAATATTGGAATAAAATTACATTAGATTTTAATTTAACTTTAACTCTTCTATATATATACACTCACTATGGATTAGAGAGATAATTCAGACATATATGTACTTCAATATAAAGATGGGAAATTTAAATTATTTTAATATTAACATCTTTAAAATTACAAAATGATAATCCCACACTCTCGAATGCATTTTCGAGATACATATAGTACTGTTAATTACTTAGGACTCATTTGGTACATTGTAATGTAATAGCTATTACGTAGGAATAGTTATTCAGTTATTTGGTTATGTTTTTATTATAAGGAATAGTCATTCCTTAGTAATAGCTATTCCTTAAAATGAAGAATAGTTATTCCTCAACAAAAAAAGTGTAATAACTATTCCTTTGCCTTATATAATAACTATAAAATATAAACCCAAAAAACCCAATTAAAACATACGCTTCTACCTCTATTTCGCCTCTTTCTCTCTCTTGCTTTGTATCTCTCTCTCTCTCTCTCTCTCTCTTAGGCCATTGAGGTCATCTTCCTCTAGTTGGCCGTGGAAATACTCTCTGTCTCATCTTTCTCTCTATAGCCGTGGAGGTGCTCTCTCTCTTTCTCTCTCTCTCTCTGTTCGTCTAGCTAGTGTTTTTAATCTATACAGTAATGATTTTTTTTTCCTAGGTTTTCAATCTATACAGTACTGGTTTTTTTTTCCTATATAACCATTGTTGTTAATCTGTACAGTACTGGTTTTTGTGTTTACTGGTTTTTCAGTCGGTACAGTACTGGTTATTTTTTTTATTCTATATAACCATTGTTGTTAATCTATACGGTACTGCTCATGGAAAAAAAAAAAATTCTTTTGGTTTTTGTGTTTACAGCATATACCAGTATTTATTTATTTTTTTGCTTTTGGTTTTTGTGTTTACTGGTGTTTTCCATCTGTATAGTACTGGTTATTTTTTTTTCTTATATAACCATTATTATTAATCTATACGGTACTACTCATGGGTAAAAAAAAATTTGTTTTTGGTTTTTGTGTTTACAGCACATACCAATATATATTTTTTTTGCTTTTGGCTTTTGTGTTTACTGGTGTTTTTAATCTGTACAGTATTGGTTATTTTTTTTTTCCTATATAACCATTGTTGTTAATCTATATGGTACTGCTCATGAAAAAAATAACCAATTATATAATTATTTTTGCTTTTGGTTTCTGTGTTTACATCACATACCCATATTTATTTATTTTTTTCTTTTGTTTTTGTGTTTATTGGCTGGTGTTTTTAATTTGTATAGTACTGGTTATTTTTTTTCCTATATAATCATCGTTGTTAATCTGTACGGTACTGCTCATGGAAAAAATAACTAGTTATGATTGTGTTTATATATATGGAATAATATATTATTTTTATTAAAGAAAATATAATATGTCAAGATTCTAATGAGATGTTTAATTATAGAATAAAATTTAAATTCAATTAAAAATATATATATATATATTAAAATAATGAGGTGTAAAATTGTGAGAACTCAAAAGCTTATGTGGCGTAATATTATGAGGTCAATCAAAAGTTAAAAAGCTTTATAGTATAGATTTGAAATAAAGTTTTTAACAGATTTAATTTTGATAAAAATAAGACTAGGTATATAACTTAAAAAGTACTTTTTTTTTTTTTTTTTTTTTTAAAAACCGAGAGTACTGTTAACATATTAAACCTATATGAATTTATTTAGTAAAAAAATATTGGAATAAAATTACATTAGATTTTAATTTAACTTTAACTCTTCTATATATATACACTCACTATGGATTAGAGAGATAATTCAGACATATATGTACTTCAATATAAAGATGGGAAATTTAAATTATTTTAATATTAACATCTTTAAAATTACAAAATGATAATCCCACACTCTCGAATGCATTTTCGAGATACATATAGTACTGTTAATTACTTAAGGAATCACTTAACATTAGACATAACTATAATTTCGACTTCAAGAATTAATGTATCATTCACAAGAAACCCCTGGCCTGGATCTAGGAGATCCTTTAGAGGCATAAATTGTGAATAGCCCCAATCGCTCGAAGAGGTAGAAAACCAATGTTTACCTGTAAGAAAAAAAAATAAAATAAAATTAAACAAAGCTTGCACAGGAACAAAACAAGTGAAAGAAAATAGAAGCACATATACCTGCTTTTTCTACGTGGTTAAAGTTACATTGGTCCTTTACACGCATCTTGAATTCTGCATAAATTTTGCTGTCAGGTTGAACACAATCCACTGAATAGAGGAAGAAAGAAAACGCTTTGACTTCTCCATTAGAAATTCCTTTGGGATAAATCATTAACCTCCTGGATTCAGTAAAAAGAGGAAAAAAAAAAAATAGCTAGGTGATAAGTTTATAAAATGTAACGTTCCTTTTTACTACAATAAAAGTGCAATTTTCAAAAATAAAAATACCATTTTAAATCTTCAACAGTAAACATTTGAGAATTATAAGCTACTTTATTTAGTGTTGAAAACTTGTCAATCTTCCAAATCATAAAACGATTGGCAGGTTCTTTTATCATAGAAAGAATCTCCCGTTTGCCTTTATGTTCATGAACAAAAACTTCAACACCAAACACGCAACAATCGTTGACAAGATATCCACTACAAGGAAGACGGAAACAATCAAGAGTGAGAAATTTGGTAAAGCCCCACTCAGTCTTCATGTCATGGAATCTTTTAATTCCCCCATCAGCATCTACAAGATATATAGCAAATACAATCATGAAATTAGTATGGTAAATATTGTACATGCACAGTTGCACATTTATGCATATGTATCAATCTAGAGAGACCAAACCTTGAACGGTCAAGAACTTGTCCCGTATTTTATCATACACGAACAATTTGAAGCTGGCATTAACCTCCCAACCAAGAGGATACTTTTCTGTGTCAATAATTTCCAAATATAGGGAGATGTGATCATTCACATTCATTTTTAGGTTCCCTTGTGGATAGAAAGACAACCTCCTGCAAAAGAAGACAAAGTACATTATAAGGCACACATTTATATGTTAATATAACAAAGAATGTTCAGGGTAGTGCTTTAAAGCCCACCATTTGTGTCCGCCAGTTTCAAAAACACCAGCCTCATACTTATCTACCCCTGTCTGAACCAGTAAAGAGTAAGACTGTATTATCAATAAGTAATGAGTCGGACGATGATGTCTTGGTGTTCTTCTGATTGCTGCAATACACATTAGGAATTATTTAAAAATATACCCAGTCTAGTAATTATTGGGTCAAGGTTTGGCAACAATTTCAACCAAGCAGTTCTATATCAAAATCAATAATGGTCAAAGAAATTACTTAACAAATTAAAAAAAATAAAATTCAGGAAAATTAATAAATGAATGATGTGCTACTGGATCATGCAAATACAACATATTTCCTTTCTATTATCTTTCATGACATGTTATTGTTACTTAAATATGTACTTTTTCTTTTCATTGCCTCGCTTCATATACTTCTCTACGCCACCCAAACTCCTATCAAATTGTTTAGACATCAAGCTCATGGATAAGAAAGTGATTTTATTGTATATGGAGCAGAAAATGTAAAAAAAAAAATTCAACAATAAAAATTTGTACTCATAAAATGAACAATAAACCTGTTACATAATTCGCACTTTTTAATTATATATATAGAGAGAAAGAGATGAGTAAAATATGAGTTTTTTTTTTTTTTGGGGGGGGGGGGGGGGGAACATGAGTTCGAGAATCCCCCTATCCCCACTTCTTGTAAGCAAAAAAGAAAAAGAAAAGGATAGTAATAACATTCAATTTAAAAAAAAAAAAATTGAATTTTATTTTAAGAATAAAGAGAATAAGAGAATATGTAATTTAACGGTGACATTTTTCAAAATATTAATATTAAGTAGTATATATATGTGTGTGTATGGTGTAGTACACATCTACAAAGCGTTTATTAAATCTAAGTTCAATAAGCCCATTTTTATCTTCCACATATTAGAGCAAATTAAAAAAGAAACAATTGATTAGTAATGGTGCAAAGCATAGACATACTCCACAGATAAGACATAACATATCTTGAATGTAGTTAAGATATCATTTTCCCTTTATTTCAAGAGAAAAACTATATATATGATCATATATTTTTTATTTGTGATGCCACTTCAATCTTTCACTGGCTCAAAACATTCAAGAAACCATTGTTATTCTAAGGTAAAATTTTGATAAAATTAACTGTTAACATTCAGTCTACATTAAAACTGATTTTTATTCAATCTTATTATAAATAAATAATTTTCTTATAGTAAAATTAGACATAATGTTAACAGAGAGGTCAATTTGGTCAATTCCTAAACCTCAGAAGTTAATAACATAAAATTGAAACCTGAAGAGATGTGTTTGCAATTGACCCAAACCCCAGGAGCCTTTTTGTAATCTGATCTTATTCTAATTGTTTAATTCTTTTAGAAAAGAAGTTGGGAAAAGAGCAAGATTTGAAATAATATCCATTTGTTTGACGGGTTTGCATGGGGTTTAGGAATTCTGGAGTTATGTTTCTTACCTTCAAACCATATATATATATATATGCCATAGATAAGGGTTCCAACGTAGTATATATAGTCAAAAAAATATGACAATCATGACGTAGTTTTATGAAATTTTCAATGAAATAAATAAGGAACAAAATAATAGTCAAATAACCTTGAGAAGGGAAAGAGAACATACCGAGTTCATTGCAGAGGTTGGTCTCGCAGGGCTTGTTTGCCATGACTTCAGTTTTGGTTTCTAGATTACACTTTCTTAAAAACTATGGCGTAATTTGCATTATTTATAGAGTGAAGTCATTAGGAATGTATCCTGTGCCAGAATGCCATTGCACTTTACACACGGAACCGTACGTGTGATTGTTCGAAGGAAAGAATTAATAGACAAGGAATATGAGTGCAAAGTAAAAAGTAGAATTGATGCTCATTTTGATTGGACAAAAGGAGAATTGGAGGGCTGGGTTTCCTTTTGGGATCTACGTTCAAAGAAACCATGATAAAACGAATCCTCATTAGAGTTGATGGAACCATTAAAATGACAGAATTTTGTTATAATTTAAATCATTCAATAGATTGATAATTGTAGGTTTCAATTAACTCAATTGATGCTCCCTCAGATGTGGGTGAGCCCAGGGAGGATAAAGATAATGGGCACATACCCTCTGCGGTGACAGGATGCCTACAGTTCGGCGAAGACGCAACGTCAATGACCCGAAAACTGGGCGCTGAAGCACCTAAGAAAAAATTGGTTTATCAAAAAAAAAAAAATTAACTCAATTGTTGAAATTTTATTATAAATTCAAATGCTATCGTAACTAAAAAAAATTGTATCAATATCCCTTAAACTTTGGGAGTGTTACACACTTACACTTAGACCCAAGTACTTATGTTTTAACCAATTTACCACTTAAACTTCACTATTGTGCCAAATAACTCAAACTGAGCAGGTTAACTCAAACTGAATTTAAAAAATAAATAAACCTCAAACTGAATTTTAGAGAGAGAGAGAGAGAGAGAGAGAGATAGTGACTCACAAAGTTCCATTTTAGAGATTTAAAATCTTCGAACATACTTCTTAGGGACAAAGGTTGCAGATTTGATCTGGTTAAATAAAATGGGAAGCACTCTTGTTAAAAAGATGCCTGATATGACCAAATAACAACATTTTTCTCATTGAAATTGAACAAAAATAGTCTTGAAAATCTAATGGGACACCCCTGAACAACAACAAAAATGGGACCTTTTCTTTTGGAATAAAATCAAAGTACCAAAAGATTCATCCAAAAATAAAAAAATAAAAGCACCAAAATCTGGGTGTAATACCCGGTCCCAAAGGATTCAAAAAGAAAAAGAGTTTTCTTTAAGTGGGTAATTTAGTAAATTTCAAGTGTAGGGTAAAAATGTAAATAAATCATTTATTTTAGGAGTTTTTAGGAATAAAAATAAATGGGTTATAACCCTAGTAATATAAATAGACTTCTAAACCTTATTGTAATACCAAGAGACACTCTTTGACGGCAAGAATTTGAAGGATTCAAGGAAAAAAGAGAAACTACAAGACAATAAAGGTGAGAGTCTCAATATTTTTCCTTTAGAATAATTGTCATTGAAATATGAATTGATTTTGTTAGCTAGTAATTGATAGTAGATTTTAGTTTGATACGTAGATTTTAATTAGCAACATATATATCAGAATTGGCTAGCTCTAGAAATAATAAGATAGATCTTATCTCAATTTCGGTGGAAACTGTATCCAAATACATCTTATTGCAAGAAATCAGATTTCAAAAGGTGTAAAAGAAAATGTGATCACGTCACACTTGTTGACGTGATGAAAAGTTTTTTTTTTAAAGTACTATTTTGGCGTCAGGTGTGGTTATTGATAGAAGATGAGGAGTTTTTAAAATATACAATACATAGGCTTAGGTGTGGTCATTCAAATTAAAGAAGAAAAGTAGTTTGGCTATTGGCAGTAGGACATGATGAATGGATAGCTATGCAAGTCAATCTGATAGTGAAAAAAAAAGAAAAAAGAAGGAAATAAAAGATAGCCTTCTATTGACGTGAAATAAGGAAGATTATCGTACAGCCATTGGCTTCCTGTACTTGCAGAGAAAGGAGAAGAAATAAAATAAAAGGAGAAAAAAAAAGATATGTAAACCCATTAGACTAATAGGCTATTGACGTGATAGGAGCGGAGCAACAAATCTTAGAAATCCTAAGCCTTCTGTAATTAGGATGTACTGCGTAGGAACTAGAAACCAATGAATTTGGGAATTGATTTGGTTTAAAGAGATTTCAGTGGTATATGTGTGTTACAACTATTACTTACTAGTTATACTATTTAATATGTATTTTGATCACTGTACAATTGATTTAGGAATTGATTTATAAATTGTGGAAAGAAGAGATAAAGAGGATTTCTTGCTTAATAGAGGTAAGTAACATTTTCTTAACTAACTATATTTTGCTGAAACCTCCATGTTTTGATTTATTAAATATTCATTGCATTTCAGTACAAATTATTAATTTTAATTATTTTAGATACATTGGTTTAAACAAAAGAATTAGAGTTTTGTATTTTTGGAATATTATAATATATTTGATTTAATTAGTTGATTGTTTAGAAAGTTTTGTGTCTTCAACTGGGATCAAGCACTTTTTGAATTTTGTGAAAATATTGTTTGAATTGTGATTTGATTGAATATGATCTTTTGACATTGACTGAAATTTTATGAAAAGAACCAAACATTGTTCGAACTGTGATTTTATTGAATATGATCTTTTGACATTGACTGATATGAAATTGAATCTGAACCATTTGACTATGCTTTGGACCTCGCCAATGGGGGTAAACGTTGGCACAGAAACTAGTTTCTTCTGGGGCTTACCACCGGCCTATGTGTGGTTCTGGGCCTAGTCACGGGGATATAGCGTGACCATAGTCATAAAGTTTTCTTAAACATAAGAAATCCAATTGACTGCATTGATTTAAGTAAATTGAGACTTTTAATGTTTTGAACTTATTGAAATTTATACATAGTTTTCCGCTGCATTGTGTTAAATTTTCTTAAGTCTATGAGATTTATCCTATAAATATTTATATATTTTATTTGAATAAATGCTTGATCCACCCCTTTTCAAACTATAGTTATTTACTGAGCCTCCCAGCTCACCCCCCTTTTCTTCCCCAATTTCAGATTCTGAGGAGTAGCAAATCTTGGAGCTCTCATTAAGGTGGTGCATGTGAAAGGAATTAGGATTTGACTCTAAAGTGTCAGACAAGTCGTTATGTGGTTATTAGAAGATTTGTTTTACATTTGAGGAATTTATATCAGTTGTAATTTTTTTCAGATTCCTTTAGTTGTTAATTCCTTGGAGACTATTTGTTTATGAACTGTCAATTTCTAAATTGTGAAGGATTAGTCAAAGGTTTTTGAACTTTATTGAGGCCTTGCACACATAGGTAGATAAGTCTTATTGGGTGTGCGGCCGTTGTTACGTGTCGAACTCATACTTTGGGTTCGGGGCGTTACACTGGGTTTATCTTGTTTTACCCATTTAGTGAATCTCAACCACTAGAATCGCAAACCCACCCTTTCCAACAATTTTTAATGGAAAACCCATTAAAATCACAAACCCATTTAATTTTTTATTTTTTGGCACATATTGAGTTTTTTTTTTTTAATTTAAAAAAGTTAGAGTTAATGTGGTCACTAACGGCGAGGATGGAAGAGGTTATTTGACACAATACTAAAGTTTAAGTAATAAATTAGCTAAAACATAAGTACATAAGTTCTAAGTGCAACACACCCCCAAATGTCAGTAGGTGTTAATCATTTTACAAAAAAAAAAAATGATAATTACTTGAACATGATTGGATAATGATGTGAAAATTGCAATGATTATTTTTACAAGAAAAATAAATATCACTTTTTTAGGGTATAAAATATATATATATATATATATATATATATATATAAAGTATACTTTTATATATATATATATATTTGTATACTGAAAATAGTACTACATCGATGCCATCGATGCACGAGGTAACAAAAAGTCGTTAAACTAAAGAATATATTTTCAATCATAAATTTGGAATTGCACAATAAAATACAAAAGTTACTTTAGGTTACCTGACAAAGCACATAGTAAAACAAAAAAATATTGAGATGTGTGTTGAGTCTGGTCTATTGTTTTTGTAACAACCCAAGGAAAGCGCTAGCCACATATGCGCTTATACCCCAAAAGGACTAGTCAAGTTACAATTGGGGCTCCTTGCAATTGTTAATAAAGCCCAGTTCGACCCAATAATTGCCCGATGTGGGACTCAGCAAACACACAACACTTATCAGAATTTGGGGTATCACAATCTCCCCCACTTAAATCCCTAACGTCCTCGTTAGGGCCCATATGTCCAAGCCCACACGGGATTACTGGGTTGGCTCTGATACCATTTGTAACAACCCAAGGAAAGCGCTAGCCACATCTGCGCTTATACCCCAAAAGGACTAGTCAAGTTACAATTGGGGCTCCTTGCAATTGTTAATAAAGCCCAGTTCGACCCAATAATTGCCCGATGTGGGACTCAGCAAACACACAACACTTATCAGAATTTGGGGTATCACAATGCGTACCTTACAAGTGTGCCAGGCCTTACAAACAGATTCTAAAAAAATAATATCCTTGATATAAAATCTCCAAATTAATATAATAACCAGTAAGTTCAAATGAATTTAAACCCATGCATTGCTATTCCAAAGCCTAATAAGTAAATAGTCTATCACATAAAGTCCTTAAACAACAAATAAGAAATACTACTATTATCCATGCTTAGAAGTCCTTCTCACACAACTCCCCTGCAACGTCCGAGCTAGCTAATCCTCAGAATCTGAAATGGGAAAATAAATGGGGGGTGAGCTAGGGAGGCCCAGTAAATAACCAAATATCCTTATTCCAGCCGGATCAAACATACATTTGTTAAAAATGTATATACATAGGTACTACAAAATTCTCAACGATGGTTTTAATAAAGCATTTTGGTTTGGTTCACAAAATAAAATATATTATTTTATTTGCAAATAGCAAGTTAAACATATTCAGAAATAAATACAGATACAAATATAGATTCAAATACAGGTTCAGATTCAGATTCAGATTCAGATACAGATACAGATACAGATATAAATACATATACTAAACAGTCTTTAGTGACTACGGCCACATTATCCTTGTGACAAGGCCCAAAAACCACACATAGGTCGGTGGCAAACCCCAGAATGAAACTAGTTTCGGTACCAACGTATAATCCCCATTGGCGGGGCCCAGAACATAGTCAGACTGAGAGGTTTCAAATATCAAAACACAACAAATTCAAAATATATTCGAAGTGAATCCAAAACATAGTGATTGCAAACTGCAAAGAAAGATCAAACAAACTTATTTCAAATTATGTATAGAGACAAATCCTTGTGACAAGGCCCAAAAACCACACATAGGTCGGTGGCAAACCCCAAATAAACTAGTTTCGGTACCAACGTATAATCCCCATTGGCGGGGCCCAGAACATAGTCAGACTGAGAGGTTTCAAATATCAAAACACATTCAAAATATATTCGAATCCAAAACATAGTGATTTTCAAACCTTATTCAAATTATGTACAAAAACAAATCAGTTTAACAAATAAGCTGTATAAAGATTCTTGTAACATATAATCACATGCTTGATCCGAATTTTTGAAGTAAACACAATTTACAAATACAAATACAATGATTTTTCTAATATTTCGAAACAAAATTGATTTTGGCATAATAGAATAATAAACTATAATAATAAGTTCACAAATATGAATATTTAATATATAAAATTGAGAAAATACTAGTTAAGGATAAAGGTTACTTACCTCTTATGAGTAACAGATACAGTAATCTTCTCTATCTCCTCTTTTCAAAATTCACAAATCAAATCCTAATCAATTATAGCACGGTCAAAATACATTAATTGGTGTAAAAATATTTATTTACTAAGCTAAAGTGTTTCTACCTTTTACAGGATGTACAGCAAGCCTAATGGTTTGTACTGTATATCATCCCCACTACTTCACGTTAATAGGCTAGGAGTTGTTGGTTATCTTTTATATTTTATTTATTTTCTTTCTTTTGTTTCTTTTACTTTTTCTGCATGTACAGGAGCTACTAGTAGGCATATGGCCTTCTTTTATTTTGTTTCTTTTACTTTTTCTGCATGTACAGAAGGCATAAGGCTGGTACTGTACATTAACAGCATTAACTTCACGTCAACATACTAGCTAGCAGCCCTATAAGTTGATATCTCTCTTTGTTGATCACGTAAAACAGCAAATAGGCATTCTTTTCTTTCTTATTCTTTTAGAAAAACTCCTCATCACGTCTACCTTGTAGACATGACCACCTTTGCTTTCTCTTTTGAAAAAGATCTCATGCTTTACCATATGTTCAGAATAGTATTCACCAAAACTAAGATTCATGTTGTTCCTAAAACCATCCGATTCATATGTATAAATATCAACCTAAATCTACTACCCATTATTAACTAGCAAAACCAATTCATATTTCAATGACAATTTATTCTAAAGGTTATTCTAAAGAAAGGAAAAGTATTGAGATTCTTACCTTTCTTTTCTTGAATTTCTTGAATTTCTTGAAGTTTTGCCGTCAAAGTTTTTTTAAGTATTCATTAAAGTTATAGCTCTATTTATACTCTAATATTGCTAGGGTTACAACCTATTTATTTTTATTTCCACAAACTTCTTAAATAAATGATTATTGTATTTTTATCCCACAATTAAAATTTCTAGGTTACCCACTTAAACAAAAATTCCTTTTTCTATAAAATTACTAGGTTACCCACTTAAACAAAAACTCTTTTTCTATTATATTGTGGGTTACAGGGTATTACATTCTTCCCCCCTAAAAAAAAGTTTAGTCCTCTAAACTTGACGTACCTGACTCCTCAAAGAGATAAGGGTATTTCTCCCTCATTTCCTCCTCTAGCTCCCATGTGGCCTCCCTCTCAGAATGGTTGCTCCACTGTACCTTAACGTATTGTATGGTGCGACGCCTCAATTCTTGTTCCTTTTTATCTACAATTCTTACTGGTTGTTCTTCATACGTTAAGTCCTCCCTTAGCTGCAAAGGTTCATATGCCACCACATGGTTGCAGTCCGGAACATATTTCCTCAACATTGAGACATGAAAAACATTATGTACTCCTGCTAACATAGGGGGTAAGGCAAGTCTATAAGCCACTTCGCCTACTCGCTCTAGAACTTCAAAGGGGCCTATAAATCGAGGACTCAGCTTGCCCTTGATACCAAATCTCATAACACCTTTGGTAGGAGACACTCTTAAAAACACATGATCACCCACTTGATACTCCAATTTTCTCCTCCTAGTATCTGCATAGCTTTTCTGCCTACTCTGAGCTTAACGAAGTCGCTCTCTAATCAACTGAATTTTATCCACAGTGTGCTGGACAATCTCTGGCCCCAACATTTTCCTTTCACCAATGTCATCCCAACATATTGGAGATCTACACTTCCTTCCGTACAAAGCCTCATAAGGTGCCATTTGGATACTTGCCTGGTAGCTATTATTGTAGGCAAACTCCACCAATGGTAGGTGTTCCTCCCACGAACCCCTAAAATCAATGGCACACGCCCTCAACATATCCTCCAATATCTGAATAGTCCTTTCAGATTGCCCATCTGTCTGAGGATGGAAGGCTGTGCTAAAATTCAAATTTGTTCCCATAGCCATGTGTAATTTCTTCCAAAATTGAGATACAAATCTTCGATCCCTGTCTGACACAATAGTTACTGGAACTCTGTGTAATCTCACTATCTCATTAACATAAAGTTTTGCTAGTTTCTCCAATGACAAACCAACCTTAATGGCTAGAAAGTGTGCAGATTTTGTTAAGCGATCTACAATCACCCAAATAGAATCATTACCGCTAGGAGTTCTTGGAAAGCCTGTTACAAAATCCATGCTAATGTGTTCCCACTTCCATTCAGGAATAGGAAGAGGTTGTAGCAACCCTCCTGGCCTTTGGTGTTCAATCTTCACCTGTTGACACACCAAGCATCGTGCGACATATCCTGCAATTTCTCTTTTCATATTGTTCCACCAGAAGGTTCCCTTCAAATCCCTATACATCTTGGTGCCTCCCGGATGAACTGTGTACCCAGTGTTATGTGCTTCACTTAAGATCTCCTCCTTAAGCTCTGGGTCATTAGGTACACAAAGCCTATTGCCAAACCTCAAGGATCCATCCTCGTGAATGCAAAACTCAGATGGTGCGCTTGACTCTACCATGAAGCTTCATTTTCTGCAAATGTGGATCACCAGCTTGTGCAACCTTAATCCTCTCAACCAAGGTAGGTTGAACCCTAAGGTTTGCTAATTGTGCTCCTGGTTCATGTAATCGTACTTCTATTCTTAACTTCCTCAAATCCTCCAGTATACGCCTTTGAGTAGTCAACATTGCTGCCAAATTCCCTGTGGACTTCCTACTTAAGGCATCAGCTACCACATTAGCCTTTCCAGGGTGATATTTAATGGTTAGATCGTAGTCTTTTATCAACTCCAACCACCTCCTCTGTCTCATGTTCAACTCTTTCTGGGTGAAGATGTATTTCAGGCTCTTATGATCCGTAAATATCTCACACTGTACACCATATAGGTAATGCCTCCAAATCTTCAAAGCAAAAACCACAGCTGCCAATTCCATGTCATGCGTAGGGTAATTTTGTTCATAGGGTTTTAGTTGCCTAGAAGCATAAGCCACCACCCTACCATGTTGCATTAAAACACATCCTAAGCCTTTCTTGGAAGCATCACTATAAATAATGAGACCACCACTTCCATCAGGTATAGTAAGTATAGGTGCTGACACCAATCTTCGTTTCAGTTCCTGGAAGCTTTGCTCACACTCTTCAGACCACTCAAACTTAACCCCTTTCTGGGTCAAACGAGTTAGAGGCATGGCTAAATGAGAGAAGCCTTCAACAAATCTCCTATAGTAGCCTGCCAAACCCAAGAAACTACGAATCTCAGTTACATTGTTCGGCCTATTCCACTCCACTACTGCTTCCACTTTCTTTGGATCAACAGAAATTCCATCTTTAGATATTACATGCCCAAGGAAAGCTACACTATCCAACCAGAACTCACACTTCTTCAACTTGGCATACAACTTCTTTTCCTCAAGTACTTATAGTACAAGTCTGAAATGCCTTTCATGGTCTTCCTTGCTTTTTGAATAAATCAAGATATCATCTATAAAAACCACTACAAACTGATCTAGGAAAGGCTTGAACACCCTATTCATCAAATCCATGAAGGCTGCAGGTGCATTGGTTAGCCCAAAAGGCATCACCAAAAATTCATAATGTCCGTACCTTGTTCGAAAAGGCAGTCTTAGGTACATCATCTGGTTTAATTTTCAATTGGTGATAACCTGATCGAAGGTCAATCTTAGAGAAAATTTGTGCTCCTTGCAACTGATCAAACAAATCATCAATTCTTGGTAATGGGTACTTGTTCCTCACTGTCACTCTATTTATCTCCCTGTAATCAATACAAAGTCGCATGCTTCCATCCTTCTTCTTCACAAACAACACTGGTGCGCCCCAAGGTGAGACACTAGGCCTAATAAAGCCTTTATCCAGTAACTCTTGCAACTGCTCTTTCAGCTCTTTCAACTCAGCTGGTGCCATACGGTATGGAGCTTTTGAAATAGGGCCTGAACCTGGTAGTAAATCAACTGAAAATTCAATCTCCCTATCTGGTGGCAATCCTAGGCAAATCTTCTGGAAAGACTTCAGGAAATTCACTCACTATAGGAATATTCTCTAATTTCAATTCATCCTGTTGGGTATCCCTTACTGTGGCTAGATACCCTCTACATCCCTTCCTTAGCATCCGTCTAGCTTGTAGAGCCGAAATCACACATGGAGTAACACTTGCCCCACTTCCCACAAAGCTAAATTCCATCTCACCTGGTATTTGAAACTTCACCTTCTTGCTACGACAATCAACAGAGGCATAGTTGGCAGCCAGCCAATCCATCCCAAGTATAACATCAAAATCTTTCATTTCCAGCAATGTTAGGTCTGCCACTAATTCCCTATTTGCTATTTTGGTAACACATGACTTACAAATATCACTTGCAATAACTACACCCCCAACTGGGGTGTCTACACATAACTCAATCTCTAGAGGTAAAGACTCTAAGTTATGCTTCTTTGCAAAAACAACAGATACAAAAGAATGAGTGGCACCAGGATCAAACAACACATATGCATAGGCTGAGGATACTTGTATAATACCTGTTATCACAGCGTTAGAGGCATTGGCATCCTGTTGAGTGAGTGCATAAACCCTCCCTTGATTCCTAGGCCCTTGATTCCCATTATTTTGTCTTGCTACGAAAGTTGGTGCTGCCTGAGGTTCTTTCTTCTTAGGACAATCAGCAATCTTGTGACCTTGTTGGCCATATGCAAGGCATGCTCCAGAGAGCCAACGACAATCCTTTTCTGCATGTGACCTGCCGCATCTAGAGCAACTTGATTGTGCATTACCAGTAGTGGTTTGGTTACCTAGTCTCTTAGGTTGACCACCTGAACTCTGACCACTCTGTGGCCCTGTAGGTCTAGGCTTCTTCTTCTGCCTGTCTTCCCTGTCAGCTTGGGTCTCATTGAGCCCTCTCTCAATCAACAAAGCCTTGTTCACTACTGCTCTATAGGTGGTCAACTCAAATGCTATCACAGATGTCTTGATTCAAGGTCGCAACCCCTCCTCAAATCTTCGAGCCTTGCTATCTTCTTCTGCCACCAATGTAGGAGCAAATCTTGCTAACCTAGCAAATTCTGCCTCATATTGACTAACAGTCATGTTTCCTTGCTCCAGCTTAATAAATTCTCTCTCTTTCTGGCGACGAACACTTGTAGGGAAGTACTTCTCATAAAATGCTGCCTTAAACATTTCCCAAGTGTAAGATTCTGGGTCATGATTATGTTTATCCTCTTCCATCCGCCACCAATCATATGCGTCACCTTGCAGCATGTAAGTGGCATAATTCACCTTTTCTTCCTCAGCACACTTTAACACCTTGAATGCCTTCTCCATCTCAGTCAGCCACTTTTCAGCTACTAGGGGTTCAGTGGACCCCTCAAAAGATGGTGGAGTCAACCTCTTAAATTCAGCCATGTTGCTCCGATGTCCTTGGCGTTGCTCCATCATCCTTGCCACATTATTTCCAGTAGTGGTTTGCTGCTGCTGCACCCCCAATCAAAGTCTGCATCAGTTGGAACATATCGGTTTGTTGTCCCTGGTTGTCAACGCCAATACCATCGGTGTTTTCAGGGATGTTTGCAGCTTTCCTCTTATGGGGTGCCATCTAAACCTATAATTAATAGTCAAAACACAAAATTTTCGTTCGATTTTAGAGTTGAGGTTTCTCAAATAACATAAAATGTATCATAAGCATTACAGAAAGCGTCCCAATACTATTTCCTACCCCACTCACAATTTATCAATAGTACTTCCTAAGAATCAAACCAAATCATAACATCTATAGGATTATAACCTAGGGAAGACCTCTATAAAATCATAGCTTAAACTTTATAAACTCTTCAGAATCATAACCAAAGCTCTGATACCACTTAATTGTCACGCCCCGAACCCAAAGCATGAGCTCGACACGTGACAATCGCCGCACACCCATAAGGCGTACCTTACAAGTGTGCCAGGCCTTACAAACAGATTCTAAAAATAATATCCTTGATATAAAATCTCCAAATTAACATAATAACCAGTAAGTTCAAATGAATTTAAACCCATGCATTGCTATTCCAAAGCCTAATAAGTAAATAGTCTATCACATAAAGTCCTTAAACAACAAATAAGAAATACTACTATTATCCATGCCTAGAAGTCCTTCTCACACAACTCCCCTGCAACGTCCGAGCTAGCTAATCCTCAGAATCTGAAATGGGAAAATAAATGGGGGGTGAGCTGGGAGGCCCAGTAAATAACCAAATATCCTTATCCAGCCGGATCAAACATACATTTGTTAAAAATGTATATACATAGGTACTATAAAATTCTCAACGATGGTTTTAATAAAGCATTTTGGTTTGGTTCACCAAATAAAAAATACTACTATTATCCATGCCTAGAAGTCCTTCTCACACAACTCCCCTGCAACGTCCGAGCTAGCTAATCCTCAGAATCTGAAATGGGAAAATAAATGGGGGGTGAGCTGGGAGGCCCAGTAAATAACCAAATATCCTTATCCAGCCGGATCAAACATACATTTGTTAAAAATGTATATACATAGGTACTACAAAATTCTCAACGATGGTTTTAATAAAGCATTTTGGTTTGGTTCACAAAATAAAATATATTATTTTATTTGCAAATAGCAAGTTAAACATATTCAGAAATAAATACAGATACAAATATAGATTCAAATACAGGTTCAGATTCAGATTCAGATTCAGATACAGATACAGATACAGATATAAATACATATACTAAACAGTCTTTAGTGACTACGGCCACATTATCCTTGTGACAAGGCCCAAAAACCACACATAGGTCGGTGGCAAACCCCAGAATGAAACTAGTTTCGGTACCAACGTATAATCCCCATTGGCGGGGCCCAGAACATAGTCAGACTGAGAGGTTTCAAATATCAAAACACATTCAAAATATATTCGAAGTCCAAAACATAGTGATTTTCAAACCTTATTCCTTATTTAAAAATTATGTACAAATTTTTTTTTTTTTTTTTTTTTTTTTTTTTTTTTTTTTTTTTTTTTTTTTTTTTTTTGTTTAACAAATCAGTTTAACAAATAAGTTTTACTGTATATAAGATTCTTGTAAAATATATATAATCACATGCTTGATAAAACAATCGAATTTTTGAAGTAAAACAATGATTTTTCTAAATATTTCAAAATGACAATGATTTTCTAATTGGTTTTCGAAACAAAATTGATTTTGGCATAATAGAATAATAAACTATAATAATAATATGTTCACAAATATGAATATTTAATATATAAAATTGAGAAAATACTAGTTAAGGATAAAGGTTACTTACCTCTTATGAGTACAGATACAGTAATCTTCTCTATCTCCTCTTTTCAAAATTCACAAATCAAATCCTAATTCAATTATAGCACGGTCAAAATACATTAATTGGTGTAAAAATATTTATTTACTAAGCTAAAGTGTTTCTACCTTTTACAGGATGTACAGCAAGCCTAATGGTTTGTACTGTATATCATCCCCACTACTTCACGTTAATAGGCTAGGAGTTGTTGGTTATCTTTTATATTTTATTTATTTTCTTTCTTTTGTTTCTTTTATATTCTTTTGTTTCTTTTACTTTTTCTGCATGTACAGGAGCTACTAGTAGGCATATGGCCTTCTTTTATTTTGTTTCTTTTACTTTTTCTGCATGTACAGAAGGCATAAGGCTGGTACTGTACATTAACAGCATTAACTTCACGTCAACATACTAGCTAGCAGCCCTATAAGTTGATATCTCTCTTTGTTGA
>OU015762.1:16683089-16716332 GCA_907173295.1 Fagus sylvatica | reverse complement strand
AAATGTATATACAATATAGGGGATATCTGAATACCTATAATGGCAGTTAATGGGTCTTCTTCCCTAATGTCCCGAATAAACATGAATGCATGCTTCAGGTAGATCTTTTGATGAAAGAAATGGCTCTGAATAGAGAAAAATATACAACTGTGGAGTTTAACTGATGCAATCTGAATTTACAAGCTAAGGGGAATTGGTTACCCCTAAGAGAAACTCAATCTCAGGGTGATAGGTATTCAATATTTTCACAATGCTAAAACTGAATCATCCTTACTCAGCCAGAGAGGTTTACACCCCCCCCCTCTCTCCTCCTTTACAACTAGTAACTAACCAACAAAAAAAAAAATTTGACACCTAGGGTGTACAAGAGTCCAAAACAATAACAGAATGCTGGAAATTAAATATTAAAGCAATAAAATGATAAGTATTTATGCTGGTGACAATTTGATTGGCATCATTAACCCCATCCCTAAAATTTCAGGAAAGGTTCAAAAAGTGGAGTCTCTGGGAGATGTTATGGATGCCAAGGTACAGGAATGAAAATCACAACCCGGCAGATTGGATTGGGGATGATTCAACAGATGCAACATGTCTGTCCTGAATGCAGAGGCTCAGGTACTTAACTGAGACTCGTATGCTTCATAGTTCTGATATTGGATCATATTGTTTTTAATTCTGGAAAGCATCTCTCTTTAACGCAGGTGAGGTCATCAGTGAGAGAGATAAATGCCCACAATGCAAAGGAAATAAGGTTACTCAGGAAAAGAAGGTGCTAGAGGTGCATGTTGAGAAAGGGATGCAACATGGACAGAAGATTGTGTTTGAGGGACAAGCTGATGAAGCTGTAAGTGGAATTACTTTTGGGATTGGCTTTATGGTTTTGACCATATTTAGTTGCCAGTCCTTGCTATTGATTGCAAAGTTGCAGCTTTTTTGGCATTGACTAGTGTATTTTCTAGTTGTAAAACAGCAGCAGTCCATTTAAGTGTTGACTCAAATTTGCTCATATTTCTTGTTTGCAGCCTGATACAATCACTGGAGACATTGTTTTTGTATTGCAACTGAAGGAGCACCCCAAGTTCAAGCGGAAGTCTGATGATCTTTACGTAGAGCACACCCTCAACTTAACAGAGGCTCTTTGTGGATTTCAGTTTGCCCTTACCCATCTTGATGGCAGACAGCTTCTGATCAAATCAAATCCTGGGGAGATCATTAAGCCTGGTATTACTTAGTGACTTCCATGATACTCAATTTCTTTCAACAATAACTTTTTAGTTCCTTTGTTCATCAAGTATGCTCAAATGTAGGTCAATACAAAGCAATCAATGATGAAGGAATGCCACATCACCAGAGGCCCTTTATTAAGGGCCGTCTTTACATTCACTTTAATGTGGAGTTCCCGGACTCTGGAATTATTTCCCCTGAACAATGCCGGAATTTAGAGACAATACTACCCCCAAGGCCAAGCAAGCACCAGACAGACATGGAGCTGGACGATTGTGAGGAGACAACTTTGCATGACGTTAATATTGAGGATGAGATGAGACGTAAGCAGCAGCAACAGCAGTACGAGGCATATGATGAAGATGATGAGCCATCAATGCCGAGAGTGCAGTGTGCACAGCAGTAAGGCAATCTCATAATGTCTGGTATAGCCAAACAGTTAAAAAGGCCATTTTTTTTTTTTTTTTTTTTTTGGCGTTTGCGTTATGAAGTTATTACTGCATTACTGATTCTCTTATAGGCTTTCAGACCCATACGTTTCGTTTATTTTTACCAGTGATGCTATATTTTTGTAGTTAAATTTAGATGTGTTCACTCAATCAAATTTCAGATGGTTTATTCAATATATATATATGTGATTGCTCCAATAGAGATGTGTGGCAAAGTTCGTGCATTTTTCAAGTAAGGGATTTATTTATTTATTATTTTTGCCTTGTCTGTAATTTGGCAATAAATCCAGTACTCTTGTGCCCAAACCCTTGCTACGGTAATTCCAAGTTACTGTTAGACTAAGTTCTGACTTCGGAGTAGGAAAGTTACTAATAATTGCCATTTACTTTGTGAGTTCTTTTCTGGTGGGTGGGGTCAGTTGCCCGTAGGTTTTACAGTTTAGAGGCGAGTCCAAATAACTCTTTTTTAGAAAGGTTTCCCACGTTATCAAAAAAAAAAAAAACTTTTGTGAGTTTTTACTTCGTGGAATTGTTTCGTTTGATTGTCTACTACCATTTTCTTTTTTGATAATCAGTAAAGTATTAACAGAGAAAGAAAGATATAGATAACCTGGCCTCCTATTGTCTACTACCTTTCATTGTTGAACCGTACTGGATTTATTTTGGGATAAATTATGGTTTACCTTCCAGTGGTTCAGTTTAATTACATTTTTCCTTTCAAACTAAGTTATGTTATCTCTTTTCTAAAATGCTTGATGGGTCTGCCTCAACAAATGTACAAAGTGGAGTTGCCCGCTGTTTGGTTGACCCTCTTCTTCCCATTCGGGTTGATCTAGCAATCGATCTTAATGTCGCCTTGTCCCCTCAACTGCTTCAAAGTTTAGATCCACTGGGCAGTACTAGTACTTTCTTCCTCTCCCCACTTGATCTTCACCCTTCTAAGGTGTGGGTTCGAGTTCTTATACACACACTTAGATTAGATCAGTTAGAAATTTCTATTTCCACTCCAAATGGGTGTGATAAAAAAATAATCATAATAAAATTAAGTTTAGATTAAATTGATATATTTGGGTGAATAAAAGAAGTTATGCCACATCATTATCTATTGAAAAGAAAAATGCAATGTTATTAAACCCGGAGCGAACCGGTGGGTTGACCTAGTAACTCGGTGAACCGGCACCTAAGCCGGTTCAGATTCTTAATTAAACCAGTTATGTTATTAAGAAAAATAAAAAATGATTGTTTGCAATGTCAAGTATAGATAACAATGTCATCACTTGATCGATTCACTAATGTATATGAGCTTTTAATCTAAGTTATAAGAATGTATATTAATTTTTAATCAAAGTTATAAGGAGGTTTAGTGCAACTTTTTGAAAGTCAAGGAGTTAAACATAACTACATAGAGGAATCCCCTTCATTTTGTAACATAATTTAGGTATTAGGAACTGATTAGCCATATTGGATTTTTTTGCAACATATGTATTTATTTATTTTTTAACAGAGCAACATAGGTTTTCTTGCGGCTGATATCTCCTTGCCATGTAATGTGGAAACTATGTAGTCAGTCAAAAAAAAAAAAAGAAGGTTATGAACCATGAAATAACACAATTAGGGCTAATATTCTAACATTATTAAAATTAACTCTTAAAATACTAAAATAAATCAGATTATCAAATTTACTAAGTCTTAAAATAAAAAATAAATTAACTAACAAATTTAAAATACATATATTTTATAAAACTATTATTAGCATGAGTTGGGTTACTTGAATTGAAAACTTTGTAAACTCGAACCTATTGGCAAATAATTTACCACCCAATCCAACCCATGAAAGACCAACCCAAAATATCAGATTGGGTTGGATTGGATTTACCAGGTTGGTGGGTTGAATGCACTCCTCCCACCTAGATGGATGTTAGCTAGGTACCACAATAACCGGTTTTAATTGTTTTGGTTTGGAAAGATATTTGCATTCGAAAATTAGTTATAAATTTTACATTTTTATTCAAAATTGGAACTTGTATATTCCTATCGAAAATTAGTTTTAAGAGTTGGTTTTCTCAAATGCACATTTCCTCCAAAAAAAAAAAAAATTTAAAAGATTTCAACCAAAAGCTGGTTTTAATTTGCTTTTTATTGTAGAGATGTTTATACTGAAAATTTGTTTTAATTTTTTTTTTTTTTCAAAATATCTTAAAAAAATCCCCCTACTTTTTGTTTTGCTGAAATACCATTTACACCTTTGTTTGAGGTTGCCATCAATTTGGTCTTTTAATTATGAGAATTTAAAATTTGCACTCTGAGTGTGACAACGATATTAATATATTCCTTTTGTTCGTCATATTTCATCTCTAACTTTAGAACATCATTTTTACCACACATACCCAAAAAAAAAAATCCATGCACCTCCACCCCATGGAGCCACAGTTCGTCCATAACCCCATTAAGTCAACCGTGCCAAATGAATTCTCAATACTCAAATTCCTTTCCTTTTCCATCATAGAATAAACACTATGTTTGGTGAAAAGAGGGTGAGGGAAGAGAAAATAAAGGGAAAATGAGATAGGAAAAAACAAGGAAAGAATTGTGTTTGGTTTGCAAGAGAAAAAGAAGGGAAAGGATAAAAGAAATCGTTTTCTTTCATTTCTATCATGCTTTACCTTGGGAATATTTTTATATGGTTAAGCTCTTGAAGCAAGATATCTTGAAAAGTAGTAACCATGGGCTAATATTTGTGTTGTCATGAATTTTTTCAGCTTGGATGGAATGATTAGGACTATCCAAACACTAGTGAAACTTGACCCATCCGCTCGACTCAGGTCAACCTAATGAGTTACGACTGGTTTCAATGCATGTGGTGGTTAGCGACACTATCCCCCCTTTATTTTTTTATTTTTATTTTTATTTTTTTAATAAATACTAACTTATGTCAGTAATCTTTCTAAAATAAAATAAAAACTTATGTAAGTAATAGATTTTGGCTCTTCAAGGATGGGGTGACTTTGATCACGTGGGGTGTCATTTGTAATAATATGTATGTCATTTGTGATAAAATACCTGTCATTTGTAATATTAGGCATATTATTACAAATGACACTCACACAGGATAGTCTCGTGAAGGAACCAAAGAATTTCCACTTCAAAATAGTAGTTTTTATTATTCTTTTTCTTTTTAATTTTGCAATATCTGCGAGTGTGAGCACGTACGCATACACGTGCGTACATGTACGTGTGTGTAGAAATACATGCCGACATTACACATAGTATGTTAAAAACTAATTACAATAAATGGTTTACGCTACCTAAACATAAAATCAAGTGCATTTAGACATTCAAAGTTTTATTGGTTCAATGGCACCTCCAAATCCCATTGTGGTGATGAGCTTAACTTTCAGTTAGGGTATTATCCCAAAAAAAAAAAAAATTCCTTTTAAGATAAAAGAAGTTTCTAACTTAAATACATAAAAATTGAATAAAAATTATAACGAGGTTTCAATTTTGTGTCAAAAGTTGACAAATGTACATATCGTGCATATCCGATATGTCCAATCCAGTGCACTGAAGCATGCTAAGCCAAATCTATAAAAATAATACTAGTGTAAAATTGATCCGGTAACGGTTTGGCCAAAACTGTGAATGCCTTGCCCACCAATCCTTTTCAGTGACATTTACGTGCGAGTCTCACTCTCATCAACATGGATGTTCCGTATTAGCCCTATCATCCTATGTTTAGTTATGTCATTTTGGGACCGCAGAATCCATCTATGTCAATTGCTATTCTTGCAGGTCAATTTTTTTTTTTTTTTTTTTTAACACTAGTTTTATTTCGTCTGATATCCAGTCACTATTTTTGTTCTGTTTTTTTACACATCGATTCGTAAGCATGCAGTCATAACTCATGGCCAAAGCCAATGGACCCTCACAAATAGTAATAATTATTCCTTGATTCCTAGCCAATGAAACCAGCAGTGTACTGAGAGTTAAAGAACAACTGCACCATAAAACAACAAAAAATCACAAACGTACTAGTGCAAGAAGCCAAAGCAAATTAAGCAACCCAACAAATCACTGATCAATTACTGCTCCATCGAAAAAGACCATAAAAACCCAGAACCAAACCGACCAACTAGTTAGCTAACATAAATACAAATATCTGCCAAAGAAAAAAAAAAAAAAAAAAACTAATCAATCAATATTTCTGGGTGATGCAAATCTGACATCAGAATGATGCGGTTGAGAAAAGAAAAAACTTCCTCAATTTCAGTTTTGTTATCGTGTCACGTATATTTCTTTATTCTTAGGCTCGTTATTAATGTTTTATGTCACATATAATACCAACTTTAAAATAAAATAAAAAAAATTATGGATTATGAAGCTAGCTTATTAAAAGAAACACCGTGAAAGATTTGCCTTCCCAATCATTTATAACCCGATAAAATCCAGTATTCGAATTAATTAGTTTTCTTTAATTCAAATGTATTGCCTAGAATGACCACAGGGGCCTAATCCAAAAAGTTAATCGTGCTTTCAATAGTTGCACTGCCGAGAATGTGATGCAACTTGCTTGGGAAGTGATTAATTTGACTTCTAATTTCCAGGTAATATCAATTAATGTATTGTCCAAATGATTACATTTCTGATTCAGTCAACATATAGGAAGCATGCAAAACTCATGTAAAATGCCAAAAAGGTTACTGGTCATAAACATATTTTTTACAAGGAAACATACTCAGTGTAGAAGTTGAAGTCTCTAATCAAATAAATTGATGTTTTGTTCTAACTTCTACGCCTACACACGCATGGCTTCATCTAAATCAACGTTTGAAATTATAAGAAGTCAATTTAGAAATCATTTTTTGGAAAGAAGTTCTGTCCTCCTAGTCTAATTTGCTGAGGAACAAAGCATGTTCTTCTGGGATCAACAAGTAAATGTCTCTGAACCTTTTCATGTTATATTTGGGCAATCCAGAACATGACTCCCTCTAGAGTCTTGAGCTCATCATCACCATGTTATATGTCAAATAAACGAACTTGTTTTTGAAATCGTTTTATGCCTTTTTTGCATTATACAGCATATTGGTCTACATGCAACTTACACTATGACTATTGCAACAATTTCAAAGTGTCGACACATAAGTTATTTATGGTCCGTCAGACTTTTGTCGACAATCAGTCTAAAAAGCAACACATGCAGACAAAATGAGCACTTTGATACTGTTGTAATACTTGAGGGTGTAAATAATATGTTAGTCAAATTATAATGATAATTAAAAGACGTATGTGCTTATCTTAACTTGCAAATTTGGAGATTTTTTGTTTTTATTAAATAAAAAGGGTAAGGGGAGAATATCAATCATGGTAATTAATCATACTTAGACATGATTATTGTAGCCTATATTTGTTAATAAACCAATACCTAGACGGATCCATAAACACTCACTCAACTAGGTTGAGTTGTAACCTGATCTCAATCTAACTCATAATCTAATAGTTTAAGCTGATGTAGCAATAATCTTAAGACAGACTAACATAAATAATAGACAAATCTTGTTTTATAAGGGAAGAAGCAGAACTTAGGTACAATTTCTTAGGTGTAATACATTAGGTTTCTCAAATAATTAAATTTAAACATATGGTTGCATTGATCAATAAAACACAAACAATTATATGTAATTTTCCTTGGATTTTTTTTTTAATTCAATATAATTATATGTTTGAATTTAATTAAGTAACCTAGTGCAATGCACCTAAATAAGTCCATCTAAGTTTTACCCGTTATCCGTTTTATTAGTATAGACATTCTTCACTTGAGTATGAACTTATATATCTTTCTTGATTTGGTCTGATGAGTGCTAACCTAGCTACTTAGAAAAGAAAATAATGACAAGCCACAATTATTGTGACACAAGAATAATATATCTTCTTTTCATAAAAATAAAAAATAAAAAATGATATATCTTCATTAATTTTCTTATTCAATTCACCAGATTTCTTATTGGGGAGACAAAGGAAGAGAAACTGCTCATTTAAAAACTCAATTATTCATCAGTTCTGTACATTTTCGAAGAGGTTCAAAGATTCGACAACTTGCTTATGGTCCAAATGAGATTACTTTGACCATTGGAATTATTGTACTATGAGAAGCCTATTCTTTCTTTTGGTTTTTTGGATATCTTATGAATGTTGAGCCATCAAAAATCATTTGCACCTTCCCCTCCCCCCAAAACACCCATTAATTCATGAACAATTATTATATCATGAATTCGGAATGTGCATCATTTCTCTCACAACATATAAATTCTATATAATTGTGAAATTCACATATTATGAGAGAAATGATAAATATATCGAATGCACAAAATCTACTTTCCATTTAATGAAGCTCTGCCCAAATTATGTGCAGGAATATCATATGATGAAACGAGGACTAAACAGTGACAGAGTCAGAAAATTTTCCTTGGAGGACCAAATAAAATATAGTGATTAAGTTCTTTTTTTTTTCTTTGTATATATTATATTCCTACTATGTATAACAATATAAAAATACTTTAAATTTTTTTTAAAGATCAATTAAGTTCACCTAATATGCATACTACAAAACATATATTTATTAAATTTGGAAAATTGTGCTAATATTGTCAAAGATTTGAAATCTTTAACCTATCTTTAATCAACAATCATTTAGGTACTAGACAAGTTCAAAAGTAAACAATAATAGTATAATACAGAATATATCAAGCATTTTTATTTAAATTACAAGTCATAAAGTGTAAAGACTAAAATTCTTATTTGTTTTTCCTTCATTGTTTGAGATAATTATTAGGATAACTACTATATATATATATATATATTGAGATTTAAGGTGCCATAAGCCTAAGCTACCTTTTTCCTCTCAAATATATAAGTATACATTCTTAAGATTTTTTTTTTATTTTTTTTTATTTTTTTTAAATTTATATATACTTAATTTTTTTTTTGTTATGCATACGTAAGATTTTTTTTTGTTATACACATTATATTTTATAACAAACATGGGGGGGGGGGGGGGGGGGGGTGTGTTGTGACATGCCTTGACCTTCTCCTCTGGAAAGATATTATGTCTGGAAAGATATTATGTGTTTCTATGTACTTTTTTCTGTTTTATTTTTTTATTATTTTTTTATATTGAAGAGAACTCACTTTTGAACACCAACAAGATATATATCGTCTGGTTCTATCTACCTTCTTTTTTTCTTTTTTTTTTCTTTTTTTTTATGGAAGAGAACTCACTTATTGAAGAGCAACATAGAAAACACATTTACGTACTATGCATACATAACATTTTTTAATATACACATTTAACATTTTGTAAAAATGGGTGGGTGGGTGGGGGGACATTATAAAAACCAATAAAAGGGACACGAAAATGCATCTAAATTAATATTCCTTCGAGTTTATATAATTCTCTCACCCCTAAGGGTTTCTCTTAAGAAGTTGCTCGGTGAGATATGAGTATGATAAACCAACCCACTCAGAAAAGTTATCAAGAATTTAGTTAGCTGGAGAAAAAAAAAATGGGCGCTTCTTTAAGCAGAAGGAATTTGTGTAGGTCCTTCGAAAATCTTCGACAAGATCTGACAAAATAAGAAATATATCCTAATGCATACTAAAGAGTATTCTACATGATACATCTTCCATTCTAAGCAGGGAAGAACAGCATGAAATGTGCTTGATTACATGTTCAAAGTGGCATCCAAATTATTAATCTAACTTAATCATTTTGATAAATATATGCATAAAATGTCACATATGGATTTGTTTCGATGGACTTTATTATTTTAAAGTGGCATTCAAATTAATATATAACTTAAGTTTAAAATTCCCCTTCCCCACTTTGTAATATACACACTTAATCAATGGATACTTCATGACAAAGCATATGAGGGAAGCAAGATGCTAGTGACTCAATCATGTACTGCTGAAGATTTTCTCCACCTTCCATTCTGAATTCTGAGCTACCATTCTATGCAGGCTATGTTGAAGATTTATTGAACCGTCATTAGTAGGGACAAATCACTGACCATTAATTATTTATTTTATCTAGAAGTGGAATTGTAACATTTTGTTTGATTTTTACTTAATGAATTTCTCAATTCTTTTTTCATGATAGATTCTTCTTGGTAAATCTTGCAATGCTTCCTATTTCTCAAAGAGTTTTTTATTTAAGAAAGATAAAACAACGTACAAAGTTTGATTGGTCTGTACTGCTGGTATAGTGTGTAAGAGTAGTACTCCTTTGTTTTGAATAAAATCAATTGTTCTGTTGTTCATCCCAAAAATAAAAACAAAAAAGTTTTGAAACGATGGTACGTTATTTTTATTAAGATCATCTCCAAATTTATCTTAAAATTTTGCATATTTATCAGCGAATCGCAACCCATTTTGCAATATGTTACGAGCTGCTTTTGATTCTATTGAGGAGACTCAAATAAATTTCCAACAAAAAAATATGTTGAAACTTTAAAGCCAAGCTAGAGATATAGCACCTTTTGACTTCATAATGACCATCCTAATTAATTAAGTAATATGATAGGATGTTACTTAAAGAAAGTTGATCACAATCTAATTGAATCAACTTATATTTCATGTAATTCTTTGTTAAAGTTACATTATTTAATAGCATTTTATTAAATATATATTTTTTAAATTTCACGTATTTGAATCTATGTTAATATGATGTTACTTAAAGAAAGTTGATGCACCATTTTTACGACATCTTGCTTGAGAAATTGTGCTACCTACTTTGCAATACTATTAAATCTTAGCGGGCTCAGCTGCTTGGTTGAAGGACTCAAAGCCTCGTATTGTCATAGATTCGTAATTATGTGGGGGCTTAGTTTTCAAGTATTAATTCCTATGTAATTGTTTCTGGTAGTGCCGCATCAGCTACACATGTGGTATCAACGTTCATAAATATAAAAATGGGGTTTTCGTGTACACAACCACACATGATAGCTCAACCACTACCAAATATACAAATTTTGAATGATTACATATTGCATGCATCTTTGGACTCCAAATGCCAATAATTTATTTCCGTAAATAATTTGAAGAAAGGCAGAAATGAATGAGCCCCTTAAACATAATATCAAATCCACCTTAAAACTCTCAAAAAATATATAACTAGAGTAGGGAACTCAAATATATCTCTTAAACAAATTGTTGTTGGGATTGATAATGAAAAATAAGAGAGAATGAAGAGAAAGAGAAAATACTGGAAGCACGTGTAAAATTAATATGATTCGATTAGACGAATTACGTCCACAACAAAAAGCTGTCAGTGACTACCACTTTACTATTTTGAATTTTATGTTAGGATGACCTCATGATGCGTTTATATAAAGAGAATAACCTTAAACTAACTATAAACTATATATCTTTAAGATGTAATACAAAATCTCTAACATAACCCTTTACACACGAAAAAAAATTCTATTTGTGGGGGCTAAATGCTGTTAAAAATAGTTATATGTTGTCCCAGAAAATGCATCTACAACAGCCATTTGGCTCTGCAATTGCTAGATCACTAAAAACCTTTTTGTTAGGGGGGCCTCACAAAAAAATCTAATAGAATATGGTGTCACAATTATAAATGGTCTCAAATGACGGAAAATGTGACCATACTATAATGACAAATTTTTGTAAGGAAATATGAGCCTCACAAATATAACAAAAGGGTTTCACATGAGATGAAAAATAATTATAAAGAAACAATATAAGTATATAACACAATGCACCATAAATATCATAACATAATTAATAATTTCCAACTCTTAAACACGAATTACATACAAGGCAAGCACACATTCTTGGCTTAGTTCTCTAAGCACACATCATAGATAAAAAATTCTAGCCATGTCAGCGGTCCACGTTCCTATGTCCTTCCTTGTATATGCCACCTTCTAACAATCAATAGGACTAGGCTTAGCTTCATATCTTTATACTACAAATTATTTAGTAAAGATATTGTTAGAAATATTAAATAATGTAAACACATGTTAAAACTACAAAATATATTTAAAAATAATAATATACCACTTCAAATCCATATTTAGCTATTAGCACGAACCCATAGTGGACAAAATGATTGACATTTTTCGATTTTTTTTATTATTATCTTTACTTATATCCTGCATATATGAGTAAAATATTAATGATATTCGTTTCCACAACTAATAATATATAAAAATAAAAAATAAAAATAAATAAATAAAAGACATTTGTTCTATTATTATTCACCTGTCAAACAGTAGTCATCAATTTATACAAAATTTTTTTTTTCCAAAAAGTTGATGGTATGACTCAAGGATCATGCTTATAGTGATCTTTCCTTATCTTCGTACTCCTTGAAAATCAAATTCCTAATACTATATATCCAATAGAATAACGTTGTTTAACTGTCTCAACAAAATACCTCTTTCACCTTTTCATCAGTATCTTTGTGCCTAAAACGCTTAGGTCTTTATTATGCACATAAAGTTTCTAACTTTGATTTAAGGTAATAAGTAAATTCACCTAAATACCATTTAATTTTTAGTGAAAAAGGATGTTGATCTCGCAAGCATCTTTTGTCGTTACAAATCTAAAAGTTTCAACCAAACATGATGTTTGATGTTGGTTCCTTAAGATAACTAAAACCATAATATAATATAGGATTTTGTTAACAAGTGCCCTTAGGGCAATGGTTAAGGAGCATTAAATGATTGCACTTTACGAGAAATAACAAATTTTTAATATTAAAATAATAAATAGAAAGACTAAAATACCCTTAAAAGTTATTTTTGTATTAAATGGAAGTATTAAGTGGAAGCATTAAATGCAACCATTGCCCTAAGGACACTCGTTAGATATAATATAACATATAAAGCTATTCACCCGCATCCATAATCTCATAAATAAATAAATAACCTTGTGGGCAATGCCTTTAGCTTTCCCATGACCTTTCTTTTTTTGAAAATAATAACACATGTTAAACAAATGTATTTGAAAAAAAAAAAATTGGATAGGCATAGGCATATACAATAAAAGAAAAGAAAAATATATAAATTAATGTAAATGTTATCCTCATTGCCCTATCAATTCTTGGATCAAATGTGCATTATACTCCTCCATTAGTTAGATTTGTGATATATAGTGGTCATTTACATAATTAGTTGGAAAAAAATGTTAAAGAGAGGTAAGAGAAGCAAGAGAGACAGTGGCACTGTTGATTCGATCTCAAACACAAGATGCTCAATCAACTATGAATCCACATAGGCATCTAGATACTTTACAACAAGATACTAATGAATAGACTGATACTACAACGTAAGAAATTCATACATAACATATATATACAGGAGCATAATTAAATTAAACATATGTTGCACATACAACGTAACATATGTCGAATCATATTTGTTCAAGTGTTTTGTAGAGAAAAACATTTATAGATTGATTTTTTTTAGAAAGAATTCTTCTAACCGAGAGCAATGCTCTTTTTTCTCATATAAATGATAGGTTCTACTATGAATTTTATTTGTGAGATTCACTATAAATTATGTGAGAGGAAGACCCACGAGGGTATAACTCAACAGGTTTAGGACGTAACGGTTGACCTAGGGTTTTCAAGTTCAACACCCCTCACTGATGCTCCTTGGGGATTGCAAGCTTTCTCAAAGGGAGTATGGATTAGTTTGCCACACAAACATTGACCAAAATACTCTGCTTTAAATTATCAAAAAATAAAAATTATGTGAAAAAAAGAAGCATTGCTCTTGAAATACTGAATTATTACTCTCCAAGTAGGATTTTGGAATTTTCCTTAAATACAAATAATTTGCATACCTCATCCGCAAAAGTTCACATTCCTATCAAAATCAGATATTTATATAACCTCTTGTTAATTGAAATCAGATATTTATATAACCTCTTGTTAATTGAAGGGGGGAATTAAAGGAGCTATTGCTCTGACTAAAAGGTAGTTAGGTACGTAGGAAATATCGGTAGGAAGAGAATGTAGAATATGATGTCATGACTCATGAGGTATTCATAATGGATTTCCCCAATTCAATTATATTCTATTCTCCATACGCAGAAAGGGGTCGGATTCAAAAGATGTCTCTATTCTCTGTTGTACGAAAGAATATAATGCTTTACAATTTTAATAAAGGTCCACCATAAATTCATTCTAGCTAAGAAACAATAGCATGTCTCACAATTTTGGGAGAGTATAGGCATTCATAGATGTCTAGCTAAAAGATATTCGGCTACCAAACATAAAAAAAAATAATAATAATAATTAAAAAAAAATTATAAAAAATAAAAAATAAAATAATAATAATAATAATAATAATAAACCTTCCTTTCCTTCCAAATTCCACTAGCAATGAAAGCTCGAGTTGAAATTTTGTATTTCATCTTTATATTTTTTGGTAACAATAATAATATGTACTTTCCACAATTAGTGCACGTTACAACTTTCATGGATAGTCGAAACATAATTACATAAGTAGATGTTCTACCTTGGCGGCCTGGAAAACCCCTAGGGATGATAATGCCATTACTTTTTTCTTGCTAAAAATTGTGCCATAACTTGTATCATCATACTACGTTGCTTTTCTCAATATACAGGTATATAAGTGTGTTGCGTAATTTTTTGATAATATAATAGACCTGAGAACGACACCAGGAGATATCTAGCTTGTATGAATGATGGTTGAGGATCTACCTGTAAAAGAGATAAAATGCGATTTAGAGGTGGTGGCGGTATTCGCCGATCACCCTCCGAAGATTAAGTTAGATACTTCTTTTCAGGGAAATAACAGTGTATAAACTCTCTATTGAACATGCACGTACCTCATTAGTTCTGATTGTTGTTCTATTTATAGAGAGTTTTTCCCCCACTTGGTATTCACCAGCTGTGAGGCACTCACTCTGAGGATGATGTGACCTGTGACAACCTTTGAAAGATTGATTTGACATTGGCTCAGGGCGCAGCTGTGGCTGTGGCTGTCTCTTAGCACATTCAATGAATTCGGCTGGATTGTCACGGGAAGGGCGTCTTGAGGTCTGTGCTCGGCAGAGGTTATTAATGCTCCAACCACCCTATTTAATGCATCTGGGATGTCATGAACATCCGCTCTTCGCTTTTGAAAAGTCGTCCGTTTATGGAATGAGGGAGGTGTCATTCGTTTACCCTAAGACGCCGGTGTCCGTGTAGCACAAACTGTCCGACCTTTGTTACTGTTAATTTGGTGAAGCCTTGGTACTTCCCGTTCTTCTTTGATAACCCTTCCTTTTTCTCCAATGAAGCCTTGATGCCTCCGGTCCTTCTTAGTGGATCTTTAGATGCCACAAAGGGAATCAATGTTGGTTCTAGGGAAGCCAACCTCAATGTTGAACACCAAGAGAGCCGCTTATGCACCAATTCCTGTTATATCTGCGCTTGTCAGCACAGACTCTAGTGTTGGTCTTATTGCTACTAAGTACTCGTTGTCTTCTATATTCTGAATGGGCCTTGTTCCCACTAAGTACCCGTTGTCTTCTGTATTCTGAATGGGCCTTTAGAAGGAAAATAATCCCTCACACAATAGCCTCTTAGAACGGATCACTTCCGTTCAGGAATCCGTCGCTCTATTAGGGTTTCCTGACACGGATGATACGTTTTGACACGTGTTGAGGTGTCGATTCATTTCTCTAGGGATCTTTTCAGATCGTTTTTGTCGCTTCGGTCTCTCTTCTTGTTTTACGTGTTGTGCCGTGTGCTGACATCTGGGAGTCATCATTACAAACCTCTTCTGCCATTTCGCTCGCTAGGACGTGATTGGTGGATGTGACTTAGCGGCAGAGGCTTCCTTAAATGCTCCTTTGTGGTTTCGAGGCCGACGTCTCTATATAAACTGGCTTCACGCCCGTTTTTTGGCTTCTACTTCCTTATTTCTTGCTATCTCTGCCTTTGTCTGACCATTAACCTCAAATTTGCTCTTCTGCTTTCCTTGCCACCAAGCAAACCTGTAAGTTCTTCTTTCCTTTTTCTTTCGTTTTATTCATAAAAAATATCCTTCTAAATGGCAAAGAAAAAGACTCAGGGCAAGCTAGCCAAATACGTAAATACTCTAGAGGTCATGGCTATATTCCGCCGTCATTATGGTGTTCCTGATGATGTGCATTTGGAGTACAAATTCTGGGAAAATGCCCTTCCTGGCGAACCCGGGGACTTAATACTCCCCTTAGTAGCTATTATTAAGGGCGGTGTCCGTTTTCCAATGGACCCGCTTTTAGCACGCTTTCTGGACTATTTCAATCTCTCCCTTACCTAGATAAGCCCCAATATATTTAGGATAATGATGTGTGTGGTGGAACTTAATCGCCGGTTAGGTTTAAATCTGACCGTGCACGATATAATAGCCACTTACACCTTCTGCACCTCCCAAAGTGAGGCCTACTCTTTGAGGCCCAGAGACGTGTTAAATACGTTGGTGAACAGCCTCCCTGATACCAATAAGGATATGATGGATGATTATCCTTTGGTCAGGGGGGCGTGGCACCACCCGAACCAACGGTGCCCGACCAGAGATGGGACACCAGGTTAGGTTTTATGGAGAGTAATGCTTTCTTGGTTTTTCAAAGAGTCTTAGCAATTCTAATGTGTTTTCTTCTCTTATGCAGCGGAGGAATGAAAAAAGCCTCAAAGTCATTTGACTGACTTTGCCGCTTTACAAATTGCTTACAATAGTGAGGTTTGTACGGACGAATACAACAACCCTCGCTCCGTATTCTTGCTCCTCCGCTATCTCCCCTCCGCGAGGACATTCTTAGCTTGTAGGCAAGTCAAGGACAAAGCGGCCGCGCGGGCGGTTATAGAGAATCGAGCCGCTCCTCATCACGATATCCGGCACATGTCCGGAATCAATATCAAACGCCTCCTTCCTCCGCCCCGCGTCCTAACGAAGGCGTCTGGATCCACTTCTCCTGGAGACCTTCGCAAAAGGAAGCGGAAGGGCTCCTTTCAGGGGGAAACTTCTCGTCTGGAGCCCCCATTCGATCAGGGAGACTCCCGGACAGAAGCTATAGAGAGCGGGGACGGAGATCAGCCGCAAACAACTCAACCGGACATTGAACTGGACCCTAGCATCCCAAGCCAAGGCCCCGGACCTTCAAAGGAACCCACCCCATTGTGGGCGCCTTCTTATGAAGTGTTTAGGGACCTGGTGAGGTCTGATGCCACCGTTCTTCGGACAGGTGGAACGAGGTCCAATACAGCCAGTGCCCTAAGTGAGGTGGTACGTCTCCTCGCGGATATGGCGGTGTGGAAGCAATCTACAAATCAGGAGGTTATTGACAACCTCCGCCGCGGGCTAATGATGGTAAGTTCGCTTATATGCTCTCCTCTTTTCTTCTGTCTTTAAGCAAGTGCCTGACTCAATTATTTTTTCTTTCATTCAGGCTATCCAAGGCTCCCCGAACTGGAGGACTGGTACCAGACTCAGGCTGCTCAGTTGGAGAACTCCCTCAAAGTCGCTTCTTGTTCTTTTACTTTGAAGAAGGAGGTGGAGGGGTACAAGGAGAAGGTCCGAGTCGCCGTCCTCAAAAGGGATGAGGCAGAGCTGAAAAGAGAAGACGCGGAGGAGTCCCTCTGTGCCACTCTTGAGGCCAATACCTAGGTGGAGGAGAGGATTAAGGCCTTGGAGGCTGAAGTGGCTGAGAGGGAAAAGGCGACCTTTTCCCGGGGACGGGTTGAGGCCGAGGCAATAATGACCAACCAACTCCCCAGCATATATAATAAAGCCTTCCATGAAGAATGGAAGGCTTTGTATGCATGGCCGGAGACTGAAGAGATGCCCCTCCTACCACCCCGGGAAAGACTACCCTATCCGAACGCTTCGATTATTATGCCGGAAGAGGAGGTCAAGGAGCCCCTGCCTCAACTGCCTAAAGAGGGGGATGATACCCCGCCCTCTGACTGAAGGCCTAGTTTTTCATTTTGTTTTTTGTAGATCTTTTGTAATCTTTTCTTTTTGTAAATGAAGATGTAACTTGGTACAATCTTTAATAGAGTTGAATGGAGAATCCGTACCTTTTTTACAAGTATGCTTTGAATTTGTGTTCACCTGTGAATGTTTCAATTTAGTAGATATTGATGTGAACACTGAATCAATGATCTTTCAACAACCAAATCTATCATTTCTTGACCGGACTTGGCTTCAACGTAGCTAGGAAACCCTTAGAAGATATCCTTAGAAGACTTAAGATTTTGCCTTTAGTCAGGATTCTTGAGTGGGTACTCTTGCTCGAGCGGCCGGTGAGGATCTTTTTATCCGTACTTCAGTGGTCATAATCTTTGGATAATGAATCCTTGATCACATCTGAACGGATCAGGCTTTTTGCCTTTCAGAAAGGACTTTATCATGGGCATTCTTACCCGGGTGACCGGTACGGACATTCTTATCCGTACCTTAATGGTCGTGATCTTTGGATAATGAATCCTTGATCACACCTGAACGGGTCAGAGTTTTTGCCTTTCAGGAAGGACTTTGTGGATAATCGAAGATGATGATACTGATAACTGAGACTTTATTGATAATACTTCTTAAGGTTACAGATATTCCATGGTCACTTTACAGGAGTATTATTTGGCCCTTCTAGCCTAAAAGCCCCAGTGCCTGCCACAGATGTGATCTTGTACAATCCTTCCCAATTTGGTCCAAGCTTGCCATGAGTGGCATCTCTCTGGCTTCTAATGACTTTTCTTAGGACTAAGTCTCCGACTGCCAGTTCCTAGGAGTTAACTCGTTTCTCATACATTCTCCGGAGCCCGTTCTGGTAGGCGGCTAAATGAATTAGAGCTGAATCCTTCTTTCCTCAGCCAGATCCAGATCCGTGGCAAGACTTGTTTTGTTTGTGACAGGGTCATAATATTCCGTGCGGATTGTAGGCAAACCGATTTCAAGGGGTATGACCACTTCAACTCCATATGTGAGTGAGAAAGGGGTTTCCCCCGTAGAACTTCTTGGGGTGGTTCTGTAGGTCCATAAGATGCTTGGCAGTTCTTCAACCCATCTCCCTTTTGCCTTTTCCAGGCACTTCTTTATTCCGTCCAGTAGTGTTTTGTTTGAAGATTCCGCTTGTCCATTCCCCTAGGGATAGACGGGCGTAGAAAAATGATTTCTGATCCCGTATTGCTCACAAAATGCCTTGAACGGATCGCTATCAAATTGTGTTCCGTTGTCAGACACCAATACCCGTGGGATGCCAAAACGGGTCATAATGTTCTTCCATACAAACTTTTTGGAATCAGCATCCGTGATGTGTGTCAGCGGTTCCGCCTCTACCCACTTAATGAAATAGTCTGTGGCCACAATAAGCCATTGGCGGTTCCCCGAAACTCTGGGGAGAGGTCCTACTATATCCAGACCCCATTGGGAGAATGGCCATGGGCTTGCAATAGGGTTGAGACTGGCCGTTGGTTGGTGGATTGATGGAGCGAACCGTTGACATTTATCACACTTCTTTATGTATTGGGTTGCGTCCTTTTGCATGTAGGGCCACCAATAGCCCTACCCTATGGCACGGTGTGCCAAAGATCGTCCCCTTGTATGGCCTCCACATACTCCTTCGTGAATCTCCCATTACAGATCCTGAACAGTATCAGGGTGAACACAACGTAGATAAGGCCCGGTGTAGGACCTTCTGTAGAGATGCCTTTCTTTTGATACCCAGTACCGAGGTGCAATTCTTCTGATCCGGTCCGCTTCCTTTCGGTCTTTCGGTAGCACCTCATTTTTCAAATAAGCAAGTATGGGACTCATCCAACTGATGGACTGATCAATTGAACATACTCCATTATTTATTTCTCTTGCAATACTTGGGAGGTTTTGGACCCTAACGGAGATGATCTGCCTTAGTTCTAGGGTGATAGCTGATGCTAGGTTGGCCAGGGCGTCCGCATGTCCATTCAGATCTCTACTTATGTGCTCCACCTGAACGTGCTTGAACTCCCTAAGCAATCTCCTTGCTTCTGTGAGATATGCCACCATCTTCTTGTCTTTGGCTGCATATTCTCCAGAGATTTGGTTCACGACGAGCTGAGAGTCGCAAAAGACATGTAACAGATCCGCCTGGAGAGTGATTGCGCTCTTTAGGCCGTGCAACAAAGCTTCATATTCAGTCACATTGTTGGAAGCGAGAAACCTTAAATGGATTGCTAGTTCCATCATTTGCCCCTGGGGGCATAAAGCACTATGCCCAGGCCTGAACCACGTGAGTTTGATGCCCCATCTATGTACAGCTTCCATCCCTCTATCTGCTGTATAGATGATACATGATTCACCATTATGGGTCCTATCTCCGTAGGGGTGAACTCAGCAATGAAATCTGCCAGTACCTGTCCTTTGATCGAGGTCCTTGGTTGGTATCTGATGTCATAAGCCCCAAGTTGGGCTCCCCATTTAGATATCCATCCGGAGAAGTCTGCACTCCTCAATACAGCTTTCAATGGATGTTCTGTTAAGACAATCATGGTGTGCACTTGGAAGTAGTGAGGGAGCTTTTTGGCGGAGCAGACCAATGCAAAGGCCAATTTCTCTAGTGGTAGGTATCTCAATTCTGTCCCGTCCAGGGTCTTGCTAGTATAGTAGACCGGTCTCTAGATGCTGTACTCTTTTCGTACTATGGTCGCGCTGACAGCGTGTTCAGAGGCGGCCAGGTATATATACAATGATTCCCCGTTTACCGGAGTAGCTAGAAGCGGGTCGGCAATAAGATATGCTTTCAGCTGTTCGAAGGCTTGATCAGATTGGTCTCCCCAATGAAAATTCTTGCCCTTCTTTACCAGGTCAAAGAATGGGCGGCACTTCTCTGCTGATTAGGAAATGAAACGGTTCAAAGCTGCTGCCATTTCGGTCAACCTCTGGACTTCCATGACAGTTCTTGGTGGTTTTAAGTTGAGGATGGTGGTGATCTGGTCTGGGTTTGCGTTGATACCCCGTTGGGTAACCATGAATCCTAGAAATTTTCCGGATCCTACACCAAAAGCACATTTGGATGCGTTGAGCTTGAGGCAGTGCCGTCTCAGGGTATTGAACACAGCCTTTAGGTCACTGAGATGGTCTTCTGCAAAGATACTCTTAACCACCATGTCGTTAATGTAGACCTCAACTGTTTTCCCCAGTTGTTCTGCGAACATTTTTGTGATCATTCTCTGGTATGTAGCCCCGACATTTTTCAACCCAAAATGCATGACTCTGTAACAAAAGATCCCCCTTGGTGTAATGAACGCCGTTTTTCCTGATCCGCCGCGTTCATTGCTATCTGGTGGTATCCCTGGAGCGCATCCAGAAAGCTCATTCTTTGATGACCGGATGTGGCATCAACAAGCTGGTCAATCTTGGGTAGTGGGAATGGATCTTTGGGACAAGCTTTGTTTAGATCAGTGAAGTCTATACAGACCCTCCACTTTCCGTTCTTCTTCTTGACCACGATTGTGTTAGAAAGCCATGTGGGATAGAGGATCTCCTTGATTGCTCCCGCTTCTATTAACCGGTTTACTTCCTCGCATACTACTTCCTCATGGAGCGGAGAGGTCCGCCGTCCCTTTTGAACAATGGGCCGGGACAGCGGATCCACATTAAGATTGTGACAGGCAAAAGCTGGATCTACGCCAGGCGCCTCATATGGGCTCCAGGCAAACACATCAATATATTCCGACAATAGTGTAACAAGGCCATCCCTTTACTCTGGTGGAAGGGATGCGCCCAATAGGAAATACTTTTCTTGGTTCGAGGCGGATAATTGGTGCTTCACTAGCTCTTCGGCACATTTCTTCTGCGGGAGGCGGTCATCACTCTTCTCCCGGTCCTGTGATTGCTATTTATCCGCCTTTGACTCTGGCTCTGGTCCATAAATGGCAATCGCTTTCTGATGGGCGGCTGCTATAAGACATTGTTTGGCTGCTACTTGATCACCCCTGATTTCCATGATCCCCTCTATAGTTGGAAATCTTAGCCTCTGATGTAATGTAGACGGGACAGCCCTCATTTTGTGCAGCCAGGGCCTCCCCAGAATCGCATTATACGGGGAATAGGAGTTCAGAACCCAAAATTCTGTTAGGGAGGAGATCGTTCCAGCATGTACTTTAACAGTGACACGACCAATCAGCATTACTGACTCACCGAAGAATCCGTACAGCGGGTCAACCTTTTTATCCAGGTCTTGATGCCCAAGGCCCAGGCCTTTGAAGAGGGAGTCATACATGATCTCAGCCGAACTTCTGGGGTCAATTAATATTTTTTTAACGTCAAAATTGCCTATTTGCATGGTGATAACCAAGGCATCAAAACGTGGCAATTGCACCCCTTCAAGGTCGTGATCTATGAAGATGATCTCCTCCGTGGTTTCTTTCATTAACCTCTTGGGAGTTGGAGTTGCGCCTTCACAAACCTGGAAGACTTCGTGCAAATGGGCGGCTGTCTGTGTTTCCACTTTGAGATCAGCAGCCCGTGCATGACTATGGATTACTTCAATGATCCCAATCGTAACGTTTGGCTTTGGGGGGTGATTTCATTGTTGTCGGTTTTTCGTGTCGTCCACAAATTGGCGAAGGTGCCCATTTCGAACCAGCTCCTCTAAGAACCCTTTGTAATTCCTGCAGTTCTCGGTCAAGTGACCCCTTTCCCAATGGTAGGCACAGAATGGTTTTGACTCCCTAGAGGTCGGGTCCCCACCCATCTTGGCCAGCCAAACAAAGTAAGGCTTGTCTTTGATCTGAGGAAGGATTCTGAAGATTGGTTCTTTGAAAATGGTGTTTATGGCCTCAAATGATTCCTTTGTGACCGGCTCAAGCTGCCTGGGCTTGCGTTGCACCCTACTTGTTTCTGGTTGGACTGACTTTTTAGGGCAGATATGTTGTTGTCTGGTTGCTTCTGAGGTTGCAATCTGTCCTCCTCGACACGGACATGTTGTTTTATTCTGGACATGAGATCCGCCATGTTAATGGGCAGCTTCTTGGTCAGGGACTGCCTTATCTTGCATCCAATTGGCAGACCAAATTTGAATTGCTTGACGGCAAGATCTTTTCCGCACAAGTCAATCTCATTGTATGTTTCCTAGTATCTCGCCGAATAGGACTTTAGGCTCTCACTGGGTTTCATGGTCAAGGCCATCAGAGAATCCACTTCCTTTGGTTTTCTGGTGTTGGTGATGAAGCGAGTGGTGAATGCTTCGGAAAGTTCTCTCCAGGAGTGGATAGATCCGTGCTCCAGTCTGTCAAACCACCGGAATTCCACTTCGCCTAGACTGGAGGGGAAGATGTGGCACATAAGGGCGTCGTTCCCATTGTAAAGAGCTATGGATTGCTTATAGTGACTCAAATGTGCCACTGGATCAGTCTTCCCATTATAGGAGATTAAGTTTGGAGGAGTAAACTTAGTAGGAAGTTTTGCTCGCTCAATCTTTGAAGAGAACGGGGAATGTGAAATCTGTTGTAGCTGCTTCCAAACTGGATTGTGGTCCTTTTTCTCAGGCTTGTGCTTGGGCGATGTCTTTCTCGTTTTCTCGCCCGACCTGCTCCGCCTGGAACTCCTTTGGGCTTTGTGATCTTTTTCAGATCGTATGGGGAAACGATGGGAGCTTTCGCAAGATCCAAAGTGACTCCTTGACCTCTGTCTTCTGGACCGTTGTTGGTTATAGCCTTCTTGCGCATTTTTTAGCTCGCGCAGTTCCCTTTCTAGCCTCTCAATCTTCCGGTTTCTTTTAAGGATCTCGGCATTGATCGTATCGCCTGTGGCGCGAGATCCTCCTCCTCGTACCTCTGACCTCTTTACTTCTCGGCCTCTTTGTGACCTCTCTTCATTCGCCTCAACATGAACCTCTGACCTGACTCCTCTCGTGCCTGAAGGATGGGGCAGAGGGTTATTGATCAGAACAACAGCGTTCTCCCCTGCCATCTTCAGTTGAGTTTGCCTGATAAACTCGGTTGGTTTAGTTCTCACAGTCGTCCCCACAGACGGCGCCAATTGTGTTGCGTAATTTTTTGATAATATAATAGACCTGAGAACATCACCAGGGGATATTTGGCTTGTATGAATGATGGTTGAGGATCTACCTGTAAAAGAGATAAAATGCTCTTTAAAGGTGGTGGCGGTATTTGCTGATCACCTTACGAAGATTAAGTTAGATACTTCTTTTCAGGGAAATAATAGTGTATAAGCTCTCTATTAAACATGCACGTACCTCATTAGTTTTGATTGTTGTTCTATTTATAGAGAGTTTTTCCCCCACTTGGTATTCACCAGTTGTGAGGCACTCACTCTGAGGATGATGTGACCTGTGACAACCTTTGAAAGATTGATTTGACATTGGCTCAAGGCGCAGCTACGGCTGTCTCCTAGCACATTCAATGAATTCGGCTGGACTGTCACAGGACGGGCGTCTCGAGGTCTGTGCTCAGCAGGGATTATTAATGCTCCAACCACCCTATTTAATGCATCTGGGATGTCGTGAACATCCGCTCTCCGCTTTTGGAAAGTTGTCTGTTTATAGAAGGAGGGAGGTGTCATCCGTTTACCCTAAGACGCCGGTGTCCGTGTAGCATAAATTGTCCGGCCTCTGTTACTGTTGATTTGGTGAAGCCTTGGTACTTCCCGTTCTTCTTTGATGACCCTTCCTTTTTCTCCAATGAAGCCTTGATGCCTCCAATCCTTCTTAGTGGATCTTTAGATGCCACAAAGGGAATCAATGTTGGTTCTAGAGAAGCCAACCTCAATGTTGAACACCAAGAGAGCCACTTGTGCACCAATTCCTGTTATATCAGTGCTTGTCAGCACAGACTCTAGTGTTGGTCTTATTGCTACTAAGTAGTCGTTGTCTTCTGTATTTTGAATGGGCCTTGTTCCCACTAAGTACCCGTTGTCTTCTGTATTCTGAATGGGCCTTTATAAGGAAAATAATCCCTCACACAATAAGTATCATGCTATGCTGATTTGATCGTTAGCTTTCACTTTCTCTCAAAAAATAATACGAATTATACTACACAAAATGAACTTACAGTAATCAAAATTGTCTAACAAGTAAATAATCAAAATTCTCTCACCAATTTATAGTTTGGCTACTTCCAAGTCACAATTTAATATTGGAGCTTCTTGTACAGCTGTGTGTGAGTGGGTGGGTGGGTGGTGCCAGAACCGGAGAGAACCAAGGTGTTGCTAGAGCTATTTAGGTATTTATGGGTCGGGCGAGACTTTATCGAAGTGGATCCATATGGGTTCTTAATTAATTCGGGTAAACCCATGGCTATTTGGATGATGTGTAATTTTTAATTAAAAAATATTGTGTCACATCATTTAAATATATGTCACATTATCTCTTTGTTAATCACGTAGACAATTAAACTAACGATCTTAAATGGAATGACCGATAGCACTTATGTTAAACTTTAAGGATCCAAAACGCTTAGTGAGTAAACTTTAGGGACTAATAATGTATTTTGGCCTAAATTTTATTATATAAACTTTATAAAATTGATATATCATTTTTTAAACACAAAACAAAAAAGTAATTAAAAAAATGGTGTATTATGTTAATTGTTGATGTGATACTAATAATATTCATTATCATCTCAATTTGTAAGCATTTTATAGTAAAATTGGAAATAATTTTAATATTTTCCAAGGAGGAAAACTAGATACGTACATACAATCCAAAATATTTAAAAATACTATAAATTTTACTATATCTAAACTTTACAAAACAAAACAATAATTAGAACTATTTAAACACAAAACAAAACAAAAATAATGTATGTTGTTAATGTGATAGCAAAAACATTCATTGTCACGCTATTTATCAAGAATTTAATAATAAAATTGGTAATAGGTTTAACACTTTTCAAAGATGAAAACCAAATACATACAATTCATATTATTTAACTCAAACTTATAAGCCATATATATTAATGGAAGTCCTTGACTTTTTTTGATGAATTTTCTGATTTTTTATTTTTATTTTTTTTATTAAAGAAATGGCATTACAATCTTTGGCTAGACTAAATTCACTCTCTGCGCATAAGACATCCCAAAAACCCAATGAGCCGATAGCTAGTGTGGTGGATTGAACCTAAAACCTCCGGGTTTACGTCAAACCCAAACCCATGAGCCCACTCGGGTAACCCTATGAGGGTGATAACTTTTCCTAATGTTGCCACATAAGTTTTTAAATGCCCGTCCTTATCCACATCATGTATGTAATATATATATTTTTAATTTGATTTTTAGAGTTACAAATAGTGTTAAATTATATTAGTTTAAACTAACTAGAACTCATTATTTTATTGGATAAAGCAACCCAACACTAAAAAAAATCTGTTTAAACTAAGTTTGCTATCCTCTAAAGTATTTCAATTGAATTAGCTATGTTCTTTTATATATTTATTTGTAGAAGTCAATTTCTTAAACACTCTCAACTCTAACTCTCGAAGCATGCATGGTTGCTCTCAAGAAATTTCCTTGATTCTCATAGCATAAATCAGGGGGTTATTTACTAAAGCTATGTTGACATGGTATCTCAAAAGTATTAGATTCAAGACTTACCATGGACCAAGAAAAATGCCGAAATTTTCCAATTAAGGACGTTCCATTTAAGATCCCCATTTATTTGGGTTCATCATTCTAAAAGTTTTAGCCACTAATGTATAGCTTAATCAAGCATCCAAAAGTCAGTAAATTCCAAAATATTACCATAACGTTATTAAAAGCAAAGGGCAGTTCAGGCCAAAAGAAAAAAGAAATTTGAGGTTTTGCCGTTTTGCCGTTTTGCTCCGTATATATTGTGAAACTTTAGGGGGTAAATGTTGCATATATGAAATCAAAGTACTAATTACTGGATTGCATTATTGTTGTACTCTTCTCAGTAGTATAGATTCCAAGAAGGATCTTTAAAGTTGGGACATGAGAGAGCTCCTACCAATTTGGTGAATGGACAAGAAGTACCCTCAATCGTGCATTCTCGTAAGGATTTCGAAGTAACAAGTAACAACGACAGAAACGCATATGAAATGACGCATTGGTGGATGACTTTGAATTTCTACAACAAAAGTAGAAATTAGACTTAAGGAAAGTGTTGGATCAATTGTCGGTGAAATGACACATAGACATGTTGTCCATGATGAAGATACTGCTAAAGCTACAGAGCTTTAGTGTCGTTTATCACTAAGCATTAAGTTACACGACTGTAGTTTAGATACAAAGATAAACTGAATTAAAGAAGCACGTGCCCTTGGTTCAAGGAAGCTGTTATGCTTCTGTTATAGCAATTAAGTTGTTATGTAACTGATTGAGATCAGTTTGTATTTGAGACTCTTGTATAAATACTCTAAGATGAATCAATGTTAATCATGCAGATTGCATTTCATTCAATCATATACTCTATCAAGCTTCTCTCTTTTTCTCACTAGATCTTAGGTATACACTTTCTTTTCCGCATTCTTATACGGTATCAGAGCTTTGATCCAAATCATGGATTCCTCTGCAAACTCTTCTCTAAACACCAATTCCATTCAATAACCATTGTTGCTTCTCAACAATATGTCCAACCTAATGTCTACAAAGCTTGATAGCACCAACTATATGATCTGGAAGCTCCAAATTTCTGCAATATTGGATGCTTACTCTGTGATTGAGCATTTGGATGGATCAATTCCACAACCAATGCAGTTTCTGACTTCTGATGCTGGTGTTCAATCTGTGAACCCAACCTTTCTTGCATGGAAGAAGAAAGATAAAGCTATTCTTACTCTTCTGTATTCAACCTTAACCTCACCAGTGCTTGCTATGGTGATAGGTCTGAGTACTTCTCAAGAGGTGTGGAACACTCTAGAAGAGAGATTTACTTCTACAGCTCGAGCCAATGTGCTCAACCTCAAGCTTGAGCTTCAATCTATCAGAAAAGGGAATGAATCAATGAACACTTACCTTCAAAGGATCAAGATAACCAGGGACAGACTCTCTGCAGTAGGAGTACTCATTGATAATGAGGAACTACTACACATTATCCTCAAGGGGCTGCCAAAGGAGTATGCTCCATTTGCTTCTGCAATCAGAACCAGAGATGGCATTCTTTCTCTAGAAAGGCTATCTGTTCTACTACAGACAGAAGAACAATCAATGAAAGAGGAATCTGATCCTCTCTTGAATTCAGCATTAGCAATGTTTGTTTCTAACACAAACAAGCCTAACACTGGAAACTTTGGTAATCCAAGCTATGGTAGTCCAAGTTATGGTAATTCAAGTTTCAACAGAGGAAGAGGAAGAAACTCTTTTCAAAGAGGCAGAGGAGGCAGATCTCCCACTTTCAATTCCAATTTCACTCTTCCAAATACCTCATTTCAGCAACAGACTCATCAGCAATCTTCTCCTCAAGGCAAATCAGAGAGACCTACTTGCCAAATCTGTTGGAAGCAAGGACATTATGCCATTGACTGTTATCACAAAATGGACTTTGCTTACCAGGGCAAGAATCCAACCACCAAGCTTGCAGCCATGGCAAGTGCATCAAACATCCAACATACTCAGTCTGCAGAGAGTTGGCTCACAGACTCAGGTGCATCTGACCACATTATTGCCAATGCCAACAACCTAAGTCCACAAGTCCTATATCAAGGCCCAGAACAAGTTTCAGTAGGTAATGGTCAGAATCTTCCCATTCAAAACATAGGTAACTCTCAACTTCACACCTTATGTCACAAGTTCCAACTTAAAAATGTCCTTCATGTACCAAGAATTGCATCAAACCTACTCTCTGTGCATAAACTATGTCTCCACAATAATTGTTGCTGCCATTTTGATGCTAACAAACTTTTAATCCAGGATATACCTACGGGGAGACTCCTCTACAAGGGTCTGAGTAAGAATGGAGTCTATTCCATTCAGTCCAAATTGTTTTCTTCTGCATTCAATAACACAGCCTGCACTGCACAGTCTTTCTCATCAGATAAGTGACAGCTATGGCACTCTAGACTAGGTCATCCTAGTGCTAAAGAACTTACAAGTCTTTTCCCTACTTTACATTCTACTTTTCTGTCCAAAGATGTAATTGAACACTGTCATCACTGCTTGGCAGGAAAAATGCATCAGTTACCATTTCCTATCTCTAATAAAAATGCTATTTCCCCATTTGAGTTGGTTCATGCTGATCTGTGGGGTCCTGCCCCTGTTGTGTCCACTAATGCTTTTCGATACTACCTTGTTCTTGTTGATGATTTCACCAAGTTTACTTGGGTTTACTTGCTTAAACACAAATCAGACACTCTTACCTCCTTTTCACAGTTTAGAGCTATGGTTGAAACTCAGTTTTCTTTACCCATTAAAGCTCTAAGAAGTGATTGTGGGGGGGAATTCACCTCAAATCAGTTTAATCAGTTTTGTGCCTCTAAAGGCATAATTCATCAACTCTCTTGTCCTCACACACCTCAACAGAATGGTGTTGCTGAGAGAAAACATAGACACCTAGTCCAATGTGCTTTAGCACTCATCTCTCAGTCCAATCTTCCCATGTCTTACTGGTCATATGCTATTTCTACTGCTACACACCTTATCAACAGATTGCCCACACCTAACCTAAGGCCATAAATCACCTTGGCAAATCCTTTATCATAAAAATCCTGATCTGGCCTATTTGAAAACCTTTGGCTGTCAATGTTTCCCACTGCTCACACCATACACAGCACATAAACTTTATCCCAAAACACAACCCTACATCTTTCTTGGTTATCCACTCAATTACAAAGGCTATTACTGCCTTGATCCCATCACTCTTAGACTCTATGTCTCTAGGCATGTCCTTTTTAATGAAAATGTCTTTTCTGGTCTAAAAGTTTCTGCCTCACTTTCATCAGTCACTCAACATGCAGAAAATTGGCTAAATACCCTTCTCACATTACACTCTTGCACATACAATCTTCCAGAAATACCAACTTCTATCCAAGAGTCCAGTTCTTTGTCCCATGGTCATTCCAACCCATGTGATAATCTCCCAGATATATCCACTCCTGTCCAAGAGTCCAATTCTTTGCCCCATGGTCATTCCAACCCATGTGATCCACTTGTCACTTCTACCACACTAGCTCCACAGCACCCTACTACATTGAGAACCTCACCTTTACCCACAGAACAAACACAATCCACTACACAATCTCCCACACAGTCTACCATCCCTTCATAAATGAACCAAATTCCTACAGATGTTCAACCTTTAGTTTGTAGTAGTCCCACTGTACCTCAACCATTACCTTCTACTCATCCTATGCATACTCGAAGTAAAAATGGCATTTTTAAACCCAAGATCACCTATGCTGCACAAGTGGATTATACCACCACAGAACCTACATCCTAAACTCCTGCTTCCAAACACAGTCAATGGTGTACAGCTATGGATGAGGAATTCCAGGCTCTTCAAAAGCAAGGTACCTAGTCTCTGGTCCCTATGCCAGCAAACAAAAATGTAGTGGGATGCAAGTGGGTTTACAAACTCAAGCATAACAGTGATGGCACCATTGCAAGGTATAAAGCAAGGCTTGTAGCAAAAGGGTTTCACCAACAGCATGGGATTGATTTTGATGAGACTTTTAGTCCTGTGATCAAACCTCCCACTGTTAGACTCATCCTTTCTCTTGCAGTCTCTCTCAAGTGGCCTCTTAGACAGTTGGATGTCAAAAATGCCTTTTTACATGGCAAACTCAAAGAGGAGGTTTATATGACTCAACCACAGGGCTACATTGACTCAGTTCATTCTAACTATGTATGTAGGTTACATAAATCCATCTATGGCCTGAAGCAGGCTCCAAGGGCCTGGTTTGAGAGTTTTACCTCTCAACTTCTTCATTTGGGTTTCACTGCCTCTACAGCAGACTCTTCCCTCTTCATCTACAAGAATGACACAGTGATAGCCTATCTTCTTCTCTATGTTGATGACATAGTGCTTACAAGCAACACACCAAGCTACCTTGATCATCTGATTCAACAACTCACTACAGTCTTTGATTTGAAAGACTTGGGCACTCTTCACTACTTTCTAGGCCTTCAAGTATCTAAAACAGCCACCAGCTTGTATATCAAGCAAACCAAATATGCTCAGGATCTTCTCAAAAAGCACAATATGCTTGACTGCAAACCTGCACCCTCTCCATGCTGCCCTAACACCAGATTATCTCTTCATGATGGTGATCCTCTACCTGATCCACATGGTTACAGAAGCATGGTTGGGGCTCTCCATTATCTCACTTTCACAAGGCCTGACATTTCCTTTGCAGTTCATTAGGTCTGCCAATACATGTCAACACCTACCTCCACTCATCTTGCTGCAGCTAAAAGAGTTCTTCGTTACATTAGAGGCACTCTTCATCATGGCATCGAATTCACTCCTGGCCCATTGTCACTGTCTGCCTACACTGATGCAGATTGGGCTGGTGACCCAGATGACAGGAGATCCACTTCTGGTTTTCTCATCTATTTGGGCTCCAATGCCATTACCTGGTCTGCTAAGAAGCAGCCTACTGTATCTCGATCCTCCACTGAGTCAGAGTATCGAGCTCTCGCCTTTGCCTCAGCTGAGCTATGTTGGATTCGAACTCTTCTCAAAGACCTTGGTATTTACATTACTGATCCTCCAATCCTATGGTGTGATAATGTTTCTGCCTTAGCAATTGCTTCCAATCTAGTCTTCCATGCCAAAACCAAACATATTGAAGTTGATTTTCACTTTGTGCGAGAACGAGTTCTTCACAAAGATCTTGTTGTCAAATTTGTCTCTACAGTTGATCAGCTTGCTGATATCTTCACTAAAAGTCTTTCCACTCATCGGTTTCTTGATCTTCGAAACAACCTCACTGTTCCAGTTCCTGTACATGAGCTTGAGGGGGGATGATGAAGATACTGCTAAAGCTACAGAGCTTCAGTGTTGTTTATCACTAAGCATTAAGTTACACGACTGTAGTTTAGATACAAAGATAAACTGAATTAAAGAAGCACATGCAAGGCACGTGCCCTTGGTTCAAGGAAGCTGTTATGCTTCTGTTATAGCAGTTAAGTTGTTATGTAACTGATTGAGATCAATTTGTATTTGAGACTCTTGTATAAATATTCTAAGATGAATCAATGTTAATCATGCAGATTGCATTTCATTCAATCATATACTCTATCAAGCTTCTCTCTCTTTCTCACTAGATCTTAGGTATACACTTTCTTTTCCGCATTTTTATAGTCCACAACCAAGGCCGGACCAGTTGAGCTACCCTTCAGGGTTTCCTATCATCCCATGTTTAGTAATGTCATTTTGGGACCGCAGAATCCATCTATGTCAATTGCTATTCTTGCAGGTCAATTCTGGCTGCCACTATATATGTTTTTTTTTTTTAACACTATAGTTTTATTTCGTCTGATATCCTCTGTGATGTGTGGTCACTATTTCTTTTCTGTGTTTTTACACATCGATTCGTAGCATGCAGTCAAAACTCATGGTCAAAGCCAATGGACCCTCACAAATAGTAATAATTATTCCTTGATTCCTAGCCAATGAAACCAGCAGTGTACAGAGAGTTAAAGAACAACTGCACCATAAAACAACAAAAAATCACAAACGTACTAGTGCAAGAAGCCAAAGCAAATTAAGCAACCCAACAAATCACTGATCAATTACTGCTCCATCGAAAAAGACCATAAAAACCCAGAACCAAACAGGCCAACTAGTTAGCTAACATAAATACAAATATCTGCCAAAGAAAAAAAAAAAAAAAAACTAATCAATCAATATTTCTGGGTGATGCAAATCTGACATCAGAATGATGCGGTTGAGAAATGAAAAAACTTCCTCAATTTCAGTTTTGTTATCGTGTCACGTATATTTCTTTATTCTTAGGCTCGTTATTAATTTTTTATGTCACATATAATACCAACTTTAAAATAAAATTATGGAGTATGAAGCTAGCTTATTAAAAGAAACACCTTGAAAGATTTGCCTTCCCAATCATTTATGACCCGATAAAATCCAGTATTCGAATTAATTAGTTTTCTTTAATTCCTTAATAGATTTTTAAAAACCGCTTTTTTTTTTTTAAGTACAATTGCACTTTTATCAACTTTTAAACAAAAAGTTATTCAGCAAGAAGTTAATCCAAATGTATTGCCCAGAATGACCACAGGGGCCTAATCCAAAAAGTTAATCGTGCTTTCAATAGTTGCACTGCCGAGAATGTGATGCAACTTGCTTGGGAAGTGATTAATTTGACTTCTAATTTCCAGGTAATATCAATTAATGTATTGTCCAAATGATTACATTTCTGATTCAGTCAACATATAGGAAGCATGCAAAACTCATGTAAAATGCCAAAAAGGTTACTGGTCATAAACATATTTTTTACAAGGAAACATACTCAGTGTAGAAGTTGAAGTCTCTAATCAAATAAATTGATGTTTTGTTCTAACTTCTACGCCTACACACGCATGGCTTCATCTAAATCAACGTTTGAAATTCTAAGAAGTCAATTTAGAAATCATTTTTTGGA